>NC_069404.1:83770319-83807819 GCF_026875155.1 Cherax quadricarinatus
TTGATAAAGCCACTGGCTGGCGAAACGTCTACAATAAAGATATCCAGATGTTGCACATGTGTCTTAACTTTCATATTGTCGGTATTTTATACCTTTCTTGCACAGCAAATGTAGTCCCAATCTTTAAAAAAGGAGACAGACATAAAGCATTAAACTACAGACCAGTGTCACTGACATGTATAGTATGCAAAATCATGGAGAAGATTATCAGGAGAAGAGTGGTGGAACACCTAGAAAGGAATGATCTCATCAACAGCAGCCAACATGGTTTCAGGGACGGGAAATCCTGTGTCAGAAACCTACTGGAGTTCTATGACATGGTGACAGCAGTAAGACAAGAGAGAGAGGGGTGGGTGGATTGCATATTCTTGGACTGCAAGAAGGCGTTTGACACAGTTCCACACAAGAGATTGGTGCGAAAACTGGAGGACCAAGCAGGGATAACAGGGAAGGCACTACAATGGATCAGGGAATACTTGTCAGGAAGACAGCAGCGAGTCATGGTACGTGGCGAGGTGTCAGAGTGGGCACCTGTGACCAGTGGGGTCCCACAGGGGTCAGTCCTAGGACCAGTGCTGTTTCTGGTATTTGTGAACGACATGACGGAAGGAATAGACTCCGAGGTGTCCCTGTTTGCAGAAGACGTGAAGTTGATGAGAAGAATTCACTCGATCGAAGACCAGGCAGAACTACAAAGGGATCTGGACAGGCTGCAGATCTGGTCCAGCAATTGGCTCCTGGAGTTCAATCCCACCAAGTGCAAAGTCATGAAGATTGGGGAAGGGCAAAGAAGACCGCAGACGGAGTACAGTCTAGGGGGCCAGAGACTACAAACCTCACTCAAGGAAAAAGATCTTGGGGTGAGTATAACACCAGGCACATCTCCTGAAGCGCACATCAGTCAAATAACTGCTGCAGCATATGGGCGCCTAGCAAACCTCAGAACAGCATTCCGACATCTTAATAAGGAATCGTTCAGGACCCTGTACACCGTGTACGTTCGGCCCATATTGGAGTATGCGGCACCAGTTTGGAACCCACACCTAGCCAAGCACGGAAAGAAACTAGAGAAAGTGCAAAGGTTTGCAACAAGACTAGTCCCAGAGTTAAGAGGTATGTCCTACGAGGAGAGGTTAAGGGAAATCAACCTGACGACACTGGAGGACAGGAGAGATAGGGGGGACATGATAACGACATACAAAATACTGAGAGGAATTGACAAGGTGGACAAAGACAGGATGTTCCAGAGATTGAACACAGTAACAAGGGGACACAGTTGGAAGTTGAAGACACAGATGAATCACAGGGATGTTAGGAAGTATTTCTTCAGCCACAGAGTAGTCAGTATACAAGAGAATGGAAAAGGTACAGAAGACAGAGAACTCAGGAAAATAAAGAAATCAGCCGAAGAGCCAGAAACGAATACGCACAGATAAGAAGGGAGGCTCAGAGACAATATGAAAATGACATAGCATCAAAAGTAAAGACTGACCCGAAGCTGTTGTACAGCCACATCAGGAGGAAAACAACAGTCAAGGACCAGGTAATCAGACTGAGGAAGGGTGATGGGGAATTCACAAGAAACGACCGAGAGGTTTGTCAGGAGCTCAACACAAGATTTAAAGAGGTATTTACAGTGGAAACCAGTAGGACTCCAAGAAATCAGAACAGGGGGGCACACCAGCAAGTGCTGGATGAGGTACATATAATCAAGGAGGAGGTGAAGAAGCTGCTATGCGAACTTGACACCTCAAAGGCGGTGGGACCAGACAACATCTCTCCATGGGTCCTTAAAGAGGGAGCAGAAATATTGTGTGAGCCATTAACAAAGATCTTCAACACATCATTTGAAACTGGGCAACTCCCTGGGGTATGGAAAATGGCAAATGTAGTCCCAATTTTTAAAAAGGGAGACAGACATGAGGCACTAAACTACAGACCTGTATCACTAACGTGTATAGTATGCAAGGTCATGGAGAAGATCATCAGGAGGAGAGTGGTGGGGCACCTGGAAAGAAACAAGTGTATAATTGACAACCAGCACGGTTTCAGGGAAGGAAAATCCTGTGTCACAAACCTACTAGAGTTTTATGACAAGGTGACAGAAGTAAGTCAAGAGAGAGAGGGGTGGATCGACTGCATATTTTTGGACTGCAAGAAGGCCTTCGACACAGTTCCTCACAAGAGGTTACTGCAAAAGCTAGAGGACCAAGCACACATAACAGGAAAGGCACTGCAATGGATCAGAGAATATCTGACAGGGAGGCAACAACGAGTCATGGTACGCGACGAGGTGTCAGAGTGGGCGCCTGTGACAAGCGGGTTTCCACAGGGGTCAGTCCTAGGACCTGTGCTGTTCTTGGTATAAGTGAACGACATAATGGAAGGGATAGACTCAGAAGTGTCCTTGTTTGCAGATGATGTGAAGTTAATGAGAAGAATCAAATCGGACGAGGATCAGGCAGGACTACAAAGAGACCTGGACAGGCTACAAGCCTGGTCCAGCAACTGGCTCCTTGAATTTAACCCTGCCAAATGCAAAGTCATAAAGATTGGGGAAGGGCAAAGAAGACCGCAGACACAATATAGTTTAGATGGCCAAAGACTGCAAACCTCACTCAAGGAAAAAGATCTGGGGGTGAGTATAACACCGAGCATATCTCCTGAGGTGCACATAAATCAGATAACTGCTGCAGCATGCGGGCGCCTGGCAAACCTACGGATAGCGTTCCGATACCTCAGTAAGGATTCGTTTAAGACTCTGTATACCATCTACGTCAGGCCCATACTGGAGTATGCAGCACCAGTTTGGAATCCACACCTAGTCAAGCACGCCAAGAAATTAGAGAAAGTGCAAAGGTTTGCAACAAGACTAGTCCCAGAGCTACAGGGATTGTCCTATGAAGAAAGGTTGAGGGAAATCGGCCTGACGACACTGGAGGCCAGGAGGGTCAGGGGAGACATGATAACGACATACAAAATACTGCGCGGAATAGACAAGGTGGACAAAGACAGGATGTTCCAGAGATGGGACACAGACACAAGAGGTCACAATTGGAAGTTGAAGACTCAGATGAATCAAAGGGATGTTAGGAAGTATTTCTTCAGTAATAGAGTAGTCAGGCCATGGAATAGCCTAGAAAGTGATGTAGTGGAGGCAGGAACCATACATTGTTTTAAGGCGAGGTATGATAGAGCTCATGGGGCAGGGAGAGAGAGGACCTAGTAGCAATCAGCGAAGAGGCGGGGCCAGGAGCTGTGAATCGACCCCTGCAACCACAAATAGGTGAGTACAAATAGGTGAGTACACACATACACACACACACACACACACACACACACACACACACACACACACACACACACACACACACACGCTAGAGCCTAGAAAATGACGTAGTGGAGGCAGGAACCATACACAGTTTTAAGACGAGGTTTGATAAAGCTCATGGAGCGGGGAGAGAGAGGGCCCAGTAGCAACCGGTGAAGAGGCGGGGCCAGGAGCGAAGACTCGACCCCTGCAACCACAAATAGGTGAGTACAAATAGGTGAGTACACACACACACACACAAGAGAAGAGTGGTGCAGCACCTAGAAAGGAAGGAGCTTATCAACGACAACCAGCACGGTTTCAGGGACGGGAAATCCTGCGTCACAAACCTACCGGAGTTCCTTGACATAAGAACATAAGAAAGAAGGAACACTGCAGCAGGCCTATTGACCCATGCGAAGCAGGCCCATGTCCCCCGTCCCCGGATTAGCCCAATGACCTACATAGTCAGGTCACTTCCACTTAAGGAAGGAGCACGGCATCAGACCTAGTAGCACAAGCTAGTCAGGTTCAACTCACACTCACCCACACCCACACATGTATTTTTAAAACTACACAACGTTTTTGCCTTTATAACTGTACTCGGGAGTTTTGTTCCACTCATCCACAACTCTATTACCAAACCAGTGCTTTCCTATATCCTTCCTGAATCTAAATTTTTCCAACTTGAAACCATTGCTGCGAGTTCTAACTTTGCCGGAAATTTTCAGCACGCTATTTACATCCCCTTTAATTATTCCTGTTTTCCATTTATACACCTCGATCATATCCCCACTATTCTACGCCTTTCTAGAGAGTGCAGATTCAAGGCCCTCAGTCTGCCCTCATAGGGAAGATTTCTGATACATGGGATCAACTTTGTCATCCTCCTCTGTACGTTTTCCAGAGCATTTATATCCATTCTGTAATATGGTGACCAGA
Source organism: Cherax quadricarinatus (assembly GCF_026875155.1). Taxonomy (NCBI): domain Eukaryota; kingdom Metazoa; phylum Arthropoda; class Malacostraca; order Decapoda; family Parastacidae; genus Cherax; species Cherax quadricarinatus. The sequence goes on from NC_069404.1 coordinate 83,774,572, forward strand.
ACTGTGCAGCATAATCTAAATGAGGCCTAACCAAGGATATATAGAGTTGAAGAACAACCTGAGGACTTCTATTATTTATAATTCTAGATATGAAGCAAAGGATTCTGTTAGCTTTATTGCAAACACTAATGCACTGTTGTCTTGGTTTTAAATTACTACTAACCAGAACTCCTAAATCCTTTTCGCAACCAGTAGTATTAAGATCTATATTATTTAGTTTATATGTGGAATGGCTATTTTCCTGTCCAACATTTAGAACTTTGCATTTGTCTATATTAAACTGCATCTGCCACTTCTCCGACTATTGCATTAGTTTATTCAAATCATCCTGCAGTGCTCTAGTGTCCTCATTAGAATGAATTGGATGGCCTATTTTGGTGTCATCCACAAATTTGCTTATGTCGCTATTTATTCCCTCATCTATGTCGTTTATGTAAATTGTGAACAACAACGGGCTCAACACTGACCCCTGCGGAACACTGCTTGTGACGTGCCCCCATTCTGACTTCTCCCTATTTATGTAAACTCTGCTGCCGATTTGTCAGCCATGTCTCTACCCAGGAAAAAATTTCTCCTCCTATTCTGTGTGCCTTAAGTTTATTCAATATCATATTCATTACCATGAACTACCTCCTCAAACACCTTAGTGAAAAAAGTTAGTAAATTCGTAAGACAGGAACGCCTCTTTGTAAAACCGTGTTGAGATTCAGAAATCAATTTATGCCTATCAAGATGGCTACGAATTGCTTCCGCAATTATTGATTCCATAAATTTTCCCACTATGGAGGTAAGGCTTATTGATCTATAGTTCAAAGCTAAGGACCTGTCACCTGCCTTGTAAATAAATATTACATTTGCCATTTTCCACTTATCAGGCACTATCCCAGTTTGTAGTGATATTTTGAAAAGATTAGCCGAAGGTATACCAAGTTTCTCTTCACATTCCTTTAACACCCTTGCAAACAGCTCATCAGGGCCTGAGGATTTGTTAGGTTTCAATTTCTCTATTTGTCTGAGGACCATGTCACTAGTTACCATAATCGTGCATAGTATATAATCGTCCTGTTCTACATAATCTATTATTTCAGGAATTTCGCTAGTATTTTCCTGAGTAAAAACTGAGAAGAAGTAGGTATTGAGAATTTCACACATATCCTTGGTCAGTGATCTGACCAGAGTTACTCTTAAAAAACTTTTGATAAAGATTTCTCGCAAAAATACTGACGGTTGTGTCTACAAGATTCCTAGTAAAATATGTGATAAAGTTTTTTACGGTCAAACTGGCAAAAGTCTTGAACAACATAAATATGGCATTAGAGATGGACAAGATTTTAATGCTCTGTTTTTCATGGGAGAGATTTTAACCATCCAGTGATTTTCAAAAGGTTGAGAAAGTTGTATCAAGCAAGTCCATGGTCGACAGGAATATAATAGAATCAAGTTTCATAAAAAATACTTTTGAAAATAATAGAATTCGCCGGGAATCGAACCCAAACCCTAATTATGGGAAGTGAGCGCTTTTGCTACCAGTCCACGGGACATCGTAGCCTGCTGGGAGAGGGAGCCAAGTGTCACAGACCTGATTAACTATCACATGCCAGATGCCCAAGGTTCAACTACGTATTTTAAGAACCAGCAGAACGAGCCGACAGTCTTCCATAAGTTTGCTATAAAATATATCAACCTTATTATTTAAAAAGGTGGCCCGTTAAGCCAGCGGAAGACCTCGGTCAGATGACTAGAAGCTCTAGATGCAGGGTTCATATCACTAAGACCCACCTCAGGAAACACTTATCCTGTTTCGTGATAAATCTTACCTAATCTAACCTTTGTTATAAAGGAACAACAACTCATTTTTGTGGTATTAATTTTCCTAAGTAATTTCCTCGCAAATTAGCTTCATAAATCAAAGGCATATAACAAAAAATTGCTACTTTTCTAGATTCAAAATTTTTCGTAATTGATAATCATGCATTTTATGGATTTTTTTTTTCATCAGGGAATAACATATTCAGGGTTATGAACTTTTTCCACGATTATTGAAAGTTCTTCTCATATTAAATGAGCAAATGCCTATTTGACAACTAAATATTCTTCTGTACAGTTCACCAGTTTTTCCGTTTATCATCACTAAAAGGCCGAAACAATTCCCATTGCATTAGAAAATGCGGGATCGACACCATGCCCAGCCCTTCTAGGGTAGGGTAGGTGCCTGAGCCCGAGCTTGTAGCTCACAAGACTGTCATTCCCATTAGTCCCCTTGGGGCGAGGATGGCAGACCAGAGAGGCCTAGCTTGTTGCTAGGCCTGGGGACAGTCGGTCCCAAAGATGAGGAGGTACTTGTGCCTCCTCCCATGGCAGACTTAGGTCTCAGACACTCCCTAAAGAGGGAGCCAAGGCCGGGCCACCACTTGGAAAAGGCCCGGGCCAGGAGAATACCGGCGAATGTTGTCCAGAGGGCTGAGGAAGGGTTGTTGAGGTGGTTCGGACATGTAGAGAGAATGGAGCGAAACAGAATGACTTCAAGAGTGTATCAGTCTGTAGTGGAAGGAAGGCGGGGTAGGGGTCGGCCTAGGAAAGGTTGGAGGGAGGGGGTAAAGGAGGTTTTGTGTGCGAGGGGCTTGGACTTCCAGCAGGCATGCATGAGCGTGTTTGATAGAAAGTGAATGGGAGACAAATGGTTTTTAATACTTGACGTGCTGTTGGAGTGTGAGCAAAGTAACATTTATGAAGGGATTCAGGGAAACCGGCAGGCCGGACTTGAGTCCTGGAGATGGGAAGTACAGTGCCTGCACTCTGAAGGAGGGGTGTTAATGTTGCAGTTTAAAAACTGTAGTGTAAAGCACCCTTCTGGCAAGACAGTGATGGAGTGAATGATGGTGAAAGTTTTTCTTTTTCGGGCCACCCTGCCTTGGTGGGAATCGGCCAGTGTGATAATAAAATAATAATAAAATTAGAAAATGCAATTGTTATCCGTACAATACTCAAATGTTGGGTATTAAAGAAAATGGAAAATGGATATACTCAAGAAAAAAATTTATTGGCCTCTATCTCGTCACATCTTACAATAGCTGTATTGCATAGAATAGCGTGAAGGATTCAGGAATCAACGGCGAGGCTCTGGGAGAACAAAGGCACCATGGGGGAGAAGATTAGATTTTAGATTTTGCCACCGAAGTGGCTAGTTTACTGTGCACCCCATATCCACCCTATGGACGGTAGCGCAAGATCGTATGTATACACAAAAGGCCTAGGAACCGGGCCCAAAAAGGGTTACAGGTGTACATATGGATTTATATCTACATATATACAGTTCACTTATCTGTTACAAGCAAATTTAGGAAATTTGCTTAGTATATCTGGTATCTCATTTTCATTAAGAAGATATCTTGACATGTCACATAGGTTATTATACTGTCTGTCTCTGTATTCCTCAATAAGTGGACAACTTAGCAGATAGTGTTCAAGACTGACCAAATGCCTGATCACATAATTTGCATTTAGTTTGATCATCATCTGTGTGTCTCCCAAACTGCCAGAAGTACTTGTAACCAAGCCAAAGCCTGGTCACTACAACATCAGTCAATCTGTTCACATTGAAAGTTGCTCCATAAACATACTTATCTATGTTCATGTTATCATAGTGGGTTATAGATCTATTCAGGCTTCTAGCTGCATTCCTATTCCCCTAATAGTATTCCTAATGCTAGACACAGATATTCCAAAGTTATATTCTACATTCTCCTTCAGGGTATTTTTCTTTTCTAACGTATCAGCTTTATTATGGAGTAGTCCAATGTGTGATGGGATCCATAGCAATTGTACATTAATTCCTTTGTCCCGGATTTTTGAGTATCTATACCTGGCTTCTCCAATGAGCATGTTGTTGGAGTCATTATATGAGTCAAGAACCTTCAGTAATGACATAAAATCAGTAATGACATAAAATCAGTAATGATGATAGAGTCAAGCTCAGTCCCATAAGTTAGCTTTAGCGCTATTAGGATTGCAGTTATGCCTGATTCAACAAATTTATTATCGTTCTTATCTAGGGAGGTGGCAACAAGAGCAGATGCAGCCCTGCCAGAAGACTCCTGTTTAGATCCATCAGTGTATATAACTTGTGATAACTTATTACTGCCAGTTAGGCGAGAAATTTCTTCTTGAGCAGTTGCTTTAACAAGTGATTTAAGGAAGGGATTACTAGCAATGAGCTTCTTGAGACTGACTTGCGGGTATGTGATATTAAATGAACGCATCTTCAATGGAGGGGTGAAATGCTCTTGCTATCTACAGTGGTGCAGTTCATGCAGGTTATAAAACTTAATGTAACTGTACGTTTTCACAATCCATTTAGATCTGTGTGTATTTACTTCTAGACATTTAGTAAGACTCATTGTGACAGTGTGTAGTTCATTTCTTAACATGGTTATTATTAGCTTGGTTATTACCTCAAATAATAATAACAATGTTTTTATTGACTACAAGATAAGAAGATAAGATAAGATTTCGTTCGGATTTTTAACCCCGGAGGGTTAGCCACCCAGGATAACCCAAGAAAGTCATCGAGGACTGTCTAACTTATTTCCATTGAGGTCCTTAATCTTGTCCCCCAGGATGCGACCCACACCAGTCGACTAACACCCAGGTACCTATTTGCTGCTAGGTGAACAGGACAACAGGTGTAAGGAAACGTGTCGAATGTTTCCACCCGCCGGGAATCGAACCCGGGCCCTCCGTGTGTGAAGCGGGAGCTTTAGCCACCAGGCCACCTTACATGTACATGGTATACAGACCTTGCTGACATCAATGGCATACTACTGTATAGAAGCCCCTTGTTATGCTGAGCATTTCGGACAAATTAGGTTAGTTTTGTCCCAGGATGTGATCCCCGCCAGTCGACTAACACCCAGGTACCCATTTTAAACTGATGGGTGAACTGGGACAGAGACAGCAGGTGTCTTGTGGAAACACGTCCCTAACGTTTCCCAGCCGTAATAGAGGAGATTCGAACCCCGAACCTCAGTGTGTGAGCTGAGTGAGTTAGTGATCGAGCTACGGGACACCATGGAGACAATCGTCTAGGGCAAAGGTTTGACAGGTCTAGCAAATGCTGGAACATCAAAATTTAACTTACTGCAGCTAGATATTTAAGACAGTCCTGAGAATTTATGAAATTATCGGATTTAAGATTATGTATAACAGCTTCTGTTTTAAATGTATTTAGTATGAACAATCCTATGCTATTTTTATATACCGAAACATTATCCTGTTTTATAACTGAAGATACTAAGATATTTCTTAGCAGCCAAGATGAACTAGGAACTATGATTCCGGCTTTCAAAAATTTTTGCATGGCTATTGCACACACACGTGTGGTTCCATATGGCATCAGATTCTTGCGCTGTTTGTAAGACTATCGGTGTTGTGCTAGTCTAATATCAAGGAGTTTACATGTCTGCTCATTAAAGATAAATTACTTCCGCTGCCCCTCCTTCCCCCCGACTTTGTAAACACCGCTTACACAGTTTTTTTGACGAATTCTTGATCAACCTGCTCCTAACTGCCCTTGAGTACTTGAAGACTACTTGTATACTGAATCTTTTTAGGTCAGTCGGTGACGCAGATTCTCCTTGTAAGGGAGAGCTTCACACGGCGAGGGTCTGGGTTCGATTTCCACCCAGGGTAGAAACACTGGGCGTGTTTCTTTACACCTGTTGTCTATATTCATCCATTAGTAAATGGGTACCTGGGTGTTAGTCGATTGGTGTGGGTCGCATCCTGGGACACTGACCTAATTTGCCCGAAATGCTCAGCATAACAAGCGGCTTTCTATATAGAAGTATGTCACTGATGTCAGCTAGGCCTGTATACCTTGTACATGTACTTGTAGTAAATAAAGATATTATTATTATTATTATAACCTGTGGGACTATCCTTGGTTTAGTTTTATAGTAAGTCTTTCTAGCAGCTTTCAGAGTATTTTCCACAAATTCTTTAGGATACCGTAATTTTCTTGCAATATCAAAGATTTTCGCAATTTCATCATCGAGAAACGCCGGGCTGCAAACTTAACCAAACCTCACTTAACTTCACCTAACCAAACCTCAATTAACGTAACGTATTCTCACTTAACTTTGTCAACCTAACTTTAACTAATTACCTTCACCTAGCCTAACCTAAGCTAACGTTCCCTAACGTAACCTCGCTTACATAACCTCACTTAACATAATGTAAACTAACCTATCCTAATATTAACTAACCTAACCTAGTAACTTAAATAAAATGTTCCAGGCTCCTAAAGGCTGCTCACACTGCTGTCTAGGGGTTATAAAATTACTCTTAAAACACAGCGAACCTTGGGCCAGCATGTACTCGTATATTAAACAATATTAATTATTATTAAGAAGGAAGGACATAAAAACTCACGTATACAAAAATATATATAATATTGTTAATAACTTATATACAACTTATAACTACTACAAAAAAACACCACACTCCAATTCACACACTGCTGCTAATTAGTTAAAACAAATCATCAGGGAGGCACCATGACATACACACCCCCGTCTCCACTTCTGTCTGGAAGACTAATTACCAGCAGGTAAAACAACATACAGTACTCTCGCATAAACAGGCCTCTGCATACTAGGGCCTTACAAATAAACATGAGAGCACTAAAATAACATATAAAAAATAACTTACAAAAAACACCATCCCTACTAAACACTTATCGTGATGTATTAAGACATCTTGTTATAAGTGTTGTGCTCCGCCGACTGACACTCCCCACACCTCATCTGCTCCTGTCTCCTGGCCACTCTAACTGCCCGGGAATAATGAGCGTTCGGGTTCAGTACAAACCCGGAACTATGTTACACGGAAAATGACATATGGAGCGTTATTTCTTATATAAATATTTCTTTACAGTACTCCATAATACCTCACCCAACAAACCTAATGAAACCTGACGTAACTTTACCTGATCTCATCTAAGCTCACTGAACATAGCTTAACCTCGCTGAGTTAAACTAACCTAACTTCACCTAAACTAATCTAATCTCAGCTAACATAACCTAACCTAACCTAACCTCAAAAAAGCTAACTTAACCTAACTCAAAAAAGCTAACTTAACCTAACCTCAAAAAACCTAACTTAACCAAGCCGACCTCAATTCACCTAATTTAAATTACCCAAACCAAACTTAATCTAGCCTAATCCTGAGTGACCTTGCCTTTCTTAATCTGGCCTGAGCTATCTCACTTAAAGTAACGTAAGAACATTGAGTAGAAGAGGCAGAAAGGTTTGGGAGCGTTGATCGTGCAGAAACACGCGTACTGTTATGCATTAGGAAACGGGAACACGTTAGACACATTGGACAAGTTGGACAGCTTCACTGGCACAACAAGTTGCTGATGTCACTCCGCCTTCACACCATAATTAATCCGGAAGTTAATATTCAGCCGTGAATACTGAAACGCCATTGGGCCGTTTAGGCTCTCTAATTGGCTGAGTGTTGGGCCGCAAAGCTCTTTGATTGGCTAAGTGCCGGGCCGCCGAGCTCTCTGACTTATTGAAGTGCGTTGCCCGAGATGAGGAGGTGGAAGAGGCACCTTCAAGAGTAGGTATGATCAGACCCTGAAGGCCAGAAGTCAGTGAAACCACTCGATAAGTGTAAACACACACACACACACACACACACACACCTAGAAGCGGCCAATGAAGAAGCGGGGCCAGGAGCTGTTGCTCGACCCTTGCAACCACAACTAGGTGGGTACACACACATACACGATGTGGTGTAAGCAGGTTCCATATATAGTTTTAAGAAGAGGTATGATAAAACTCATGGGGCAAGAAGAGTGATGTAGTAGCGACCAGTGAACAGGCGGGGCCAGGAGCTGAGACTCGTCCCCTGCAACCACAGCTACGTGAGAGTAGGTGAGTACACACACACACACACACACACACACATACACACACACACACACACACACACCACACACCACAACACAACCACACAACACCACGGGGGGCCAGGAGCTTAAGACTCGACCCTGCAACCCAAAATAGGTGAGTACACACAACACACACACACACACACACACACCACACCCCACCACACACACACACACACACACAACACACACACACAAAACCCCCACACTGGACACCCCTAAACCTTTCCTTTCCCCTTTACATAAAATTATTTAATCTGTCACTTAATTTCTCACGTTTTCGACCCTCTGACAGGTGTTGAATGAGACATATGTGACGAATGAAACACATGGTTTTCTTCATCGTGGAAACGTTTCGCCAATCAGTGGTTTTATCAGTCAAAAGCAGAGAAAACCTCTCATCGGCAAATCGTTTCAACAGTAAAGATGCATAAGTGTTGCATAAGTGTTGCATAAGTGTTGCATAAGTGTTGCATAAGTGTTGCATAAGTGTTGCATAAGTGTTGCATAAGTGCTGCATAAGTGTTACATAAGTGTTGCATAAGTGTTACATAAGTGTTGCATAAGTGTTACATAAGTGTTGCATAAGTGTTGCATATTTGGGTTTCATAAGTGTTTACATAAGTGTTGCATAAGTGTTGCATAAGTGTTTTCATAGTGTTGCATAAGTGTTACATAAGTGTTGCATAAGTGCTGCATAAGTGTTACATAAGTGTTGCATAAGTGTTACATAAGTGTTGCATAAGTGTTGCATAAGTGTCTCATTCGCAAGCTTGCCGGTTTACTAAACCATTTATACGATAACACTATTACAGGTGTGCAGGAGGACCAATAGTCCCTCATACAGGGAAAGATTTCTCTTCGCCCTGGAGGAGGAGGAGCCGCCCCTGCGTGCCCTGGCCTTCTACATGTACGCTTCTGACAAGTTCACCAACACACTCATCGGTGAAGCTCATCTCAGACTCAGCGATGTCGACCTCTCTACTCCCTGCGCCCTCGTCCTGCCCCTCACTGACATGGGCCAGGTGGGTGGGTGTGTGTTTGTAGCTACAGGAGCAGAGTTATGCTCGTGGTGACTTGTCTTCAGTTATGTTTTCCACTATATAATTCCTAATATTTGCAGTGGTTAAACCCTTACTGCTTCCTCTTTTAAATCATTCTACCGGACTACCACTCTATGAAATAAAAAAAATAATCACCTATCCCTTCGACTCCATTTTTATCCTAAACTTTTTTTCCTGTGGCTTGTGTTGGCCTTGTTGCAAGTATTAAGATATCTTCTTTTATCGAGGGTTTCATGTTCTTCGATAACCACATACGTCTTAGTCACGTCTCCACTTTTCTTGTTATCAAAGAGCGTGGAAAACTTCAGTGTTGGCAACTTTTCATCGTGGTAGTCTGTGTGTACCTCTTCGATCTTTCGTAGCTACCGTATTTTCCTGCATATAAAGCGCATGATCATATGCAACATATAAGACTATGTTTGCAAGCAGTTGTAACGTAACGTTAGTAAACAACTGCAGAAGCGTATCTCAAAATTTTCTCCTTGACTCTGACCTCCAGCATGTAAGACGCGGGGTAATTTTCCGAGGTATTTTGTGGGATAAAAGTGCGAATTATATGCTGGAAAATACGGTAGTTCGCATTTTGTAGGTATGGACACTGCGCAACTGATGCATATTCTAAATTTTCTTTTTGGCCCAAAAATATGTTGTAAATAGATGTTTTTTTACCATTTCCCTGTCCACATATTTTTCATAAATTTTACAGTGTGGGAGTGTAGCATCTGAGGTTTTCACAACCTTATTTCTTTAATCTTCCAGTGACATTTTTAAAATAATAATACCTGGTCTCTGCCTGTCTGTCTGTCTGTCTGTCTCTCTCTCTCTCTCTCTCTCTCTCTCTCTCTCTCTCTGATGAATTCATTATTTCCTACGGAGCCTAGATTTTTCATATGATTTGAATTTTTTCCCTCCCATTTCCATTACTTATCACTGATCATCATTAAATTCCATCATCCATCTATCATTTCATTTGTTTAATTTATCTCAATCATCCTGCAGTGTTTGACAATCATTTTACTGTTTATTTTAAACTAAAATTTTTTTGCATCATCCGCAAATACATTCATACAGTTTTTTCTTCCTTCTGCTAAGTCGTTTATATAATTTATAAATATTATTGGATACACTTTCTCTTTTAACTGGTCTAAGTTTCCTCTCAGAAAGGCAAACTTAGCCTTTTGTTCCTCCAATATTTTTACTTTCTGAATTAGTCTTTTATGTGGAACTCTACGATGAATCATCCCTGGAGTATACCTGGAGGGTGTTCCTCGAGTCAGTGCCACCGCGGCCAGGTTCATGACCAGGCCTCGAGGTGGCTCGGGGCCTGATCAACCATGGTGTTATTCCGGTCCGCACGCAAACTGGGGTACGAACCACAGCCCGGCTGGTCAGGTACCGGCTTTAGTTTCTTGTCCAGCTCCCTAACTGTTTCGTAATAGTTTAATAGATTTAATAAACATGAAATATTAGGCTGGAAACCGAATCGTTCACCAGTTAGAAAATCTTGCTCTCTGAGTGTTATGTCCACCCTCCCGAAATCCCTTTTTACATAATTTTTTTATTGCACTTGCTAGCGAAATTCGCTTATAGTTGAAAGGGTGTCCCTTTAGCTCGGTTGGTAGCGCACTCAGTAAACACAGTGAGTATCCATGGTTCGATCCCTTGTACGGGTGAAAACATTGGGCATGTTTCCTTACACTTGCTATCCCTGTTCACCTAGCAGCAAGTAGGTACCTGGGTGTTAGCCGACAGTTGTGGGTCACATCCTGGAGGACAAAATTAGCCCAGGTCGCCCTAAATATTCTGCATAACCAGGGACTTTCTTTCTAGTATATCATTAATGTCAGCTATGTCTGTATAAGTAGTATCATGTGCTTGTAGAAATAAAGATTATTATTAAAGCAATGGTTCCCTAACTTCTGTCGATCGTATACCCCTTGACGTTACATTATCAACCACTATTAACGATTCTTGAGTATAGGTCTGGTAGCGGGAATGGTTGATAAGGCTTCGATTGCATCTTACTTTATTGGTTCTTGTACACAGGCAGTGTGCTTAAGTGCCCAGGGACCCAACTTGCTGGATCCCCTTCTGTGAGAGACAAAGGAGTACACTTGTTGTCTCTAGGTTGAGTTGGCGGCAAGAGAGGCATAGAGAGCGTAGTGCAAGCTGAGCTTGGCAGACCTATTGCCCTGCTAGATGTCAGCACTGGTGATGCAAAATATAAAGGACAGCCTGAAGCAAAATATAAGACCAACTGGGCATACAGTGCTCGGCCACCTACTCATAATTGTCCTCGACCATGAATGACTGAAAAAAAAAAACTCAGTCACTCTCTCTCCCAGGAACAGGGCACAGAACGCAAAATAAAAACAGATATATACATGTGGACATGGACAAAAAAAAAACTTCCTACAGGCAGAGAAGAAAAAAAGGGTGTGCTAAAACATTGTGGTCCAAGGCAGCGAGCCTCGGAGGCATCACTGCATCCCTTCCTGCATCTGGACAGATACTGCAACCTCAGGAGACATCCCTGTAGCTGAGCTATGGCATATCAGGATACGGTCTCGTCTGGAACGGTGAAGCAGTCATCATGGAGTAGTCGCTTCAGGGTTCACTCAACTGGGGCACAACCTGCTGGTGCCCTTGAGTGAGGCATCGTCAATACTCAGCAACTGGGCAGGACTTCTGGCATGCGACTTAGGAGGATATTTCTCGACTGGTACTGTCGCTGGGCAGTCACTGCTGGGAACGCAGTACAGCTTAAAGGTGTCGACGAGAGTGAGTCATAGCAGGAACAACTCAGGCACATAACCTGGGAGTCGCAGCAGCTTACACCAAAACCGGAGTGAGCTAGCAAAGTGACATCATACTGTGTGCAGGATGCTTAGTGAAGCCATGACACGAATCAGACAATCGCCTTTCGACAGAGGGAGGCTGCGGCTTGATGATGTCTTCCTCTCAATCAGAGTTGAAGTCAGAGCAGAAATTAGACTGAGCATCCCCAGACTGAGTCTACTCATAACTGTACTCTAGTGGTCAGGAGGTGGAGGGACAAGTACGATTCAGAAGTGACATCTACGAGAGTGACGAGCATAAGAAATTTCTATTCATGTGGGCTCGACAATCGTAACTGACACCTGGACTTATTAGTGTCAGGTCTCAAACGGTCACAGTGGGATGACATGGTCTGGGCTCTGACCACTCTGTGGTCTACACACACATCTGGGCTCAGCCCACTTAACATCGGGGACACACGTAAACTTGCACACCCACACTGCACATGCAGTTACTACATGACTTGCACTAGCAAATGATGCTTTTCTGTGCAAAACTCGATACTAAGGCATTCACGAACATGTGAGAACACTAGTAAAGGTACCCTGATTAAGAGGAATTAACCCCGTCACACACACACACACACACACACACACACACACACACAACACCACACACAAAAATATATATATATATATAAATATATATTATATATATATTATATATATATATATATTATATATGTGTGTGTGTGTGTGTGTGTTTTAATATATATATATCTTGAGCAAGGGGCTAGTAACCCTTCTCTTCTATAAATTACTAATTTAAAAAGAAAACTTTCGTTTTCTTTTTTGGCCACCCTGCCTCGGTGGGATACGGCCGGTTTGTTGAAAGAAGAAAATATATATATATTCTCTCAATAGTTTGGGACAATAGTGAGTACAAATTGCTCACTATAAAACTATAACACTGTTGATGTGACATCATGTGGTGATGTCAGGCGTGACATTGAGAGTGATGTCGTGTGACACCAAGAGGTGACGTCAGAGCAGACGTCCTGGTGTGATGTTGGGCAGATGTCCAGGGTGACGTCGGATGACATCAGGCAAACGTCCCGGGTGACTTTTGGTAGACGTCATGGGTGACGTGGCGAGATGAGGTCATGGGTGACGTCGAGATGTCCTGGGTGACGTTTCGGAGTGACGTCGCGAGGTGACGTCGGGCAGACGTCATGCAGCATGGTGACGTCGCTAGGTTGCATCCTGGAGTGACGTCGGGCAGATGTCGCGAGGTGACATCAGGCAACATGGTAAGATAAGATAAGATAACATTTCGTTCGGATTTTTAACCCCGGAGGGTTAGCCACCCAGGATAACCCAAGAAAGTCAGTGCGTCATCGAGGACTGTCTAACTTATTTCCATTGGGGTCCTTAATCTTGTCCCCCAGGATGCGACCCACACCAGTCGACTAACACCCAGGTACCTATTTGCTGCTAGGTGAACAGGACAACAGGTGTAAAGAAACGTGTCGAAATGTTTCCACCCACCGGGAATCGAACCCGGGACCTCCGTGTGTGAAGCGGGAGCTGTAGCCACCAGGCCACCGGGCCACACTTGGTGACATTAGGGGTGATGTCATGCAGTGTCCTGGGGTGACATCGGGCAACAGACAACATCATTTAGTTCGCTCCACATGGCTAGTAAATCCATATGGCTTACAGATCCACACGCGGCTTCATAAGAAAACAGCAGAGAGGGAGTAGTGGTGGAGACTAGTGTTATGGTAGGAGCGAGGTGGCGTATGGCGAGGCGAGGAACTCCGGCCGCTTCCTCCTCCCTACCCACACACATGGAAGATAGTACAGATTCTACCACACTGCGCGCAGAAAACACCACACAACTCACCTCTGACTTGCTGAAAAAGCTGTACTGAGCTGAAACAACAGCAGTAACAAACAGGTGACGCTGAGCATGTGACTGAGAACAGCGTGGGATGCTGTGGAGTGGAGGCACAGGAGACGCCACTAAAATTTCTCGAAGAAATTCCGCAAATTTCGTCCTGGATCCTGCTAATCCTGTCTGAATGATGAGACTTGCAGACACGACAGGATAACTCGTAGAGAGACGGATGCTGATTGTACCACGCGATGAAGTAGTCAACATCTTCATGCATTCTTCCTCTCTCCGGGCAACGCTGCTGCGACCAACGCTGCTGCGACCAACGCTGCTGCGACCAACGGTGCTGCGACCAACGCTGCCACCAATATTAACAATTCTTGAGTACAGGTCTGGTAGCAAGAATGAATGATAAGGCTTCGGAGGCATCTTAATTTATTGGTTCTTGTACACAGGCAGTGTGCTTAAGTGCCCTGGGTGCCAACCTCTGCTGTGCCCCACTGCGAGTTAGAGAGGAGCTCACTGAGGAGCTGCTGAGTTGGCGGCAAGTGAGACAGAATATAAAGGACAGTCTGACGCGAAATATAAACCCAGTTGGGCATACACTATGCACCCCTTTGATCAGATGTGAAAAATAACTTCCTTTAAATATATGCAAAAAGAACAATGAACTCTAAAATTTTAGGTAAAGGCATTGTAGGAAATAAAAAACTTGCGATGCAAAAGCTACGTTTAAATAATAAACTTCATCCAAACAACTATATACATCAAAACTACGAAGATTTTCAAAATTCGTTAGAAATATTTTCGTATTAATAAAAAAACATACTTGTTATTTTAAATAAAGATGATAAGTTTAACATAAACTGCAAACAGTTAATCCTGGAAAAAAAATATTGACATGTTTTGGTCAGAGCTGCGCCATTAAGTTGCTCTGGGTTGACTGCAACTCGGCCGCTTTGTAGTTTTACTTCCAGAATATACTGAAATATACTCTGATAAACTTTTATGTAAGAATACTGGTGAAATTCTTTTATTAACTAAGTTATCAGTATTTGGGAACTTTAAGCTCGTCCGTAAAATGTCGAATTTAATATATAAATTTTAAAAAATCAAGGATGATAATATTTTTTTTTATTATTTATTATCACACTGGCCGATTCCCACCAAGGCAGCGTGGCCCAAAAAAAAAAAACTTCACTCTTCTCCTGATAATCTTCTCCATGATTTTGCATACTATACATGTCAGTGACACTGGTCTGTAGTTTAATGCTTCATGTCTGTCTCCTTTTTTAAAGATTGGGACTACATTTGCTGTCTTCCATGCCTCAGGCAATCTCCCTGTTTCGATAGATGTATTGAATATTGTTGTTAGGGGTACACATAGCGCCTCTGCTCCCTCTCTCAGGACCCATGGGGAGATGTTATCTGGGCCCATGTGTGTGTGTGTGTGTGTGTGTGTGTGTGTGTGTGTGTGGTTGGTGTGTGTGTGTGCGTGTGTGTGTGTGTATGTGTGTGTGTGTGTGTGAGTGTGTGTGTGTGTGTGTGTGTGTGTGTGTGTGTGTGTGTGTGTGTGTGTGTGTGTGTACTCACCTATTTGTACTCACCTATTTGTGGTTGCAGGGGTCGAGTCACAGCTCCTGGCCCCGCCTCTTTGCTGATTGCTACTAGGTCCTCTCTCTCCCTGCCCCATGAGCTCTATCATACCTCGCCTTAAAACTATGTATGGTTCCCGCCTCCACTACGTCACTTTCTAGGCTATTCCACGGCCTGACTACTCTATGACTGAAGAAATACTTCCTAACATCCCTTTGATTCATGGGAGTCTTCAATTTCCAGTTGTGACCTCTTGTGTCTGTGTCCCTTCTCTGGAACATCCCGTCTTTGTCCACCTTGTCTATTCCGCTCAGTATTTTATATGTCGTTATCATGTCTCCCCTGACCCTCCTGTCCTCCAGTGTCGTCAGGCCGATTTCTCTCAACCTTTCTTCGTAGGACAATCCCCGTAGCTCTGGGACTAGTCTTGTTCCCAAACCTTTGCACTTTCTCTAATTTCTTGACGTGTTTGGGACTTAGGTGTGGATTCCAAACTGGTGCTGCATACTCCAGTATGGGCCTGACGTAAATGGTATACAGAGTTTTAAAAACGAATCCTTACTGAGATATCGGAACGTATCCGTAGGTTTGCCAGGCGCCCGTAAAACTGCAGCAGTTATCTGATGATGTGCGCCTCAGGAGATATGCTCGGTGTTATACTCCCCCCTAGATTTTTTTCCCTTTGAGTGAGGTTTGCAGTCTTTGGCCATCTAAATATATTGTGTCTGCGGTCTTCTTTGCCCTTCCCCAATCTTCATGACTTTGCATTTGGCCAGGGTTAAATTCAAGGAGCCAGTTGCTGGACCAGACTTGTAGCCTGTCCAGGTCTCTTTGTAGTCCTGCCTGATCCTATCCGATTTGATTCTTTCATTAACTTCGCATCTCTGCAAAAACAAGGACACTTCTGAGTCTATCCCTTCCGTTATGTCGTTCACATATACCAAGAACAGCACAGGTCCTAGGACTGACCCCGGGGGAACCCCGCTTGTCACAGGCGCCCACTCTGACCCCCTCGTCGCGTACCATGACTCGTTGTTGCCCCCCTGTCAGGTATTCTCTGATCCATTGCAGTGCCTTTCCTGTTATGTGTGCCTGAAACCTCTAGCTTTTGCAGTAACCTCTTGTGAGGAACTGTGTCGAAGGCCTTCTTGCAATCCAAAAATATGCAGTCGATCCACCCCTCTCTCTCTTGTCTTATTTCTGTCACCTTGTCATAAAACTCTAGTAGGTTTGTGACACAGGATTTTCCTTCCCTGAAACCGTGCTGGTTGTCAATTATACACTTGTTTCTTTCCAGGTGCCCCACCACTCTCCTCCTGATGATCTTCTCCATGACCTTGCATACTATACACGTTAGTGATACAGGTCTGTAGTTTAGTGCCTCATGTTTGTCTCCCCTTTTAAAAATTGGGACTACATTTGCCATTTTCCATACCTCAGGGAGTTGCCCAGTTTCAAATGATGTGTTGAAGATCTTTGTTAATGGCTAACACAATATCTCTGCTCCCTCTTTAAGGACCCATGGAGAGATGTTGTCTGGTCCCACCGCCTTTGAGGTGTCAAGTTCGCATAGCAACTTCTTCACCTCCTCCTTGGTTATATGTACCTCATCCAGCACTTGCTTGTGTGCCCCCTGTTCTGATTTCCTGGAGTCCTACTGGTTTCCACTGTAAATACCTCTTTAATCTTGTGTTTGAGCTCCTGACATACCTCTTGGTCGTTTTTTGTGAATTCCCCATCACCCTTCCTCAGTCTGATTGCCTGGTCCTTGACTGTTGTTTTCCTCCTGATGTGGCTGTACAACAGCTTCGGGTCAGTCTTTACTTTTGATGCTATGTCATTTTCATATTGTCTCTGAGCCTCCCTTCTTATCTGTGCATATTCGTTTCTGGCTCTTCGGCTGATTTCTTTATTTTCCTGAGTTCTCTGTCTTCTGTACCTTTTCCATTCTCTAGTACACCTAGTTTTTGCCTCCCTACACCTTTGGGTGAACCAAGGACTCGTTCTGTTCTTCCTATTATTTCTGTTTCCCTTGGGAACAAACCTCTCGTCTGCCTCCTTGCATTTTGTTGCTACATAGTCCATCATTTCTTGTACTGGTTTTCCTCTCAGTTCCCTCTCCCACTGAATGTCTTGAAGGAAGTTCCTCATGCCTAAGTAGTTCCCCCTTTTGTAGTTTGGTTTTCCCAGCCTACTCTCTCCAATTGGAGCTCAACTATGTAGTCGAAGCACAGAACCACATGATCACTAGCTCCCAGGGGCCTTTCATACATGAAACCCTCGATGTCCGAACTACTCATGGTGAATACAAGGTCCAGCCTTGCTGGTTCATCCTCTCCTCTCTCTCGTAGTGTCTCTAACATGTTGATGCATGAGGTTTTTCAGTACCACATCCATCATCTTGGCTTCCATGTTTCGGGACCCCCATGGGGCTCCAGGTTTTCCCAGCCAATCTCCTTGTGATTGAAATCACCCATAACTAGTAACTTTGCTCCCCCCATGTGTGCTCTCCTGGCCACCTCGGCTAGTGTGTCGATCATTGCTCTGTTGCTCTCATCATATTCTTCTCTTGGCCTCCTGCAGTTCTGTGGTGGGTTGTACATTACTGCAATTATCACCTTATGTCCCTCAGACTGGATTGTTCCTACTAAGTAGTCCCTTTCGCCCGTGCCATCCATTCCTTCCATTTTCTCAAAACCCCATTGGTTTTTAATGAGCAGTGCAACTCCTCCTCCCCCTCTCCTCCCTCTGTCTTTCCTGAGGATTTGGCATCTGGATGGAAAGATTGAATCTGTTATTATTCTGGTGAGTTTTGTTTCTGTGAGTGCTATTATGTCTGGGGATGTCTCTTTGATTCTTTCGTGCCACTCCTCATACTTGTTTGTTATTCCATCTGCATTTGTATACCACACCTTCAACTTCTTTTCTAAGACTGTGGTCTGGGAGGTATATTGGGTTTGGGGAAGTGGGAGACCTGGTAAGAAACTGTGGGTTGTTGCTGTGGGGGTGGAGTTTGTAATGTAGTGGGTGGGGGCATTGGATGTGGCATGAGTATTTTGATTTAGAGTGTTTGGTTGCACTGGGGTTGACCTGGTTGGGAGGCTTCTATAGGAAGTTGTGAGGGAGGCTGTATTTGATCTTCTTCCTGGGTCTGGGATCTCCTGTCTGTCTTCTCCATCCCCTCTCTTTCCTCCTTTCGCCTTTGTACCATCTCTCTCAGTTTCTGCCTTTCTTCTTGTGTTCTGTCGCGGTCGAGACACACTTTCCTGTATGCTGGCATGTCCCTTAATTGTGCTTTCTCCTGCAGGATCCTGGTCCGAGTCACTTCTGCCTTGAAGGTCACTTTCACTGGCCGGGTTCTTTATTTTACAAACCCACCTATTCTCCGAAAATTTTCCAGCTGGGTCATGTCGTCTTCTCCTATTGCTTTCATGATGCTTTCAATTGCTTTTTTTTCCCCTTGTTTTCTTGCTTCATATGTTTCCCCTTCAACTTCCTGGAGCCCATACACAAAGATTGACCTCACCCTTTCATTCTCCCACTGCATATCCCTGTGTATCCCCTCATTTAATTTGGTTTCCTCCACTGCAGCTTTCCTTTCTTCAGTTTCACTGGCTAATGTACTTGGGCTCAGTGGCCTGTCATTTTCCCTTCTCGGCTTTCCTTGGGCTCTGTTGTTGTCTGTTAGGGCCTCCACATAAAGCTTAGCTCTTTCATTTATTACAGTCTCCTCTGATAGAGCTTCCCCATGCAGTTGTGCCCCTACTTTCCCTACAGTCCCCTTATTTGTGGCTGAGGTAGCAGTCTCTGTTGTCAATCCCAAAATGCTCTTTAGTTCTTTAGGCTGTTTCAGATTTTTCAGTTCCTCTTCTAAACTCTGTATCCTAGCCTCTGCTGCTTTGACATCCACCTCCCACTTCCTGCTTTCCATATCTATCCTCCCTTCCATTCTCATGCTAAGTTCTTCTAGTTTCTTTTCCCATTCATGATCCCTTTTTATGAGCTCTGCTGCCCAATCTTCCTTTGCAGCTTCCTCCTCCTGTCCCTTGGTTTTTCTTGTTGCTCTCTGATAACCCATTTTTGTTTTATCCTGATTGCCTCAGAGTGGGAAACCTGTTAGTTCTGTATGTTAGGTTAGTAGTGTGTATGTCAGAGTGTGGGGGGGGGAGGTAGTGGAGGAACTGTGGCTATGTGGGAGAGGAGTGGGGAGGGGTGGGGAGGGGGAGGGTGAACGGGGGAGGGGAGGGTGAACGAGGGAGGGGAGGGATCAGGGGAGGAAGATGTCGGTGGTGAGGGGGGGGAGTGTATGTGTGAGTCTGGATATGTGTGTGTGGGGGGTGTGTGTGTGTGTGTGTGTGTGTGTGTGTGTGTGTGTGTGTGTGTGTGTGTGTAAATTTTGTGTGGAAATTATGTGTGGGTTTATTATGTACTGAAAGGTAGGTGGCTTGTGCGTTGTAATGTAGAGTCTCAGTGGTCCTTGGCTGCCCACAACTTCTTGTGACCTGACCCCAACCTCTGGGGCTTGACTGGCACGTACTTACAGTGTGTGTGTGTGTGTGTGTGTGTGTGTGTGTGGTGTGTTGTGTGTGTGTGGTATGTGTATGTGTGTGTGTGTATGTGTGTGTGTGTGTGTATGTATGTGTGTGTGTTTGTGTGTTTGTGTGTGTGTGTGTGTGTGTGTGTGTGTGTGTGTGTGTGTGTGTGTGTAATTATGTGTCGAATTATGTGTGGGTTTATTATGTGTCTGAAAAGTAGGTGGCTTGTGCTTGGAGTGTAATGTGGATTCTCAGTTGTCGCTTTGTCCACAACCTCTTGTGACCTGACTCCCACCCTCCTGAGACTTACGCTCACCTACTTACAATGTTGCCTATGCTTGATCTGCTTATAGTAAGTTAATCGCCTTGTTTAATGGATTACCAATTGCTATTCTTTATTAAATACTTGAGTGCCTATTCTTTATCGTGCTATGAGACTTAGACCATTCACATTCAGCTTGGCGGTTAATTGAACCTTTAACCCCACACCCAAACAACCACTCATAGGTGATACAGTACTTGTAGTGCAGCTACAGCCTGTAGATTGTCCACTCGATGTGACGTCCTGGCGTAGATCCACTCGATGTACGTCCTGCGTAGATCCACCTCAATTTCTTCTCGTTAATAATGTACCCTATTCACTGCATTTCTCTCACTGGTCACACGATTGTTTCACTTTATTATCTTTCTTGGGTGACACTTGACAACGTCGCCTTACCACCCACACTAGCCTGCCCACTCTGCGCCACAACGTTTTTATTTTCTAGATCACTTACAAAATTGTGGCTCTCCCCACACTTATGTGGCTCAGGCAGATTAAAAATCACTTCTAGAATGATCACTACCCTGACACACTTAGCAACCTTGCAGAACACTTGGGTAGCCCTCAAAAACACTTATATTCCCGGAGCATGGAAGGTGTGACTCACGCGCTCGGTGTCCCTACTGTGTGTGTGTGTGTGTGTGTGTGTACTCACCTATTTGTACTCACCTATTTGTGGTTGCAGGGGTCGAGTCCTAGCTCCTGGCCCCGCCTCTTCACCGGTTGCTACTAGGCCCTCTCTCTCCCCGCTCCATGAGCTTTATCAAACCTCGTCTTAAAACTGTGTATGGTTCCTGCCTCCACTACGTCATTTTCTAGGCTATTCCACTGCCTTACAACTCTATGACTGAAGAAATACTTCCTACTATCTCTCTGACTCATTTGTGTCTTCAACTTCCAATTGTGGCCTCTTGTTTCTGTGTCCCCTCCTGGAACATCCTGTCCTTGTCCACCTTGTCTATTCCACGCAGTATTTTATATGTCGTTATCATGTCTCCCCTGACCCTCCTGTCCTCCAGTGTCGTCAGGCCGATTTCCCTTAATCTTTCTTCATAGGACATTCCCCTTAGCTCTGGAACTAACCTTGTTGCAAACCTTTGTACTTTCTCTAGTTTCTTGACGTGCTTTATCAAGTGCGGGTTCCAAACAGGTGCTGCATACTCCAGTATGGGCCTGACATACACGGTGTACAGTGTCTTGAATGATTCCTTACTAAGGTATCGGAATGCTGTTCTCAGGTTTGCCAGGCGCCCATATGCTGCAGCAGTTATCTGATTGATGTGTGCTTCCGGAGACATGCTCGGTGTTATACTCACCCCAAGATCTTTCTCCTTGAGTGAGGTTTGCAGTCTTTGGCCACCTAGCCTATACTCTGTCTGTGGTCTTCTGTGCCCTTCCCCTATCTTCATGACTTTGCATTTGGCAGGATTAAATTCGAGAAGCCATTTGCTGGACCAGGTGTCCAGTCTGTCCAGGTCTCTTTGAAGTCCTGCCTGGTCCTCATCAGATTTAATTCTCCTCATTAACTTCACATCATCTGCAAACAGGGACACTTCTGAGTCTAACCCTTCCGTCATGTCGTTCACATATACATATACATTGCATATACATATATGCAATCCCATCAATGGTTCAGGACGGACCGAAAGGCCGTCATAAGTTTCAAGTTCTATGTATGGGCTCTTGGTGACTTGTTCCAACACGGTATTTTGACTTTTTATTTTTTCCATTCTGACGTCTCTTCCCAGACAATCACTCTTCGCTTCCTTCCCTAAGAGTACGTTTTCTATGTATGGTTGCACCTCCAGGTAAACCTCAAGTTTTTGGTCGAGCCTCTTGTCGGGAACAGTATCAAATGCCTTCTTGTAGTCTAAAATATGCAATCCATCCATCACTCTCTCTCCAGTCATACATCTGTTACTTTATCATAAAACTCCAACAAATTAGAAAGACAAAATTTTCATCTTTAAATCCATGCTTGTTATTGTTATGAGGCCATATCTCTCCAGCTGCTATCACTCTCTATCTGAAGTTTTCTCCATTACCTTGTATAGTATGCATGCAAGTGAAAATGTTTCGTAGTTCAAATCATCCTGTCTCTTATCTTAAATATGGGGGAGCTACATTCTGTCTTCCATATATCCGGTAACTACTCCATGTCCACTGACTTATTATGGATCATAAGTATATGTTCAGACAATATTTCTGCTCCCTCTCGCAGAAACCAATGGTGACACTAGGTCAGGTTTCATTGCCTTTGATGTATTCAGGTCCTTTATAAGTTTCTTTACATCTCCGGCTATTGTATGCGTATGTTTGATATTGTTGTTGTTGGTGTTGTTGTTGCTGTTATTGGTCTTCTTATCAACTGTTACTCTGGGTTCCACACCTCTCTAATTTCACAATTAAAGTAACACTTCCTTCTAAATTTAATCATTATAATACATACCAGTCTTACAGGCCGTTTCCTTAAGTAATCTCTTCATCCGTATTCTAACATAATTCCTGACTAGTTTCCTAGTTTTTCTCCTAACATGTCTCTTAACTTCCAACCTGTCTTTTAACTTTGTGTGATAATCTCCTCCCTTCCCAGCATTTACCACCCCTCCATACACTGATACATGACCCAACGCTCTCTGTTTTCTCTCTAACCTTTTTTTCCCAGTTCTAGCATTCTCCATCCACTTTGCTAATGCCCTTCTAACTATTTAACACTGGGCAAGTGTTTCTAACACATTCCACCACCTAGCAAGCTTAGCACCTACTAGCACCCGTTGTTCCTCCTAATTAAATCAATGACCTTCAGAAACCTCCTGGAGCTCCCAGCCCCATCAGACACCTAACTATATGTAATGTTTCCTGCCTTCCTCTTCTTGCCTCTTGCTTTCCCTAGCACATTGTAACACCGATCTTCCACGCACAGAAGGGCGTGGGTTACGGAGAGATAATGTTCTCACTCTCCTACCTGCCCACGGCGGAGAGGCTGACAGTGGTGGTGGTGAAGGCACGAAGTCTTCAGTGGACGGGAGACAAGACTTCTGCCGACCCCTTCGTCAAGGTATTTGTCCTGTTTCCTGACGAACCTTACCTAACCTAACCTAACCTTCGTCAAGGTGTGTTTGTATATATATAGGTATATTTACATAGGTGTGTTTGGGTGGGTCGATTAATAACCCCTGACTCTCCAACATTCAATTCTTATTAACCAGTGTGACTGATTTCTGCCCTCCAGAACCCCAATATGCACCAAGTGCTCGTCTAGCAAAGTTCCGCTTACTCTCCACTCTGTGACTGAAAGAATACTTCTTAACGTCCTTCATCTGCCACCTATGACCCCCTGGCTCCCTCTCCTTGCATCTGAAACTAATTTCCTTGTATGCCTTATAATCTTGTTTAGTTTTTTTAGTGTATATATAATATATATATATATATATATATATATATATATATATATATATATATATATATATATATATATATATATATATATATTTATATATATATATATATATATATATATATATATATATATATATATATATATATATATATATATATATGTAATATACATATATATATATATATATATATATATATATATATATATATATATATATATATATATATATATATATATATATATATATATATATATATATATATATATATACATATATATATATATATATATATTTTTTTTTTATTATCACACCGGCCGATTCCCACCAAGGCAGGGTGGCCCGAAAAAGAAAAACTTTCACCATCATTCACTCCATCACTGTCTTGCCAGAAGGGTGCTTTACACTACAGTTTTTAAACTGCAACATTAACACCCCTCCTTCAGAGTGCAGGCACTGTACTTCCCATCTCCAGGACTCAAGTCCGGCCTGCCGGTTTCCCTGAATCCCTTCATAAATGTTACTTTGCTCACACTCCAACAGCACGTCAAGTATTAAAAACCATTTGTCTCCATTCACTCCTATCAAACACGCTCACGCATGCCTGCTGGAAGTCCAAGCCCCTCGCACACAAAACCTCCTTTACCCCCTCCCTCCAACCCTTCCTAGGCCGACCCCTACCCCGCCTTCCTCCACTACAGACTGATACAACTCTTGAAGTCATTCTGTTTCGCTCCATTCTCTCTACATGTCCCGAACCACCTCAACAACCCTTCCTCAGCCCTCTGGACAACAGTTTTGGTAATCCCGCACCTCCTCCTAACTTCCAAACTACGATTCTCTGCATTATATTCACACCACACATTGCCCTCAGACATGACATCTCCACTGCCTCCAGCCTTCTCCTCGCTGCAACATTCATCACCCACGCTTCACACCCATATAAGAGCGTTGGTAAAACTATAATCTCATACATTCCCCTCTTTGCCTCCAAGGACAAAGTTCTTTGTCTCCACAGACTCCTAAGTGCACCACTCACTCTTTTTCCCTCATCAATTCTATGATTCACCTCATCTTTCATAGACCCATCCGCTGACACGTCCACTCCCAAATATCTGAATACGTTCACCTCCTCCATACTCTCTCCCTCCAATCTGATATTCAATCTTTCATCACCTAATCTTTTTGTTATCCTCATAACCTTACTCTTTCCTGTATTCACCTTTAATTTTCTTCTTTTGCACACCCTACCAAATTCATCCACCAATCTCTGCAACTTCTCTTCAGAATCTTCCAAGAGCACAGTGTCATCAGCAAAGAGCAGCTGTGACAACTCCCACTTTGTGTGTGATTCTTTATCTTTTAACTCCACGCCTCTTGCCAAGACCCTCGCATTTACTTCTCTTACAACCCCATCTATAAATATATTAAACAACCACGGTGACATCACAACATCCTGTCTAAGGCCTACTTTTACTGGGAAAAAATTTCCCTCTTTCCTACATACTCTAACTTGAGCCTCACTATCCTCGTTAAAAACTCTTCACTGCTTTCAGTAACCTACCTCCTACACCATACACTTGCAACATCTGCCACATTGCCCCCCTATCCACCCTGTCATACGCCTTTTCCAAATCCATAAATGCCACAAAGACCTCTTTAGCCTTATCTAAATACTGTTCACTTATATGTTTCACTGTAAACACTGGTCCACACACCCCCTACCTTCCTAAAGCCTCCTTGTTCATCTGCTATCCTATTCTCCGTCTTACTCTTAATTCTTTCAATTATAACTCTACCATACACTTTACCAGGTACACTCAACAGTCTTATCCCCCTATTTTTTTGCACTCTCTTTTATCCCCTTTGCCTTTATACAAAGGAACTATGCATGCTCTCTGCCAATCCCTAGGTACCTTACCCTCTTCCATACATTTATTAAATAATTGCACCAAAACCCCTCCAAAACTATATCCCCCCCTGCTTTTTAACTTTCTATCTTTATCCCATCAATCCCGGCTGCCTTACCCCCTTTTTATTTTCCTACTGCCCCACGAACTTCCCCACACTCACAACTGGCTCTTCCTCACTCCTACAAGATGTTATTCCTCCTTGCCTATACACGAAATCACAGCTTCCCTATCTTCATCAACATTTAACAATTCCTCAAAATATTCCTTCCATCTTCCAATACCTCTAACTCTCCATTTAATAACTCTCCTCTCCTATTTTAACTGACAAATCCATTTGTTCTCTAGGCTTTCTTAATTGTTAATCTCACTCCAAAACTTTTTCTTATTTTCAACAAAATTTGTTGATAACATCTCACCACTCTCTCATTTGCTCTCTTTTTACATTGCTTCACCACTCTCTTAATTCTCTCTTTTTCTCCATATACTCTTCCCCCCTTTGCATCACTTCTACTTTGTAAAAACTTCTCATATGCTAACTTTTTCTCCCTTACTACTCTCTTTACATCATCATTCCACCAATCGCTCCTCTTCCTCCTGCACCCACTTTCCTGTAACCACAAACTTCTGCTGAAACACTCTAACACTACATTTTTAAACCTACCCCATACCTTCTTCGACCCATTGCCTATTGCTCTCATTAGCCCATCTATCCTCCAATAGCTGTTTATATCTTACCTAACTGCCTCCTCTTTTAGTTTATTTACCTTCACCTCTCTCTTCCCTGATGCTTCTATTTCCTTGTATCCCATCTACCTTTTACTCTCAGTGTAGTACAACTAGAAAGTGATCTGATATATCTGTGGCCCCTCTATAAACATGTACATCCTGAAGTCTACTCAACAGTCTTTTATCTACCAATACATAATCCAACAAACTACTGTCATATATATATATATATATATATATATATATATATATTATATATATATATATATATATATTATATTATATATATATATATATATATATATATATATTTATATGTCGTGCCGAATAGGCAGTAAATAGCAACGCTCATCTTGCCATATAGGACAAGTGAAAATTTGTGTATGCAATAATTTCGCCAAAATTATTCTGAACCTAAAGAAAAAAAATATTTCACTGTGTTTGTTTAGTATTAAATTATTGTAAACAAATCTAAAATATATTTAGTTGGGTTAGGCTAAAATAAATTGTTCTTGTTATAATAAGGTTGGGTAAGTTTTCTAAGTGCTTTTTGGTGCAAAATTATAATTTTTACATCAACATTAATGAAAAAAATATATCTTTAAAACGTATAAGAGAAAAAATTTTTGAAAGGACTTAATTTTAAATGAGTTCTTGCTAATTGACCAGTTTTACATATTCGGCACGACATATATATATATATATATATATATACACATTAAGGTTATAACTTGTTTTACAACGTAATATTCCTGTATCTTAATCAGATGAAGTTTTCAATATCTTTTTAGAAAATGTCGCCCCTAAATGAAAAAAACGAGTAACGACAACAAATAACTTGAATGCATATTGCATTTAATATTAATAACAAATAAAACAGCTTACAGCATCATTGTTATCATGTTTGTACATATATTACTGCTTATTGTTTAGAATGAACTGAAGTTGCAGTTTGTTTTTGTTTCTGCAGGCAACATACAGTTCCTGCATAACCTTGATTGCACATTCGGCACATTAATTACTTCTTGGTATATTGAGTACAGACGGTTCCTGCTTCCAGTGATTTTTCAGTGAGTTCAGTGATTTTTTAAAGTAAGGTTTCATTATATCTGACAAATTCTACAGGTCATTTTCATCGTACATCTGATCAGTAAACCAATAATGTGCCCAGGTGTATGATATGAATCTGCATATCTTCTCCAAAGTCTTCCGTCTTGTAGGTATAAGAATGAATGCAAGAATAGATAGAATGGATATTGAATTCTACCTCGCATTGCTGATGTTTGGAATTTTCTTTTTTTTTTGTACCATCTCGTGTTAGATGGTACAAAAACTTCATATCATCTCTCCATCCTGATTTATAGCGGATCTCTTTTGTTCCATTAACAAAACTGTACCATTAGTTCTTCATAATTGTTCACCAGTTGAGATACAAATGGATACACGATGTTTGGAGAACTGGTTTTAGCACCAAGATTTTTATCCAATACCAAACGGAGAATCCTGTCCAGAGCAAGATACTCAGTATTAAAATGGTATAAAATACCGACAGGTTGTTAGGTAAGACATATGCAACAGTTAGGTATCTTAATTTCGAAACGTTTCGCCTACACAGTAGGCTTCTTCAGTCGAGTACAGAAAAGTTGATAGAAGCAGAAGAGACGTGAAGACGATGTAATCAGTCCATCACCCTTGAAGTTTTGAGGTGGTCAGTCCCTCAGTCTGGAGAAGAGTATTGTTCCATAGTCTGAAACAATATGGAGTTGAAGTGACAGAATGGAACCTTTTTTTACCACCAAGAGGTGAGATGTAGGCCGCTAGTAGAGGTAAGAATGTAGTGGTTGGGAGGTCACGTCCATCTCAAATCTAGTCATTCTCACTAGTAGAAGTTGTCCAAGTTGTTTTCTGTTCTGTACCAAGATGTTATTGTGTTGCAGTGTCTGACAGAGTGAATATTAAAATGGTATAAAATATCGACAGATTGTTAGGTAAGACACATATGCAACAGCTAGGTATCTTTATTTCGAAACGTTTTGCCTACACATTAGGATTCTTCAGTCGAGTACAGAAAAGTTGACAGAAGCAGAAGAGACGTGAATACGATGTAATTGTTGCATATGTGTCTTACCTAACAACCTGTAGGTACTGTATTCCATTTTAATATTCACTCTGTCAGACACTGCAACACAATGGTATCCTGTACAGAACACAAAACAACTTGGACAAGTTCTACTAGTGAGAATGGCTGGATCTGAGAGGGATGTGACCTCCCAACGACTACATTCTTACTTCTACTAGTGGCCTACATCTCTCCTCTTGGCGATATATAAGGCTCCATCCTGTCACTTCAACTCCAGATTGTTTCAGACTATAGTATTGATCAATAACAACACTGCGACTAGCCAAGGACTCGAACTCATGCTGCTTTGGCCTGCCTCATGGTGGGCGAAAACTCATGATGCCTTAATCCACTGGACCATACAATCCTTAAGAGTAGCGCATCCAGTGGAACTCTTAAGGATTGTATGGTCCAGTGGGGCAAGGAATCATGAGTTTTCGCCCACCATGAGGCAGGCCAAAGCGGCATGGGTTCGAGTCCTTGGCAAGTTTGTAGTGTTGTTGTATTTTATATATAATATATATATATATATATAATATATATATATATATATATATATATTTAAAAATTTATATATATATATTTTATATATATATATATATAACAGGTGATTTCAGAATATGCAAAACAACCACTGTGAAAGAATAGAGAAATTCCAAGCGCATTCATGACTACTCACATTATCAAGGAACAATAAAAGTAATGCATCATAGGAAGGCATATAAAGGGTCTAGACCACACCTCACAATCACATCCCACAACAAAGCAACACCTGACGCGCGACTCATAAGAAAGGGAACACTGCAGCAGGTCCGCTGGCCCAACTAGACAGGTCCTTCACACAACCCATGAACAAACTGTTCTACCCAAGAATTAAGAATTTTAAAATTTATTGTCTGTCCAGTGTATTATTAAATTCTTCCCAAATTCTATTAATTATAAATGGATCTAATTTATATAAACCAAAGGAAATATTCATATTATTGTCAAAACTGCTTTTTATGAAACATGATTCAATTATGTTCCTGTCGACCATGGACTTGCTTGACACAGCCGTCATGTGGTTCTCGCTTACAATCAGGCAGGCCAGTACAACATGGGTTCGAATCCTTGGCTAGCGCAGTGTTGTTATTGATCAATACCACTCTTGTGGTTACATATAATATATTTTTATATATATATATATATATATATTTTATATATATATATTTATATATATATATATATAATATATATATATATATATTTTTTCCAAGGAGTTGAACCCATGCTAAATTTGGCCAGCCTATGGTGAGCGAAACTCATATAACCCGTAGCTTCCTGTAAGCTTTTTCACCCTGAAATGTGTACTCTTTAGTACAGGAAAGATGTGCTATAACTTAAAAATTTCCAGGCCACACCATCTAAAGGGGAAAAAAAGATACAAAACATCCAGGCCATGGGAAAACTGGGTAGCCACCCGCCACTCAAGAGGGAGAGGTTTTTTAGTGCCAGAAAGGAAAAAAAACTGGCAGGAAATGGCAGAAATTTGTACACCAAATCCAGTAATTCCCGGAGTGGAACCACAGTCGATGGCCTCCACTCCCAAAACCCAAAAGATACAGATACTAATGCCGGAAAGAAAAAACCCCCCCCCCAGTACCAAGAATACCCCCAGTCCGATGACATTCTTCTTTGCAAATATACAGGGTCTAAAGCCAGCAACAAACAACAAAATACCTTTCATCCGTGGACTGCTTGCCAGAGGCAAAGGCAACGTTCGCAGCTTTCACTGAGACCACATAAGGATCACTTGAACAACGAAATATGGATCCCAGGTTACAACCTATACAGTTGTGACAGACAGTGAACAGGCAAAAGGGGGAGGGTTGACCTGTACATTGCAGAGTCACTTGTTTGCACAGAACTGCTTAATGCCTCAAATGATGTAGTGGAAGTTTTAGCAGTAAATATCGAGAACCAAAACCTAGTCATTGTTGTAGTCTACAAGCCTCCGGATGCAACATCCCAGCAATTCCAGGAACAGCTGTTAAAACTTGACCACTGTCTGGAAAATCTTCCAGCTCCTGCACCCAACATCTTGCTCCTGGGGGATTTCAACTTAAGGCACCTAAAATAGAGGAATATAGCAAATAATATTGTTGCAGTAATAACACCAGGAGGCAGCTCTGATGAAAACTCACACTCACACGAGCTTTTAAATCTCTGCACAAAATTCAATTTAAACCAGCAAATAATAGAGCCTACTAGACTGGAGAATACACTAGACCTCATCTTCACTAACAATGATGATCTGATAAGAAATGTCACCATATCAAAAACAATATACTCAGATCACAACATAATTGAGGTTCAGACATGTATGCGTGGAGCCCCAGACCGACATAATGAGATTAGTCACGAGGGAGCATTCACCAAATTCAACTTCAATAACAAAAACAAAGTGGGAAAAAGTAAACCAAGTCCTAACCGATATAAGCAGGGAAGATATACTAAGCAACACAGACTCCAACTTATGCCTAGAACATATTAACTTGGTGGCACTCGATGTATGCACAAGGCTTATTTCTCTAAGAAAAAGGATAAGTAGATGTAAAATAGAAAGAGAGGGCGCTCCCTTAACAGGCGACGGAAAAGAATAACAGAGCGGCTAAAAGAGGTCAATATATCTGAAATGCGTAGGGAGAAACTGGTCAGAGAAATAGCAAGCATCGAACTTAAGCTAAAGGAATCTTATAGGAGTCAGGAATCGCGGGAAGAACTAAAAGCCATAAATGAAATCGAAAGAAACCCAAAGTATTTCTTCTCCTATGCCAAATCAAAGTCGAGAACAACGTCCAGTATTGGGCCCCTAATTAAACAAGATGGGACCTACACAGATGACAGCAAGGAAATGAGTGAGCTACTCAAGTCCCAATATGACTCAGTTTCTAGCAAGCCGCTAACCAGACTGAGAGTCGAAGATCAAAATGAAATTTTTTATGAGAGAGCCACAGAATTTGGTTAACACAAGCCTATCCGATGTTATCCTGACGCCAAATGACTTCGAACAGGCGATAAATGACCCTGCCCATGCACTCTGCCCCAGGGCCAGACTCATGGAACTCCGTTGTTCATTAAGAACTGCAAGAAGCACCTATCACGAGCCCTTTTTCCCTCCTATGGAGTGGGAGCATGGGGCACGGGGGTCGTCCCCCAGTTACTAAAACAACAGACATAGCCCCACTCCACAAAGGGGGCAGTAAAGCAACAGCAAAGAACTACAGACCGATAGCACTAACATCCCATATCATAAAAATCTTTGAAAGGGTCCTAAGAAGCAAGATCACCACCCATCTAGAAACCCATCAGTTACACAACCCAGGGCAACATGGGTTTAGAACAGGTCGCTCCTGTCTCAACTATTGGATCACTACGACAAGGTCCTAGATGCACTAGAAGACAAAAAGAATGCAGATGTAATATATACAGACTTTACAAAAGCCTTCGACAAGTGTGACCATGGCGTATAGCGCACAAATGCGTGCTAAACGAATAACAGGAAAAGTCGGTCGATGGATCTATAATTTCCTCACTAACAGAAACACAGAGAATAGTCGTCAACAGAGTAAAGTCCGAGGCAGCTACGGTGAAAAGCTCTGTTCCACAAGGCACAGTACTCGCTCCCATCTTGTTCCTCATCCTCATATCTGACATAGACAAGGATGTCAGCCACAGCACCGTGTCTTCCTTTGCAGATGACACCCGAATCTGCATGACAGTGTCTTCCATTGCAGACACTGCAAGGCTCCAGGCGGACATCAATCAAATCTTTCAGTGTGCTGCAGAAAACAATATGAAGTTCAACGATGAGAAATTTCTATTACTCAGATATGGTAAACACGAGGAAATTAAAACTTCATCAGAGTACAAAACAAATTCTGGCACAAAATAGAGCGAAACACCAACGTCAAAGACCTGGGAGTGATCATGTCGGAGGATCTCACCTTCAAAGACCATAACATTGTATCAATCGCATCTGCTAGAAAAATGACAGGATGGATAATGAGAACCTTCAAAACTAGGGATGCCAAGCCCATGATGACACTCTTCAGGTCACTTGTTCTATCTTGGCTGGAATATTGCTGCACACTAACAGCACCTTTCAAGGCAGGTGAAATTGCTGACCTAGAAAATGTACAGAGAACCTTCATGGCGCGCATAACGGAGATAAAACACCTCAATTACTGGGAGCGCTTGAGGTTCCTAAACCTGTATTCCCTGGAACGCAGGCGGGAGAGATACATGATTATATAAGAACATAAGAACATAAGAACGAAGGAACACTGCAGAAGGCCTACTGGCCCATGCGAGGCAGGTCCAAGTCTCCTACCGGCTTAAGCCAATGCACCCAACCTAGTCAGGTCAGGTCACATTGACTTAAGGGAGGAACACGGCAACCGACCTGGTAGCACAAGCTATCAGGTCTAACTCACACCCACCCACATCCACTCATGTATTTATCCAACCTATTTTTAAAGCTACACAACGTTCTGGCCTCTATAACGGTACTTGGGAGTTTGTTCCGCTCATCCACAACTCTATTACCAAACCAGTACTTTCCTATATCCTTCCTGAATCTGAATTTTTCCAACTTAAAACCATTGCTGCGAGTCCTGTCTAGGCTAGATATTTTCAGCACACTATTTACATCCCCTTTATTTATTCCTGTCTTCCATTTATACACCTCAATCATATCCCCCCTTATTCTACGTCTTTCTAGAGAGTGCAGATTCAGGGCCCTTAGTCTATCCTCATAGGGAAGGTTTCTGATACATGGGATCAACTTTGTCATCCTCCTGGAAAATCCTAGAGGGACTAGTACCGAACTTGCACACGAAAATCACTCACTACGAAAGCAAAAGACTTGGCAGACGATGCACCATCCCCCCAATGAAAAGCAG
>NC_069404.1:83810319-83835319 GCF_026875155.1 Cherax quadricarinatus
AAAATTTGGAAAAATAGCCCTGTAGGCTTTACAGGACTCAAGTCCGGCCAGCCGGTTTCCCCGAATCCCTTAAATAAATGTTACCTTTCTCACACTCCAACAGCCCGTCAAGTTCTAAAAACATTTGCCTCCCCTTCGCTCCTAAAAAAAACTGCACATTTCTGCTGGAAATCCAAAACCCCTCTCACACAAAACCTCCCTTTTTCCCCTCTCCTCCCCCCTTTTCCCAGGGGACCCCTACCCCCCCCTTCCCCACTACAAAATTTTACACTCTCCCGGGGCCATTTTGTTTTGTTCCCTCTTCTCTACATGGGGCCGAACCACCCAAAAAACCCCTCCTCAGCCCCTGGTTAAAAAGTTTTGGAAAACCCACCTCCTCCCATTTTCCAAACTATGAGTTCTCTGCATTATATTCACACCCCAAAAATTTCCCCCAGGACATGACATCGGGACTGCCTACATCCTAATTTCCCTTTTTTGCAAAATTCACCCCCATGCTTCACCTCTTTTAAGCGCTGGAAAAATATACTCCCCATTTATTTCCCCACTTTTGCTTCCATGGACAAAGATTTTTGTCTCTACCGACTCCTAAGTGCACAACACACCTTTTTCATATCATCAATTGTGTGATTCACCGCATCTTTCATAGACCCATCTGCTGACACAACCACTCCTAAATATCTGAATACATTCACCTCCTCCATACTCTCTCCCTCCAATCTCACGTCCAGTCTTTCATTACCTAACTTTTTTGTTATCATCATCACGTTACTCTTTCTTATATTCACTTTTAATTTTCTTCTTTTACATACCCTACCAAATTCGTCCACCAACCTCTGCAACATCTCTTCAGAATATCCCGAAAGTACAGTGTCATTAGCAGAGAGCAACTGTGAAAACTCCCACTTTGTGTTAGATTCTTTATCTTTTAACGCCACACCTATTTCCAACATCCGAACATCCACTTCTCTTATAATCCCATCTATAAATTTATTGGACAACCATGGTAACATCACACATCCTTGTCTAAGGCCTAATTTCACTGGGAAATGTTCTCCCTCTCTCCTACATACTCTAACCTGAGCCTCACTATCCTCGTAAAAACTATTCACTGCTTTCAGTAAACTTCCTTCTGTTCCATACACCTGCAACATCTGCCGCATTGCCCCCCTAACCACCCTGTTATACGCCTTTTCCAAATCCATAAAAACCACAAAAACCTCTTTGCCCTTATCTATATACTGTTCACCTATATGTTTCACTGTAAATACTTGGTCTACACACCACCTACCTTTCCTCAAAGCCTCCTTGTTCATCTGCTATCCTACACCCCGTCTTACTCATAATTCTTTTAATAATAATTCTACCATATATTTTACCAGGTATACTCAACAGACTTATTCCTCTATGATTTTTGCACTCTTTTTTGTCCCCTTTGCCTTTATACAAAGAAACTATGCATGCTCTCTGCCAATCCCTAGGTACCTTACCTTCTTCTATACATTTGTTTAATAAGAGCACCAACCACTCCAATACTATATCCCCACCTGCTTTTAACATTTCTATATTCATCCCATCAATCCCAGCTGCCTTACCCCATTTCATTCTACCCACTACCTCACTAACTTTCTCCAAACTCACAATTGGCTCTTCCTCACTCCTACAAGATGCTATTCCTCCTTGCTTTATACACGATATCACTGCTTCCCAATCTTCAACATTTAACAGTTCTTCAAAATATTCCCTCCATCTTCCTGATACCTCTAACTCTCCATTTAATAACTCTCCTCTCCAATTTTTAAGTATCAAATCTTTTCGTTCCTTAGGTTTCCTCAGTTTATTAATCTCTCTCCACAACTATTTTTTTTTTTATTTTCAGCAAAATTTGCTGATATCTCACCCACTCACTCATTTGCTCTCTTTTTACATTGCTTCAATACTCTCTTAACCTCTCTTTTTCTCTCCATATACTCTTCCCTCCTTGCATCACTTCTATTTTGTAAAAACTTCTCATATGCTAACTTTTTCTCCCTTACTACTCTCTTTACATTATCATTCAACCAATCACTCTTCTTTCTTCCCGCACCCACTTTCCTGTAACCACAAACTTCTGCTGAACACTCCAACACTACATTTTTAAACCTACCCCATATATCTTCGACCCCATTGCCTATACTCTCACTAGCCCATCTATCCTCCAATAGTTGTTGATTTCTTACCCCAACTGCCTCCTTCTTTAGTTTATAAACCTTGACCTCTTTCTTAATTGCTGGTTCTATTTTCCTTGTATCCCATCTGGCTTTTACTCTCACTGTAGCTACAACTAAAATGTGACCTGATTTATCTGAGGCCCCTTAATAAACATGTACATCCTGAAGTCTACCCAACAGAATTTTATCTACCAATACGTAGTCCAACAAACTGTCATTAAGCCCTACATCATATCTTATATTCTTATTTTTCCTCTTTTTCTTAAAATATGTATTACCTATAACCAAGCCCCTTTCTATACGAAGTTCAAAGGGCTCCCATTATCATTTACTCCTGGCACCCCAAACTTACCTACCACACCCTCTCTAAATGTTTCTGCCACTTTAGCGTTTAGGTCCCCTACCACAATTACTCTCACACTTGGTTCAAAAGTTCCTACACACTCGCTTAACATCTCCGAAAATCTCTCTCTCCTCTACACTCCTCTCTTCTCTAGGTCCATACACACTTATTATAACTCACTTTTCTCATCCTACTCTTATTTTAATCCATATAATCCTTGAATTTATGCATTTATATTCCCTCTCCTTCCATAACTGATCTTTCAACATAATTGCTACTCCTTCCTAAGCTCTAACTCTCTCAGACACTGGTGACTTAATCCCATTTATTTCTCCTAACTGTAACTCACCTACCCCCTTTAGCTTTGTTTCGCTTAAAGCTGGGATATCCAACTTCTTTTCATTCATAACATTAAAGTTTTTCTTCTCTTTTTTTAGTATTTTCTACAGGAGAAGGGATTAATAGCCCATTCCTCCTAGCATTTTAGTCGCCTCAGACGACATGCATGACTTACGGAGGAAAGGTTCTTTTCCACTTCTCCATGTAGAATAGAGGAAATAAAGAAGAACAAGAACTATTAAGACTATATGTTAAGATTCTGTGTTGATAAAAAAAATGAATAAAATATGATCCCAGTAAACAGGTGATATCACAATATGCAGAACAACCACTGTGCAAAAATAGTGATGTTCCAAGCAATTTCATGACTTCTCACATTATCAAGGAACTATAAAAATAACAATCTTTTTATGATACATGATTCTATTATATTCCTGTCGACCATGGACTTGCTTAATACAACTTTCTCAGCCTTTTTAAAAATCAACTGGATGGTTAAAATATCTCACATGAATAAAAAGATCATTAGAATCTTGTCCACTTTTAATGCTGTATTTATTTTGTTTTATTTTTAGTTCAAGACTTTTACCAGTGTGATCATAATGAACTTTATCACACATTTTACCAGGTATCCTCGAACGCAGGCGAGAAAGATACATAATAATATACACTTGGAAGGTCCTGGAGGGATTGGTACCAAACCTGTACACGAAAATCACTCCATATGAAAGCAAAAGACTCATTCTCCCAGTGAAAAGCAGGGGAGCCACAAGTACACTGAGAGACAACACAATAAGTGCCCGGGGCCCAAGATTGTTCAATTGCCTCCCAGCATACATAAGGGGGATTACCAAAAGACCCCTGGCTGTCTTCAAGAAGGCACTGGACAGGCACCTAAAGTCAGTACCTGACCAACCGGGCTGTGGTTGGTCAGGTACTGCGTGCGGCCAGCATTAACAGCCTGATATTCAGACCCTCATCCACCATAAGGCCTGGTCTCAGACCGGGCCGCGGGGGCGTTGACCCCCGAAACCCTCTCCAGGTAAACTTCACGTATCTTATAGACACACCCATCAGCATTTTGTGGGGAATTTTTTATTAAAAGTTTTTTTTTACTGAATCAAGATTTTTAAATACAACTCCGCTATTAAAAGTCTTATGAAGAGAAGGCATATCAACCAAGTTTTTATGATAAGGGAAACCCAAACTATTTTTAGTTGAATTAGGATGGTTGTCCCTTTTTGAATTGTAAAAAAGTAGTACTGGCAATTTTAAGGGATTTGTCAATTAAGTTTCTTGGGTATTTGAGATCAATAGCTATTTTACACATTTTTGAGATTTCTTCCTCTATGAATTCTGGACTACAAATACACAAAGCTATCAAAAAACATTAATGAGAATACCGTCAGTTTAACTCTATCTTGATGTGATGAATAATAGTGTACATAATATTAAGCAAGTCCATTGTCGACAGGAATATAACAGAATCATATTACATGGAAAGCGGTTTTGAAAATAATATGAATATTTCTTTTGGTTTATATAAATTGGATTCATTTATAATTAATATAATTTGGGAAGAATTTAATGATACATTAGACAAGTAAAAAATCTTAATGATTGGGTAGAGTATCAGTTGTGTTTCACAGAGTCGGGTGTTGTGACGCGACTGTGAGGTGTAGTCTTGCCTTTATATGCGTTCCTATTGATTTTTTTTACAGTTCCTTAATAATGTGAGAAGTCACGAAAGCAAGATATATACAGACCTAACCATGCCTCTGGTGTTTACCTGGAGAGAGTTCCGGGGGTCAACGCCCCCGCGGCCCGGTCTGTGACCAGGCCTCCTGGTGGATCAGACCCTGATCAACCAGGCTGTTACTGCTGGCTGCACGCAAACCAACGTGCGAGCCACAGCCCGGCTGGTCAGGTACCGACTTTAGGTGCTTGTCCAGTGCCAGCTTGAAGACTGCCAGGCGTCTATTGGTAATTTCCCTTATGTATGCTGGGAGGCAGTTGAACAGTCTCGGGCCCCTGACACTTATTGTATGGTCTTTTAACGTGCTAGTGGCACCCCTGCTTTTCATTGGGGGGATGTTGCATCGCCTGCCAAGTCTTTTGCTTTCGTAGTGAGTGATTTTCGTGTGCAAGTTCGGTACTAGTCCCTCTAGGATTTTCCAGGTGTATATGATCATGTATCTCTTCCCCCTGCATTCCAGGGAATACAGGTTCAGAAACCTCAAACACTCCCAGTAATTTAGGTGTTTTATCTCCGTTATGCGCGCCATGAAGGTTCTCTGTACATTTTCTAGGTCAGCAATTTCACCTGCCTTGAAAGGTGCTGTTAGTGTGCAGCAATATTCCAGTCTAGATAGAACAAGTGACCTGAAGAGTGTCATCATGGGCTTGGCATCCCTAGTTTTGAAGGTTCTCATTATCCATCCTGTCATTTTTCTAGCAGATGCGATTGATGCAATGTTATGGTCCTTGAAGGTGAGATCCTCTAACATGATCACTCCCAGGTCTTTGACATTGGTGTTTCGCTCTATTTTGTGGCCAGAATTTGTTTTGTACTCTGATGAAGATTCAATTTCCTCGTGTTTACCATATCTGAGTAATTGAAATTTCTTATCGTTGAACTTCATATTGTTTTCTGCAGAGCACTGCAAGATTTAGTTGATGTCCGCCTGGAGCCTTGCAGTGTCTGCAATGGAAGACACTGTCATGCAGATTCGGGTGTCATCTGCAAAGGAAGACACGGTGCTGTGGCTGACATCCTTGTCTATGTCAGATATGAGGATGAGAAACAAGATAGGAGCGAGTACTGTGCCTTGTGGAACAGAGCTTTTCACCGTAGCTGCCTCGAACTTTACTCTGTTGACTACTACTCTTTGTGTTCTGTTAGTGAGGAAATTATAGATCCATCGACCAACTTTTCCTGTTATTCCTTTAGCACGCATTTTGTGTGCTATTACGCCATGGTCACACTTGTCGAAGGCTTTTGCAAAGTCTGTACATATTACATCTGAATTCTTTTTGTCTTCTAGTGCATCTAGGACCTTGTCGTAGTGATCCAATTGTTGAGACAGACAGGAGCGACCTGTTCTAAACCCATGTTCCCCTGGGTTGTGTAATTGATGGGTTTCTAGGTGGGTGGCGATCTTGCTTCTTAGGACCCTTTCAAAGATTTTTATGATATGGGATGTTAGTGCTATCGGTCTGTAGTTCTTTGCTATTGCTTTATTGCCCCCTTTGTGGAGTGGGGCTATGTCTGTTGTTTTTAGTAACTGTGGGACGACCCCAATGTCCATGCTCCCTCTCCATAGGATGGTAAAAGCTCGTGATAGGGGCTTCTTGCAGTTCTTGATGAACACGGAATTCCATGAGTCTGGCCCTGGGGCAGAGTGCATGGGCATGTCATTTATCGCCTGTTCGAAGTCATTTG
This sequence comes from Cherax quadricarinatus, assembly GCF_026875155.1. Classification (NCBI taxonomy): domain Eukaryota; kingdom Metazoa; phylum Arthropoda; class Malacostraca; order Decapoda; family Parastacidae; genus Cherax; species Cherax quadricarinatus. The sequence continues at coordinate 83,816,654 of NC_069404.1, forward strand.
GCGTCAGGATAACATCAGATAGGCTTGTGTTAACCAAATTCTGTGACTCTCTCATGAAAAATTCATTTTGATCTTCGACTCTCAGTCTGGTTAGCGGCTTGCTAAAGACTGAGTCATATTGGGACTTGAGTAGCTCACTCATTTCCTTGCTGTCATCTGTGTAGGACCCATCTTGTTTAAGTAGGGGCCCAATACTGGACGTTGTTCTCGACTTTGATTTGGCATAGGAGAAGAAATACTTTGGGTTTCTTTCGATTTCATTTATGGCTTTTAGTTCTTCCCGCGATTCCTGACTCCTATAAGATTCCTTTAGCTTAAGTTCGATGCTTGCTATTTCTCTGACCAGTGACTCTACGCATTTCAGTTATACTGACCTCTTTTAGCCGCTCTGTTATTCTTTTCTGTCGCCTGTAAAGGGAGCGCCTGTCTCTTTCTATTTCACATCTACTCCTCCTTTTTCTTAGAGGAATAAGCCTTGTGCATACATCGAGTGCCACCGAGTTAATCTGTTCTAGGCATAAGTTGGGGTCTGCGTTGCTTAGTCTATCTTCCCAGCTTATATCGGTTAGGGCTTGGTTTACTTTGTCCCACTTTGTTTTTGTTATTGAAGTTGAATTTGGTGGATGCTCCCTCTTGACTAATCTCATTATGTTGGTCTGGGGCTGTGCGCATGCATGTCTGAACCTCAATTATGTTGTGATCTGAGTATATTGTTTTTGATATGGTGACATTTCTTATCAGATCATCATTGTTAGTGAAGATGAGGTCTAGTGTATTCTCCAGTCTAGTAGGCTCTATTATTTGCTGGTTTAAATTGAATTTTGTGCAGAGATTTAAAAGCTCGTGTGAGTGTGAGTTTTCATCAGAGCTGCCTCCTGGTGTTATTACTGCAACAACATTATTTGCTATATTTCTCCATTTTAGGTGCCTTAAGTTGAAATCCCCCAGGAGCAAGATGTTGGGGGTAGGAGCTGGAAGATTTTCCAGGCAGTGGTCAATTTTTAACAGTTGTTCCTGTAATTGCTGGGATGTTGCATCCGGAGGCTTGTAGACTACCACAATGACAAGGTTTTGGTTCTCGATCTTTACTGCTAAAACTTCCACTACATCATTTGAGGCATTAAGCAGTTCTGTGTAAACAAGTGACTCTGCGATGTACAGGCCAACCCCCCCCCCTTTGCCTGTTCACTCTGTCACATCTGTATAGGTTGTAACCTGGGATCCATATTTCGTTGTCCAAGTGATCCTTTATGTGGGTCTTAGTGAAAGCTGCAAACATTGCCTTTGCCTCTGCAAGTAGTCCACGGATGAAAGGTATTTTGTTGTTTGTTGCTGGCTTTAGACCCTGTATATTTGCAAAGAAGAATGTCATCGGACTGGTGGTATTGTTGGTACGGGGGGGGGGGATTTTTTCTCCGGCATTAGTATCTGTATCTGTTGGTTTGGAGTGGAGGCCATCGACTGTGGTTCCACTCCAGGAATAAAATAACTACTCTCTAATTACCCAACCACCTCCATTAACGACACAACATCAACACCAGTTACGCCACTAATGGGCCTTTCCTCCGCAGGTGTACGTGCTGCAGAATGGTAAGAAGGTGATGAAGAAGAAGACAAGTGTGAAGAAAGATACACGATCACCTGTTTTCAACGAAGCCATGATCTTCAGCGTCCCAGCACCCGCGCTACACGTAAGCCAAGGGCAGGGGGGCCTCTTCTTAGGCCTAAGGGAATGGGCCTCCTTGTTGGCTTAGGGCAGGGGCCTCCTCCTGGAGCTAGGGCAGAGATCTGTAGCTAGGCCTAAGGAAGGGGCTTGTACATAGACCTACAGCAAAGGGCTTCCAAGTTGGCCTCGGGCAGGGGGTGTACGCATAGGCCTAGGGCAGGGTGGAATGGCACTGATATATGAATGGGCCACGCAGAGGTCTCCTCATTGGCTTCAGAGAAAGGGGAAAAAGTACAGGATAATGGGAAGGTTAGGCAAAGATTGAGACTAGGTAAGAAAGAGAGAGCGAGAGCGAGCGAGAGAGAGAGAAGAGCAGAGCAGAAATCAGCAACTACAGACCAGTGTCACTCTTGTCAATCACTGGTAAGATCCTTGAGACAATAATCTCAAGACAAATGACAGAGTTTTTTGACTACCACTCACTACTTTGTGATCGTCAATATGGCTTCAGGAAAGGTTACTCTGCTGCTGATCTGTTGTTAAACCTCTCCACTAAGTGGCACCAGTCACTGGATGAATCCAAAGTCAGCTGTGTGGTAGCACTGGACATTGCTGGCGCTTTCGACCGGGTGTGGCACCAGGGCCTCTTAGCAAAACTTCAAGCACTGGGAATTGCAGGCTCTACGCTATGTCTCCTCAGTGATTACTTTCATGGTAGATCTCTAAGTGTAGTTCTCAATGGAACGGAATCAGCAAGACATCCTATTGGGGCAAGTGTTCCACAAGGAAGCATGCTGGGTCCATTGTTATGGAATGTCTACTTCAACGACCTTCTTCATCTCATCCCAGAATCACATGCATATGCAGACGACTGTACACTGACATTCACTTATCCAAGAGAAGAAATGCCAGCTGCTCTAAGCTACATCAATCACCAGCTGAGAGCTGTATCAGCTTGGGGAAATAGATGGCAAGTAACATTTGCACCTGAGAAAACGCAAATGATGATCGTCTCTAGGCACCATGATGGTAATGCTGGGGCAGTAGTAAGGATGAATGGGAGGGTGTTGGCACCTGGAGAAGAAGTTGATATCCTTGGGGTGAAATTTGACTCCAAACTAACCATGAAGAACCATGTTGTAAATCTTGCAAACAAGGCAGCCAGGAAGCTTACAGCACTTCGCCGTATCTCGCATCCGCTTGACAGTAGGGGTTGCAAGATCCTGTACGAGGCACAAGTACGCTCACACCTTGAGTATGCTCCACTTTCTTGGTTTGCCTGCCCCCCCCCCCCTCTCATCTGCGACTGCTTGACAGAGTAGAGAACAGAGCAAGACGTCTCATCTCTCGCCTGGACATAGGAGGGATGTGGGTGGCCTTACTGTTATGTACAAGGCCAATATTGTCAAAATACCACACTTGGATCCACTTCGAGGACAGCGTGAAACAAGCTTTTATGCCACAAGACGGGCAGAAAGCAGCAACTTCACTCTGGCTGTACCCATCTCCAGAACATCACTCCATCTGAGATCATACATACCCAGGATGACTCGAGTATGGAACACATTTGTACAGCATAATGATGTCAACGAGATAAAGTCAGTTGATCAAATGAAAATGCTGGCCCACAGATGGCTCCAACTTCATCCTGTTCCCTACTTGTATGTCTCATAACAATAAAAATGCTTTCAAATGAGCTGATGTAGGTAACAGCTCTTAGCTTGTCAATAAAGTTAGGGATCCTTAACCTTGTCAAACCCTGTGTAAAAAAAAAAAAAAAAAAAAGAGAGAGAGAGAGAGAGAGAGAGAGAGAGAGAGAGAGAGAGAGAGAGAGAGGAGAGAGAGAGAGAGAGAGAGAGAGAGAGAGAGAGAGAGAGAGAGAGAGAGAGAGAGAGAGAGAGAGAGAGAGAGATTCACTAATTAATAATCTTGAGATTAATGATGAGCTTGGGGAAAGTGATCACAAATCACTTAGTTTCAATATATCATGGAATTACCCAGATAACTGCAATCAAATCTCTGTCCCACATTTTCGCTTGGCCGACTTCATGGGACTGAAAAATTACCTGGTTGAGCAAAATTGGGATGTCCTGACTATGGGTTAGGTGGGTGATCTTGGTTGCCAATATGACGTTTTTCAGAGCATAGTTCTAGCTGCCCATACAACTTTTGTTACAAGTAGGGAAATTAGATCTAACAAAAATGATCCCAAATGGATGAACAATACATTAAAACATCTCATTGGTCAAAAGTTGTTAGTTTAATATGTTTATTATGCACCCCATACCCATCCTGTGGGCGGTAGTCAAAAGATTACAGAGGTACATAATGGGTCCAGGGACTGGACTCAAAAGTTTTGATTGCTGAGCAAGTAACAGAGGTAATGAACTCACAATTTACAAAGGTAATGAACTCACAATTTACAAATGTAATGAACTCCTGGTAGGTCTGGCCACAATCATGACAAGTTACAAAGGTATTTACAGATTACAGAGGTACGTAATGGGTCCAGGGACTGGGCCCCCAAAGTTTTGATAGCTGAACTAGGTACAAAGGTAATGAGCTCACAAGTTACAAAGGTAATGAATTCTGTAAGAATGGTTACTTACGTTTATACATGGCTACAATCATGAACAAATTATAGTGTAATGAGCCATTGGTCAAAAGAGAGGCATATATAGGCGTATCAAAAGAGGGGATGGGCAATTAAGAAATCAATATATTCAATTAAAGAGAGAAATAAAGAAAGGAATAAGAAAAGCAAAAAGGGATTATGAGGCTAAGGTAGCAAGGGATTCAAAGATTAACACAAAAGGGTTCTTTCAGGTATACAGAAGTAAGATTAGGGACAAAATTGGCCCACTTAAGAGTAAGTCTGGTCAGATCACTGACAGTGATAAGGATATGTGTGAAATTCTCAATACCTACTTCCTCTCAGTTTTCACCCAGGAAAATACTAGCGATATTCCTGAAATAATAGATTATGTAGAACAGGATGATAATAAACTATGCACGATTGCGGTAACTAGTGACATGGTCCTCAGACAAATAGAGAAACTAAAACCTAACAAATCCCCAGGTCCTGATGAACTGTTTGCAAGGGTGTTAAAGGAATGTAAAGAGGAACTTAGCATACCTTTGGCTAATCTTTTTAAAATATCACTACAAACTGGCATAGTGCCTGATAAGTGGAAAATGGCAAATGTAATACCTATTTACAAGGCAGGTGACAGGTCCTTTGGCTTCGAACTATAGACCAATAAGCCTTACCTCCATAGTGGGAAAATTTATGGAATCAATAATTGCCGAAGCAATTCGTAACCAACTTGATAGGCACAGATTGATTAATGAATCTCAACACGGTTTTACAAAGGGGCGTTCCTGTCTTACGAATTTACTAACTTTTTTCACTAAGGTGTTTGAGGAGGTAGATCATTGTAATGAAATGATATTGTGTATATGGACTTCAGTAAGGCTTTCGATAGAGTTCCACATCAGAGGCTATTGAGGAAACTTAAGGCACACGGAATAGAAAGAGAATTCTTTTTCTGGGTAAAGGCATGGCTGACAAATTGGCAGCAGAGAGTTTGCATAAATGGGGAGAAATCAGAATGGGGGCAAGTCACAAGCGGTGTTCCTCAGGGGTCAGTGTTGGGCCTATTGTTGTTCACATAAACGACATAGATAAGAGAATAAATAGCAACATAAGCAAATTTGCTGATGACACTAAAATAGGCCGTCCAATTCATTCTAATGAGGACACTAGAGCACTCCAGGATGATTTGAATAGACTGATGCAATGGTCGGAGAAGTGGCAGATGCAGTTTAATATTGACAAATGCAAAGCTCTAAATGTTGGACAGGTAAATAACCATGCCACATATAAACTAAATAATGTAGATCTTAATACTACAGATTGCGAAAAGGATTTAGGAGTTCTGGTTAGCAGTAATCTAAAACCAAGACAACAGTGCATTAGTGTTCGCAATAAATAGAATTCTTTTCTTCATATCTAGAAGTATAAATAATAGAAGTCCTCATGTTGTTCTTCAACTCTATATATCCTTGGTTAGGTCTCATTTAGACTATGCTGCTCAATTCTGGTCACCGTATTGCAGAATGGATATAAATGCTCTGGAAAACCTACAGAGGAGGATGACAAAGATGATCCCATGTAACAGAAATCTTCCCTATGAGAATAGACTGAGGGCCCTGAATCTGCACTCTCTCAAAAGGTGTAGAATTAGGGGGGATATGATCGAGGTGTATAAATGGAAAACAGGAATAAATAAAGGGGATGTAAATAGCGTGCTGAAAATTTCCAGCCAAGACAGGACTCGCAGCAATGGTTTCAAGTTGGAAAAATTCAGATTCAGGAAGGATATAGGAAAGCACTGGTTTGGTAATAGAATTGTGGATGAGTGGAATAAACTCCCGAGTACAGTTATTCAGGCTAAAACGTTGTGTAGTTTTAAAAATAGGTTAGACAAATGCATGAGTGGCTGTGGGTGGGTGTGAGTTGGACCTGACTAGCTTGTGCTGCTAGGTCTGGTGCCGTGTTCCTTGAGTGGAGGTGACCAGATTGGGTGGGTCATTAGGCTAATCCAGGGGTGGTGGGTCATTGGGCTAATCCGAGGGGGACATGGACCTGCTCCGCATGGGTCAGTAGGCATGTTGCAGTGTTCCTTCTTTCTTATGTTCTTATGTTCTTATGAGAGAGAGAGAGAGAAAGAGAAAGAGAGAGAAAGACACGGACAGACAGACAGACAGAAAGACAGAGACAGAGACAGAGCGACAAAGGGACAGAGAGATCTGTTAACTTCATTAGCTCACACAAACACACACACATTCACACACACACACACACACACACACACACACACACACACATACACATACACACAGCAAGACTGAGGGACAAAGAGGGGTACCAGAGAGTATACCTCGACCGCGACAGAACACAAGAAGAAAGGACTACACTGAAAGAGAGGGTACAGAGACGCAAGGAGGAACGAGAAGCAATGAAAATGAGCAGGACCCAGACACAGGAGGAAGGGCAAACACACCCCACAGAATCTCCCACCAAAAGACCCCACCCGCGACATTCCCAACGCAACTGAGCAACCTATACTACAACCCACTCACTGTTCCCTCTGCCACCAACCCCCATATCACAAACCTCACCCCAACAGCTGTCCCTTATGGGCATTCTGACCCCACCCCCATCAACACATACCCCACCTACACCACAGCCCCATATAGGCCCCCACCAAGGCTCTCGCTCCCCCAACCCCAATATACTTGCATGACCACAATGATAGAAAAGAAACTAAAGTTTGGTACACAAACGCGGATGGAATAACGAATAAACATGAGGAGTGGAATGAAAGAATCAGTGAAAAATCCCCAGACATCATAGCAGTCACAGAAACAAAACTCGCTGAGACAATAACAGACACAATCTTCCCAACAGGATATCAGATCCTGAGGAAAGATAGAAGGAGTAGAGGGGGAGGAGGGGTTGCACTGCTCATAAAACACCAATGGGGATTTGAGGAAATGGAAGGCATGGACATGATTGGAGAAAGAGACTACATTGTAGGCACAATTCAGTCCGGAGAACATAAAGTAGTCATTGGAGTGATGTATAACCCACCACAGAACTGCAGGAGGCCAAGAGAGGAGTACGAAGAAAACAACAGGGTGATGGTGGACACACTGGCTGAGGTGGCAAGAAGAGCTCACTCGAGCAGAGCAAAGTTACTGGTAATGGGCGATTTCAACCACAGGGAGATCGACTGGGAAAACCTGGAGCCACATGGGGGTCCCGAAACATGGAGAGCCAAGATGATGGATGTGGTACTTGAAAACCTCATGCATCAACATGTCAGGGACACAACCAGAGAGAGAGGGGAGGATGAGCCAGCAAGACTGGATCTTGTGTTCACCCTGAGCAGTTCAGACATCGAGGACATCACTTACGAGAGGCCCCTTGGAGCTAGCGATCATGTGGTTCTGAGTTTTGACTATATAGTAGAGTTACAAGTGGAGAAGGTAACAGGAACTGAAGGGGACAGGCCAAACTATAAAAGGGGGGACTACACAGGTATGAGAAACTTCCTGCAGGAGGTTCAGTGGGACAGAGAAATGGTAGGAAAATCAGTAAACGAGATGATGGAATATGTGGCAACAAAGTGCAGGGAGGCAGAGGAAAGTTTTGTTCCCAAGGGAAACAGAAATAATAGGAAGACCAAAACGAGTCCTTGGTTTACCCGAAGGTGTAGGGAGGCAAAAACTAAGTGCAACAGAGAATGGAAAAGGTACAGGAGGCATAGGACCCAGGAAAACAAGGAGATTAGTAGAAGAGCCAGAAACGAGTATGCGCAGATAAGGAGGGAGGCCCAGCGACAGTATGAAAACGACATAGCATCGAAAGTCAAATCTGACCCGAAACTGCTGTATAGCCACATTAGGAGGAAGACAACAGTCAAGGACCAGGTGATAAGGCTGAGGAAAGAAGGTGGAGAACTCACAAGAAACGATCAAGAGGTATGTGAGGAGCTCAACACGAGATTTAAGGAAGTATTTACAGTAGAGACAGGAAGGACTCTGGGGGGACAGACCAGATGGGGACACCAACAAGGAATACACCAACAAGTGTTGGACGACATACATACAGATGAGGAGGAGGTGAAGAAACTGCTAAGGGACATCGATACCTCAAAGGCAATGGGACCGGACAACATCTCTCCATGGGTCCTTAGAGAGGGAGCAGATATGTTGTGCATACCACTTACCACAATCGTCAACACATCCCTGGAAACTGGGCAACTACCTGAGGTATGGAAGACGGCAAATGTAGTTCCCATTTTCAAAAAAGGAGACAGAAAAGAGGCACTAAACTATAGACCTGTGTCATTGACGTGTATAGTATGCAAAATTATGGAGAAGATTATCAGGAGGAGAGTGGTGGAGCACCTGGAACGGAAAAGGAGTATAAATGCCAACCAGCACGGATTCACGGAAGGCAAATCCTGTGTCACAAACCTTCTGGAGTTTTATGATAAAATAACAGAAGTAAGACAAGAGAGAGAGGGGTGGGTTGATTGCATCTTCTTGGACTGCAAGAAGGCCTTTGACACAGTTCCTCACAAGAGATTAGTGCAGAAGCTAGAGCATCAGGCGCATATAACAGGAAGGGCACTGCAATGGATCAGAGAATACCTGACAGGGAGGCAACAACGAGTCATGGTACGTAATGATGTATCACAGTGGGCACCTGTGACGAGCGGGGTCCCACAGGGGTCGGTCCTAGGACCAGTGCTATTTTTGGTATATGTGAACGACATGACGGAAGGGTTAGACTCAGAAGTGTCCCTGTTTGCAGATGATGTGAAGTTAATGAGGAGAATTAAATCTGATGAGGACCAGGCAGGACTTCAAAGAGACCTGGACAGACTGGACACCTGGTCCAGCAAATGGCTTCTCGAATTTAATCCTGCCAAATGCAAAGTCATGAAGATAGGGGAAGGGCACAGAAGACCACAGACAGAGTATAGGCTAGGTGGCCAAAGACTGCAAACCTCACTCAAGGAGAAAGATCTTGGGGTGAGTATAACACCGAGCATGTCTCCGGAAGCACACATCAATCAGATAACTGCTGCAGCATATGGGCGCCTGGCAAACCTGAGAACAGCATTCCGACACCTTAGTAAGGAATCATTCAAGACACTGTACACCGTGTATGTCAGGCCCATACTGGAGTATGCAGCACCTGTTTGGAACCCGCACTTGATAAAGCACGTCAAGAAACTAGAGAAAGTACAAAGGTTTGCAACAAGGTTAGTTCCAGAGCTAAGGGGAATGTCCTATGAAGAAAGATTAAGGGAAATCGGCCTGACGACACTGGAGGACAGGAGGGTCAGGGGAGACATGATAACGACATATAAAATACTGCGTGGAATAGACAAGGTGGACAAGGACAGGATGTTCCAGGGAGGGGACACAGAAACAAGAGGCCACAATTGGAAGTTGAAGACACAAATGAGTCAGAGAGATAGTAGGAAAGTATTTCTTCAGTCACAGAGTTGTAAGGCAGTGGAATAGCCTAGAAAATGACGTAGTGGAGGCAGGAACCATACACAGTTTTAAGACGAGGTTTGATAAAGCTCATGGAGCGGGGAGAGAGAGGGTCTAGTAGCAACCGGTGAAGAGGCGGGGCCAGGAGCTAGGACTCGACCCCTGCAACCACAAATAGGTGAGTACAAATAGGTGAGTACACACACAAACACACACACAAACACACACACACACACACACACACACACACACACACACACACACACACACACACACACACACACACACACACACGCACACGCACACGCATAGTGTTGAGTAAAAAATATCTGTGCACCTCGTGATGGAAATTAAAGAAAACCCTTACTGTTACGCCTGTTTCTACCTTTTCTTCATCACTCCAAGCCGTACCCATTCCCTGACCATCGAACACTTTTCCAGTTCACATAGGACTCTCCATTCCCTAGCTACCCACTAATACACACACATTCTTCTTACTTGACCCCTTCACTTACTTTCTTCACAGGTGTATGTCTCTGACTGTATAGGTAGGTAGGTAGGTATAATGTTTTTCAGGAAACAGGAGAAGTGTTTCCTGACGCGAGTCTTAGTCATATGATGACTAAGATCCTTGATCATCTGACCGAGGACTTCCGTTGGCCTCCCGTCCACCTCTCTAAAAATCATAGTTATTATTATAACCATTAGTTAATCTGAGGGTATACACGCTGAATTTACTCTTATGCCTATTTTAAGTATTAAAATATTCTTGGTTGGTGGTAAACAAGTGGCACGCAGCATTAATTAACCCTTGAGTAGTCGATAAGCTTTAAACCCCATTAACCAATTTAATTTTCTTCCAACATGCTTTACTTTTCAATTCTACCGCTTCTTCAGCCCACCCCAACCAAACCCACCCTCTTCCTCCTTAGGACGCCCTTATAAAAACCTATTAAATCACCCACCTTGACGAATCCCAACAGCTGCAACTTCTACACCAAGGAACACCAATAAACAATACAGAAAGTGCAGCCAGAGTCATCAGCACTACCTGAACCAAATAAGAAGACAAAGACGTAAGTTTTAGTAAACTTTAATTAGGACAACTCTTCACTATGTAAAGTTCTATCAAGCATTGATTTGGCAGAAGTCTGTACAGAGTTTAAACATTTATAGGAAATTTCTTCTTTTATATGGACACACACTTTACTGTGGGTTTAAGTGTAAAAGTGAAAAACGTGTGAAAAGTGTGAAAGTGAAAAAAGAGTAAATGTGAGGATACGTAAAAGCCGTAGGAACCAGACAGAGAAAATCAAGATAAATTCTAGTGTGATGTAGGTCATCTGTGCATGTAAGGTCAAAGGTTGACCTAACCAGCCAGTTGACCTACATCACAGAGCAGTATCAATTCTCTGTATCAATAGCCCTTTAACAGTATCAAGGCAATTGATAAATTATTTGTTAGTGAAATTTTTTTCTGTGTAATGGGTGATGTTAAAATCAAATTAAAAACCTTTGGCCTATCTGCACAGGACGGTCGGGTCTAAAATAAGAAATAAATCAGACATGAGTTAATGAACGCTGATTAAACTGAAGAATTTAGACTAATGTCTTCATGAAAAATAGGAAGAAATGCATTTGAAAGAGATCTGTTGCACCATCTTCTTGCTTCCCACAGAACATACAGTTGCGGGTGACGGTCGCTGAATACAACAGCGAGGGAGGTCCAGCCAGGTCGGTGGGGCACGTCATCGTGGGCACACAGGCCACCGGCAAGGCTCTCTCACACTGGAACCAGATGATGTCCGCCCTCAGAAAGCCCATTGGCATGTGGCATCCGCTGAGACGGTAATACTCACTACAAGACCAGACCCCCAAGGTACTGGAAGGAACCCCAAAGCAAAGTTTAGTGAAAGGGAATAACAGAGTGGTGATGACGGTTGTTGCTTAGAGTACTGGTGGTAAGTGGGACAGGATTTGCAATCGGTGGTGGTGGAGCCTGGAATGGGTACAGGTAGTCTTGGTGAACTTAACAGGAGAAGGAAGGTCTCAGGTGAAGCCTAGCAGTTAGAAGCTGGTGTGAACAAGTGAAGGATCTTAAAAAGCATAGTATAACATGAGGATAGATGAGAAAGATCTTAAAAATTGTATAACTGTAAAGCTCTCCCATAAACACATGAAACAAGCCAACAAAATAATAGCCTGAATTTGATATGGAATCCTGTGGAATCCTTTGTATATACACATAATATAAATTTGTACAAAATTATAAATCTATAACATTATTATTATGCAAATAACATTATATATATATACATATATATATATATATATATATATAATATATATATATATATAATATATATATATATATATATATAAAATAATATATATATACTACATATGTCGTGCCGAATAGGCAGAACTTGCGATCTTGGCTTAAATAGCAACGCTCATCTTGCCATATAGGACAAGTGAAAATTTGTATATGCAATAATTTCGCCAAAATCATTCTGAACCTAACGAAAAAAATATATTTCACTGTGTTTGTTTAGTATTAAATTACTGTAAACAAATCTAAAATATATTTAGTTTGGTTAGGCTAAAATAAATTGTTCTTGTTATAATAAGGTTAGGTAAGTTTTCTAAGATTCTTTTGGTGCAAAATTATAAATTTTTACATTAACATTAATGAAAAAAAATTTTATCTTTAAACGTATAAGAGAAAATTTCAGAAAGGAATTAATTTTAAATGAGTTCTGCTAATTGACCAGTTTTACATATTCGGCACGACATATATATATATATATATATATATATATATTATATATATTTTATAAAATATATATATATATATATATATATATATATATATATATATATATATATATATATATGACATGCCGAATAGGTAAAACTTGCGATTTTGGCTTAAATAGCAACGCTCTTCTTGCCGAATAAGGCAATGGAAAATTTGAGCAAGCAATAATTTCGAAAAAATCCTTCTGAACCTAACGAAAAAAAAATATATTTCATTGTTTGTTTATTATTAAATTACTGTAAACTTATTTCAAATATATTTAGCTGGATTAGGCTAAATATAATTGCGCTTGTAATAATAAAGTTGAGTAAGTTTTTAAGGTTCTTTCAGTACAAAATTATTAATTTTTACATGAACATAAATGAACAAAATATATCTATGAATTCATAAGAGAAAATTAGCAAGAACTCAATTAAAATTAAGCCCTTTCTAAAAATTTTGTCTTATACGTTAAGAGATATATATTTTTATTTTTGTTAATGTAAAAATTAATAATTTTGTTCCAAAAGAACCTTAGAAAACTTACAAAATTTTATTATTACAAGCGCAATTTAATTTAACTTAATCCAACTATAAATATTTTAGATAAGTTTACAATAATTTAATAAAAAACACACACAATAAAACATTTTTTTCATTAGGTTCAGAAGGTTTTTTGCAAAATTACTGCATACACAAATTTTCGCTTGCCTTATTGGCCAAAATCTCAGGTTTCACCAATTCTGCACGACAATTTGTAAAATATAATATATATATATATATATATATAATATATATATATATATATATATATATATATTAAATATATATATATACATGTCGTGCCGAATATGTAAAACTGGTCAATTAGCAAAAACTCATTTAAAAAATTTAAATCCTTTCTAAAATTTTCTCTTATATGTTTAAAGATATATTTTTTTCATTAATGTTAATGTAAAAAATTTTAATTTTGCACCAAAAGAATCATAGAAAACTTACCTAACCTTATGATAGCAAGAACAATTTATTTTAAACTAACCCAACTAAATATATTTTAGATTTGTTTACAGTAATTTAGTACTAAACGAACACAGTGAAATATATTTTTTTCGTTAGGTTTAGAATGATTCTGGCGAAATTATTGCATACACAAATTTTCACTTGTCCTATATGGCAAGATAAACGTTGCTATTTAAGCCAAGATCGCAAATTCTACCTATTCGGCACGACATATAATATATATATATATCATATATTATATATATATATATATATATATATATATATATATATATATATATATATATATATATATATATATATATATATATATATATTTATATATATATATATATATAATATATATATATATATATATATATATATATATATATATGATATATATATATATATATATTATAATATATATGATATATATATATATATATATATATATATTATATATATATATATATATATATATATATATATATATATATATATATAGTATGTATGTATTATAGGTATGCATTTTTACCTATACACCTATATATGTATATATGCAAAACAGTGTAACAAAGCATATCAAACTTGAAAAAGCCTTGAACTAAGATTACAACAACAAAAATATTGTAATAGAACTGAACGAGAGTCTAATACTCTATTTGTTCATGTGAGAGATTTTAACCACCCATTTGATTTTCAAAATTCCAAGAAAATTATATCAAGCAGGTCTATGGAAGAGAAAAATATAATTGAATGAAGCCTTATAAAAAATAGTATTGATTTTAATATGAATATTAGTTCAGGGTTATACAAATTAGGTTCATATATAATTATTAAAATCTGAAAAAATGTAAGCTATGCGTGACAGGTCCTTGAGACTCCCAACCTCATCATACTGGAACGGGTGTAATGTCGTATGTAAGGTGATAGTTCAGCCTTACAGGTCTTATGCAATTCTATTATTTTTACAAGTCCTTGATAATGGGAGAAATCACGAAAGCACTTGGAAGTTCATTATTATTTCAAAGTGGTTGTTTTGTATATGGTGATATCACCTGTTTTCTGTCACTTGTATATATTATATATATATATATATATATAATATATATATATATATATATATATATATATATATATATATATATATAATATATATATATATATATATATATATATATTATATATATATATATAATATAATATATATATAATTATATATATATTATAATATATATAATATATATATATATATATATATATTAAGTAGGATGGTATAATATATATATATAATATATAATATATATTATATATATATATATATATATATATATTATATATATATATATATATATATATAATATATATTATATATATATTCTTCATTTCTAGAATGATTTTAAAAGGAATATGTTATAACCAGATTTGATAAAAAAAAAAGTATTTTGAACTCTACGTATGGTAAAAGTTCACATTAGAGGCTCTAGCATGTTACTTAACAACAGTTAACGATGATCAACTGTTATTTTTTCATAATATAGTTAAGTGCAGTTTTGGTAAAGATATTTACGTATTTTTTGTATTATTTATTAATATTTATGTATTACATATTAGTATTTACATCTGAATAAGCGAATGAAGCGGCTTCCATGATGCAGTTTTACTAATATTTCTGAATATGTAAAAAAAAACTGAGGACCGTCATAATGACACGATAGTCTTTTTGGTAGAGAGAGAGAGAGAGAGAGAGAGAGAGAGAGAGAGAGAGAGAGAGAGAGAGAGAGAGAGAGAGAGAGAGAGAGAGAGAGAGAGAGAGAGAGAGAGAGAGAGAGAGGTCTTTGCAAGCCTAAGACACACAAGACACAAAATGGAACTTTATTATTTGGACACCAAACGTTATTCATACATCATCCGGGTCAAACGTGCTCTCCTAATAAAGTTTTCCATTCTGCGGATGTGTCTTTGAGTTTTTTTTTTTTTTTTTTTTTTTTTTTTTTTTTTTTTTTTTTTGGTGGTGGTATTTCATACCACTTATACCCAGTGGTTCCCCACACCAGGACGAATTTTTGTGCTATGACTGACATTATGCATTTTGTAGTTTAGCGAAAAGATTTTTTCCAGAAATTTTATTTCACAGCTCAGAAGCCAATTTTTAAAATTTCGTAAAGGATGGGAACTGACTGGTTGGTTTGGTCAATGAAAGAGGTTACACCAGGATTTATTATTATTATTATTATAATCAAGGGGGAAGCGCTAAACCCAGAGGATTATACAGCGCCTGGGGGGGGGGGATGTGGAAGGCATTCAGGCTTAATTCGGGGAACTGGAGCACAAATCCAATTCCCTAAATCAAGAGCCCCTCACCAACATCAAGGAACCTTCCTTGAGGGGAACCAGGATTTATTAATGATAAATCTTTCAACCAAATTCATTTTCTTTGAACATTTTATCCTTGTGAATCTGGAGTTCCCTTGCTCACGAATACGCTGTTTGAACAACTTAAGTTTAGTTGATAGATTTAGCATAAGGAAATCATGGTTCAACTTCTTTCCCTGAGCAAACAAACCAATCAAGCTCTATCCCACCGAGAAATTGCGAGAGTTGATTTTTGACTTGGGAAGTATGCTTTCTGGAAATCTTCGACGGCTTCGCCAAGTCAACTCTTTCATAGGTTCAGGACTATGTGAGAAGAGGAATTTTCAATTGTCTGCGCAGCGTTGTTTCTTGCGCAGCCTGAATGTGCTGCCTCTTGCAAGTGCCATTTAAAACATCTACTAGATGTCTTATGAGCCCTGAAGATAATACACTCCTTGTGGCACAAGCGTTTATTAGGATATCGTTTGTTAGGATATCGTTGAGAGAGCTATGCACAAAGCGCAACGTTGTCCCTATGAAAGTTTGTACGGCAGTGAGTGTGTTTTCTTCACTATTATTGGCAGTACACCATTTAGATCCAATCTCCAGGATCGAAATTGTTTAAAATGATCACTGTCTTAGCTATCATGCGAGAGTAATAATAGCCATTAAAATAACAACTCGAACCTTTTAGATTCTTTTGTCCATTTCTTTTCCACATGGAATGAAAACTTTATCGTCGTTTAGTTAAATCATATTTTCCAGATATTGTCTCACTTATGTAAAAAAATACATTGAACTTTACCAAATATTATTTATTATTACAAGAAAATAGAAATGAAATATAATTCTGACTAGCAGAACTGCAAGCAAGTAAAACTAGAGCCCCTAAAGTGGACCTTGACCATAATTTTAAGGAAATGTTAGCAAGCAGGCGATACGGGACCATCGCAAGATCTGAAGACAAAAACACAAGCTACAGGGCGAATTATTAATGAGACAAAGTTTCGCTCTGTGCAGAACTTTGTCTACAAAGAGCTAAACGTTGTGCCAATACAAAGCTTGTCCTGCAGCATTTCAACCATCGAGAGGTCTGCCGTGAGAGACGAATCTGTGAGATGGCGTCTGAGATCATTGATGATGGTTGATTTAGCAATGGTAATTTTCGCCATGTAATAATATACTAGCCTCAATGTACATCATATATAACACACCTGAAGTGGCATGCTTGTATAACCGTCTCCTCAGCACGCAGACTAGCCGTATTGCACCTTGAATTGTGTAACATGTGTTCATATCACCTGTGTGTGTATATATGTGTCTGTTTACACACGTGTATCTGTTTGTATGTGTATACATATGTGCCTATGACTGTAAGTGAGCTCGTGTCGGAGTGGTATACAATAACCTGTACAAAATGTATCTCAGTAGCTGAAATATGCACTCACTTCCTGTATCTGTGTTTGTGAACATTATTTATTCATAAGAAGAAAAATACAATCATACACACACACGCGCACGCTCGCGCGTGCTTCTGCGGGGATATCTCTCAGACACACGGGGTTTTGAAAGATATCGCACAGACACACGGGGTTTTGAAAGGGTATCGCAGATACGCATGTGGGTTTGAGAGGGTATCGCACAAATATATATGGTTCTGTGTGTGCATCGCCAAAAAATACTCTGGGTTCTGTTAGTGTTGAACAAGCACACTTGGTTCTGTACGAGAACTGCACAAACGCATGGGCCCTGTGGGAGTATTGCATAAACACGTGGGGTTCTGTGTTAGTATCGCACAAACAATAAGGAATAATAAATGTTCCAGAGCACAACAGAAAGCACAAACGCTCTGTTGAATACAAAACGAAAAAATATCTTTAAAGAAAAATAGAAAATACTTTGACAACATATTTTATACACGAGGTGTAATACAATACTGTACAACAGTACAGGAAAACCAACAACATGAAAATATAAACAGAAGATAAGAGGATTACTGCATATCTCAGCCTCTCGCCGAGCTCCTCTTCAGCAGACTCCTGAAGAAGGTTTGGGATGTAAACGGGAATATATTTTTCTTGCTGTTTCGTTTATTCTTGGTGAGGTTGAGCGCACAAGGATTGGGAGGCAGTAGACAAGTATTGGTAATAGAGACAGAGCATCTAACGTTTCGTTCGAGGTGAGGGATATCCTAACTTGATTCAGCTCTACACCGGGCGAAACGATAGTTATATAATTCCTCGTTCTGATCTAAATGTCTTTGCTTTACCAATACGGGTTCGAGGATTTTAAGAATAAGCTAGAAAGAGTGAATGTAAATATAATTTTGTTTGGATAGTATAAATAACATTGTGAAGAGCCTTCGAAGAACTTAAAGAATTTACAGCGTTAACATGGTGTTAACCATAGTTAATATAAACATTCAGGCAGCAATTAGAAACTAAAGCCGACGTTTCTGCCGCCTGCTGCACAGTTAAAAAGTCATCTAAATCAAGTTTCCAGTTGCTGCTTCCATGTGTTTATCAATTTCAGCTTTATTCCCATGCAATCTAGAATTGCAGGGTTTGAACTGTAATATATGAGGTTATGAAGCGCAGGTCGATTGCATGTGAGGTTCTGAGAACTTCACGTCTTACTTTGCATGACGGAGTGTTCAGCACTGTAACTCGGCTGCCACTGGCAGCCGAGTTACAGGGAAGAAAGCATTGCATTGTCATTGATATTACTATGATTATTATTATTGTTATTATTATTATTATTATTA
>NC_069404.1:83840319-83913814 GCF_026875155.1 Cherax quadricarinatus
CTGGCTTGCGAGTAACTCCGTGCAATATTGCACAGCTTCCAATTGCCACTCACTGCAGTGTTTTCAAGCTTGCTAGTGCACAGTTTTCCGCTAAGACAATCCACAGGTCGCGGGCACTACCCTCGACGCCTCTTGTCACTCACTGACAGTTTCGGGAATCCATCTTTCCAAAGATTCATATGATCTAAGAATTTTTATTTTTATTTAAATTTTAGTAGAGAAGATTGATTTTTTTGGTCCCTTCGTATATAAGGAAGATTCTGTCATGTCCTATGCAGGGAAGATTTTGTCCTGTCCTGTGTAGGGAAAAAATTGTCCTGTTAGTTATAGGGAAAATTTTATCCTGTCTTATCTAAGGAAGTTTTCTACCCATCTCATGTAGGGAAGTTTTGACTCACCTAGGGAAGTTTTAGCTCCCTCTATAATGGGGAAGTTTTAGTCCTGTTTAAAATAAGAAAGTTTTAGTCCTCTTTAAAATAAGGAAGTTTTTACCTTCATAAATAAGGATATTTTTACCCCCCTTTTGTGTGAGGGATATTTTGATTACCGTCATTTTATATCTTCGAACATTTCCTCGCGGAAAATAAAATACGCTAGAACAATTTTTAAAAGTTATCGAATATTAACACTTTAAGAATTTGTCTATTAAGCTTATTAAGCTTGTACTGAAGCGGCTTTATGTCAGTGTTACTCTGAGTGTTTGTGTCTCCCTAGCAAACACACATTTATTTGTGTACATTACGTAAGTTGATGTATGTGCACATTTTTCTGAAGCTTACACTGGCTCCTGAAGCTCTAAAATAAATTTCACATACACACACACACACACCACACACACACACACACACACAACACACATTGGGAGGAGACATGGAGGTGGGGGTGGCCTGTGGAACCAACTAAGGACGGGGTAATTTAAAGGATAATTCAGTTGCCTTAAGAAGGAAACTGTGGCAATATGCAACAAAGCAAGTGAAGAGGTTGAAGAACAGATAAATAAGGCAAGGGCTAATAGGGCAGAAGCAAGAGCCCTAGAGGTGGATGAGGAAATGGAAAGGTTTATCAAGAGACCATGGCAGAACACTGAGAGAATTAAAGGGATTCTCGAGTCCCTTTGGAGGAAAACTATTGCAATCTGCAGCAATGGAAGGAAGGAGGCTGATGAACAAGTAGTAGGACCAAAGTGGAAGAAAAAATATTTTTTTATTGTTATCACACTGGCCGATTCCCACCAAGGCAGGGTGGCTCGAGAAAGAAAAACTTTCACCATCATTCACTCCATCACTGTCTTGCCAGAAGGGTGCTTTACATTATAGCTTTTAAACTGCAACATTAACACCCCTCCTGTGGAGACTGTGGAAGAAATGAAAAGGAGAGTGGTGGAGGTGGAGGTGGAGGTGGAGGTGGAAGCAAAGAATGAAGGTGAGGGAGAAGAGGGATCCGAATGGACATAGAAAGGAAGATGCCAACAGAGATGTGCTCTGAGAATGGGGAGGCCAAGAAGGCGATAAGAAAATCAACAAGGAAAATGGTGTGAACAGACAAATAAATCTGGAGGGAAAGGCAATAGGAAGAAGAAAGAGGGAGGTCACTGATGATCAATGAATCAAAGAAGGTGTAGGGAAGGTGAAGGGGAGGAAGTAAGAGATGGGATGTTGAGGAGCGTGAGATCAGATCTCTCTCCAAGTGCTTAGAAGAGGAAGAGGGGATTAGATGGTAAATTTTCAGTGGATTGAGAGGACTGGGCCCAAGTCAGTTCACTCCACCACTTCCCCCCCACCCTTCCTCCTTACCCCGCACACCCTACCCACATGCCCCTCTCTGTTGGCACATTATCCCTGACCCCTCATATATCAATAATGACCACACCAACTACAGCCCTACCTTCCCTACTCCTGTTAGATGAGCAACATATAGAAAGACTAACCAACACAAACCAGTGCATGGTAAGGGAAAGAAAACTCAGTTTGGTATACAAAAGCTAATGGATTTTATCTTTCATAAGAGCGATGTGTTGAAAGAATGAACAACAGAGGTGACCCCAGACACTGTAGCTGTCAAGAAGAAAAAAAAACTGACTGACGTGATATCAGATGTTATATTCCCATAAGGGAACAGGGGAGGAGGAGGAGGAGAGGAGGAGAAGGAGGAGGAGGAGGAGGAGGAGGAGGAGGTGGAGGAGGAATAGCATTGCTAATCAGAAATCACTGAAGTTTTGAAGAGATGAGTAGTACAGACATACAATAAGAGACTACATGGTGGGGGACCTAAAATAGTAGTTGATATACAACCCGCCCCCTAATAGCGGGAGATCGAGACTGCAGTATGAAGGCAAAACACAAAGCAAGGGTTCACAATATAAAAGCAGCCACGCGTGTGTATAGGACTACAACAAAGCTACTTATAAATAAGTACAACCAAAAAGAAAACAGACTGGGAGAACTGGGACCCACACGGAGGACTGGAGAGGTGAAGTAGTTAGTTGGTGGAAAGATGATTAGGGAAAACCCCATTTGTGTCAGATTGTAAAGGGCATGACAAGAGAGAGAGGAGATGAGTTTGCAAGACTGAAGGACATCTAACATAGGAAGGACATCTAACATAGGAAAGACATCGAACATAGGAGCAATAAAATATGAGAGTCTTCTGGAGCTAAACAGGGATAGAGGAATGGTAGGTGGAGAGAACGAGAAGCCAGACTTTAAAAGAGGGAACTTTGAAGTGATGAGGGAATTCCTGAAGGAAGAATGGTGGGAAAGGGAACTGGAAGGAACGTCAGCAGATGAGATGGTGGAGTACCTAGCTGGAGACTGGTGGGAGGTAGAGAGCATTTTATACACAGAAGAAGGGGAAAAACAGTAGGGAAGACAGAGAGATCCCTGGGTTCAACCAGAGAGACAAAAAAGAAAAACATAGGAGCGTGGAAACACTATGGAAAGTGAAGGACTGACAAGCACAGGGAAGTGGACAGATTAGCCAGAAACTAATATTCCTGAATGAGGAAAAAGGCTGAGGCGAGAATTTGAGAATGACATAGAGGCGGAGGCCAAGTCTGCACCAAAACTGCTTCACAGTTTCCTCAAAAGAAAGTTGACAGTAAAAGATCAGGTAATTCGTCTAAAGTAGTTCGGAGGAAAATTCATGACAAATGACAGTGAAGTCTGTGAAATGTTGAACAAATGGTTTGATAAAGTTTTATTAATGAAAGTAGGAGCACTGCCAAAAGACCCAGGGGAAAAAGTACGACAGTTACTGGACACCATGCATACAACAAGGGAAGAGGTATAAATAATTTTGGAAACCTGAATACATGGGAATGGGACCTAATAAGGTGTCGCCACGGATTCTGCAAGAGGGAACAGAAACATTATTTGAACTGTATGATCTATAATAAGTCAATGGACACGAGACAGTTGCTGGAGATTGGAAAGATATCGAATATAGCTTCCGTATTTAAGAAAAGAGACCGGCAGGAAATACTGAACTACAGACCAATGTCACTGAAATGCAGTGGGAAAAATAATTAGAAAGAGAGTGGAATAGCACTTAAAGAAATGTGGTTTCATAAATAACATCCAGTAAGGGTTCGGAGATGAGAAATCTTGTCATACTAACCTGATGAAATTCTATGGCAGAGTAACAGAATCGAGACAGAAGGGAGAGAGCGATATATGGATTGCATTTTCTTAAACTGGATATAGACGAACTACATTCTAGATGGAACTGAGTCAGATGTTTTACTGATTGCTGGCGATGTACAGCTAATGAGGAGAATATAAACAGAAAAAGCAACAAGTGAATCTCAGCAAACTGGAAGATTAGTCAGAGTACTGAATCTGACCCAAGCAAATGCAAGGTTATGAAGATTAGGAAAGGGGCCAAAGGTCTTGACATGAGTTTAAACATAGAGGCTGCAGACCTCACTCAAAGAAATAGACTTAAGGGGGTGATCCTAGTGTCTAGCATATCGCGAGAGGCTCAAATCAACCGAATAATCCATGCAATAAGAAAAAGTTCGTCTAACAAATCTAAGCATAGCCATCAGGAATCACAACAGAGAGTCTTTCCAGACCCCTTTATGCAATATGCATGTATGTCTGACAATTTTGGAATAAGCAGAACTAGCAGTGAACCCATACCTGCCTCGCATGGGAAAGTAGGTCTGCTGCAGTGTTTTGAGCTACGAGGAGAGGCTAGCAGAATTTATCTGACCACAATGGAGTATAGAAGAACCAGGGGAGACATAATAATAACACACAAATTACTAGGGTAAGGAGGGGCAAGACTGTTTAATAAGCATTAAACAAGTACTCAGGGGTACAGCTGTACGTAGCAGACACAGATAAGTAACGGGGATGTCGGGTACTGGAATGATCTCCACGAAAAGTGATGTAAACTCCATACATAGTTATAACATCAGGTACGAAAGAGCCCACGAGGCTAGGGAAGAGTGAATCTGGTATACGGCAAGTTGAAAGGAGGCCCAGGAGCTAGGTCACACACACACACACGCACCAAGTACAAAGTCATGAAGATTGGGGAAGGGCAAAGAAGGCCGCAGACGGAGTACAGTCTAGGGGACCAGAGACTACAAACCTCACTCAAGGAAAAGGATCTTGGGGTGAGTATAACACAGGGCGCATCTCAAGTATGCAGCAGCATACGGGCGCCTAGCGAACCTAAGAATAGCATTCCGAAATCTCAACAAGGAATCGTTCAGGATCCTGTACACCGTGTACGTAACGCCTATACTGAGGTATGCAGCACCAGTTTGGAACCCACATTTAGCCATGCACGTAAGGAAATTAGAGAAAGTGCAAAGGTTTGCAATAAGACTAGTCCTGGAGCTAAGGGGAATGTCCTACGAGGTGAGGTTAAGGGAAATCGACCTGACGACACTGGAGGATAGGAGAGAAATAGGGGGGATATGATAACGACATATAAAATACTGAGAGGAATCGACAAGGTGGATAGAGACAGGATGTTCCAGAGATGGAACACAGCAACACAGAGATGGAACACAGTCACAGCTGGAAGCTGACTCAGAAGAATCACGGGGATGATAGGAAATATTTCTTCATTCACAGAGTTGTCAGGAAGTGGAATAGTCTGGGAAATGATGCAGTGGAGGCAGGATCCAGTCATAGCTTTAAGAAGAGGTATGATACAGCTATTGAAACAGGAAGAGTGACCCAGTAGCGGCCAGCGAGGAGGCGGGGCCAGGAGCTGTGAATCGACCCCTACAACCACAACTAGGTGAGTACTCACACAAACACAAACACACTCACACACACGCACACCCACACCCACCTCCGCACACACACACACACACACACACACACACACACACACACACACACACACACACACACACACACACACACACACACACACACACACACACACATACACACAGTGGAATAGTCTGGAAAGTGAGGTGGTGGAGGCAGGATCCATATATAACCTTAAGAAGAGGCAGGGTTAGGAGCTTTGTCTCGACCCCTGCAACCACAATTAGGTGAGTACAATTAAGTGAACACACACACACACACACACACACACACACACACACACACACACACACACACACACACACATACACGCACAGATGAGTCACAAGGATGTCAGGAAATATATCTTCTGCTACAGGATGGCTAGGAACTGGGATGATCTCGATCAACAAGTGGTAAAGGCAGACTACGGACTAAAGTTTTAATAGGGATAGAGCCCAAGAGGCTAAGAGGGAGTGGCTCTGGCAAGCGGCAAATTAAGAGACGAGGGCCAGGAGCTAGGACACGACCCCTGGAACCACATATAGGTGAGCACTTATACTGTAGAAGTCTACAGACAGAAAACAACAGTTGTCTGACCTGACTGGCCATATAAATTTAGGTAAGTCGGAAGCTGTGTTTTCCACGAGACACGATAGTAATATAATCATAAAATTATTATTATTATTATCTTATGGTGATATTTATTATCATATGGAAACACTAAACCAGTAAGGTTGGGGGGACGGGGTAATGTAGCTTCTGGGGAATGGAGGCAAATCACGAAAAGTTACTACACCTCTGTACTGTACCTGTGTGGGAAGCTGCACCTCTCTATCCTGCCTCTCAGTGCACTTCTACCTACCTGTCTTTATGCCTGCTCCTTCCTCTCTACCTTGCTCAATCTATCGTCGTCTTTACTACTTCTTATTTACCTATTTCAGTCTATCACTTCATTTACTACTGGTTATTTACCCATCACCACATTCGTCCCATTCTGAATATCAACTGATTAATACGTCTGAGTTACCTTTATTCTCGCAACTGTTTATTATAATTGTGGGGATGGTAGGGGTGTTGGTGATGGTGGTGATGATGGGGATGGTGATTATGGTGGTGATTGTGGTGATGGTGGTGATGGTGGTGATGGTGGTGATGGTGGGGATGGTGATGGTGGTGATGCTAAGGGTGTTGGTGATGGTGGTGATGATGGGGATAGTGATGATGGTGGTAATGGTGGTGATGGTGGTGATGGTGGGGACGGTGATGGTGATGGTGGTGATGGTGGGGATGGTGGTGATGGTGGTGATGGTGGGGATGGTGATGATGGTGATGGTGGTGATGGTGGTGATGGTAGGGATGGTAGTGAGGGTGATGGTGGGGATGGTGATGATGGGGTGGTGATGATGGTGATGGTGGGGATGGTGGTGATGGTGGGATGGTGATGGTGATGGTGATGGTGGTGATGGTGGTGAAGGTGATGGTGGGGATGGTGGTGATGGTGGTGAAGGGGTGTAGTGATGATGGTGGGGATGGTGATGGTGGGGATGATGGTGATGGTGGGGATGGTGATGGTGGGGATCGTGATGATGGTGATGGTGGTGATGGTGGGGACGGTGGTGGTGGTGGTGGTGATAGTACGGATGGTGGTAATGGAGAAGGAGGGGATGGTGGTGATGGTGAGAGTTTGGATGATAGTGTTGTTGTGGATAGTGGTGATGTTGTAGATAGTGGTGATGGAGTGATGGTGGTGATGGTGGGGATGGTGGTGTTGGTGGGGATGGTGGTGATGGTGAGAATGGTGATCTTGGGAATGATGGTGATGGTGGTTATGGTAATGATTGTGGGGAGAGTGCTAATGGTGGTGATAGTGATGATGGTAACAGTGGTGATGGTGGTGACAATTTTGATGGTAGTTATCATGATGGTGTGGTGTTAATGGTAGTGGTGGTGGTGGTATTGGAAGTGATGGTGGTGATAGTGGTGATGGTGATCATGGCGGTGATGATGATAAAGATCGTGATAGTGACCAATGGTAATTTTTCTCTTGTTTTCTTCCTCTGAGCTTTGGAATCAATTTAGAGATTGTGTTCGAGCCTGCACTCCGCGCCGCACGCACACACACACACACACACACACACACACACACACACACACACACACACACACACACACACACACACACACACACACACACACCACGCACACACACAACACACACAGACACACACACACCACACACACACACACACCACACACACACACAAAACACACACACACACACACACACACACACACACACACACACACACACAACCAGGAGGAGCTGCCATACCGACGGTCCTGGAGAGTAATCTTAAGGTTGTTCAATTATACCAAAAAAAAAAAAAATAGATTAAATCTTCAGAAAAATTGAGAACACAGGTAGTTTTAAAGTACCGAGATGGTTTCCACATACATAAGAGGTAAGAAAGTGAACGTTAATAAACGGTGATGATCAATACTGAAGGATAAGAGTTGCAGTGGCCAGGTGAAGCAACATTGTTACTTGTACTGTTACTTGTAGTGTTGTAGCCACACACTCTCACCTAATTCATTTTTTTCACTGTATGTAGATCAGAGAATTTAAAAAGCCTACTGCAAAAGCAGTGGATGATAAACTACGAATGCTTCCCCAGAGCACAGGTATTTTTTTTTTCCAATGTTCAGTCATTGCATATTTTTTTAATACACCAGCCTAGTGTCACCGAGGTAGGTGGACCCGGAAAAGAAGAAACACATTTACTGTCATTCATTCAATCACTGTCTTGCCGGAAGTATACCGAAATCACAGGTCAGATGGCCCTCGGAACTGCAGTATCCCCACTCCACCTTCAGAGTGCAGACACTGTACTTCCCACCTCCAGGACTCAAGTCTGATTAACCGTTTTCCCGAAATCTCTACATAAATGTTATCTTGCCCATATTTTAACAGCACGTCAATTTATTAAAAAAAAAAACACGTATAAAGGAAAACTACGAATAAATGTCCGCAGCACATTATTTTGTGTATTAAAAATTAAAACTATGTTTCAATTATTCAACAACTCCTGGTAGTACCTTGATAAAAGGCGTCTGTTCTCCTGAAACAGCAAGTTTACCTGGAGTGTCACAAGTGGGAGATGATATTCAGTAACAATTTGCCTCTTGACATGTTTAGAGAAAAATTACAGCCATTAATGCAAATATTTAAAACTGAAGTGGTAAGATTTTTCATTAATTCAAATGTTGTTCCATTTATAGATGCATCACCAGATGCAACTGTCACTTGTGGCTGCTTCTGCCAGTGTCTTTTGGAAAATAAATGCCCGCTAGTTGTGATAATTCAAGTTATAATTAACATTAAAATCATGGGAATTATCTAAAACCAGTAAGGAAGAAAATTAAGTTTGATTCAAGAAAGAAGGTAACATCAAAATAAATATCTTCAAATCTTTATTCCAGCATCAAGGACTTGACAACAATAGTCTCCCATTCGTGATGCTTACTTCAAGCCTCGGGCTTCACAGGCACGTTTTTAACCCAAACAAATATGGCCGACTCAGGTTTGAATACGTGACGTGGTTATACTGTATTATACTCTACGTGTGTTATAACATTGGTAATGTTTCGGTGGTTACTTTATTGGGTTTAAAGCCTATCAACTACAGGTTAGGTAAGGTTCGTCAGGAAACAGGACAAGAGTTTCCTGATGCGGGTCTTAGTCAGATGACCCGCAGCTGAAGCTTCTGGCCATCTGACCGAGGCCTTCTGCTGGCTTACCGGTCCGCCCTAATAAAAATTATGGTCAGTTGTAACCATTTAGTTATTTAGATTGCATATCACCCGTTCACACCAGTCAAGAATACTTATTCCTTACCTAGTGATTGAAGTAAACTCTCGGCATATATACACTGAAAGATATACACATCTCAGTGTACATAGTTTTATATTAGTGAGAGGTCCACATCTGCACTCATTCAACCAAGTCTAACCATCTGCACTCACCACCTGATCATTCGAAAAAAAAGCATCACAGGGGCACTAAATAATTCAGTGATATATTTTTATTCAACTAGATCTTGAGAGGTTTCATTAATTACTAAACAAGTTAAATTACATGCTGTAGAGCTAACTAAAAATAAATATTTTGAATACTAGTTTGCTATGGGTGTATTAAGCATTAGTAGTGACATCATTTAAGTGATACGAGTGGATAGACTGACCTAACTTAAGGATATTTAAACTGTGTATAATGAGATTTGTTAAACCATTTTTTTACTAATACATTGACAATCGAATCAGATGTGAACACTGTAGACTCAGCTTGGTGGTGGTGGTGTCTATGGTGTGTTTGGAAGCCTTAAAGAACAAGGGCTCGGCCGTGGCTTCGAACAATCATTTGCTGACCCGTCTAACTAATTTGAGTATCTGTGCTTGACCGGACGCGGGGTTGAATCTGCCTCCTCATCCCCTTTTTCCACAAACACACAATCAAGGAATTGGACTGCTTCAACGACTGTTCCAGTTATCCACCACCCACACACACACCCAACCTCTCTTTCCTCTTTCCTCCCCGACAGTATGACTCAGGGGTATTAAGGTCTCCCCCACACCCAGATATGTCCACACACAACACACCTCGATGAAACTAACACAAGTTGGGTAAAGGAGCGATGTCTTCACCCAAGATGAATGTAAAATAATCTTAGAGTTTAGAAAAAAGGAAGGAGAGACTTCGAGTAAATAGTCTTGGTTTAGGATGGAGAGGGAACACAAGAGGACCCTGATCTTCTCTTGAAGACCATGGTCTTTGTCAGAAGAGCACGGTCTGGGCTAGATGTTCTCCAAATAAAGGAAAAAGTTGACTAGTAATTATATAATGGTTATCATTTATTTTTTATAATGAAATTGTAAGTGTTTTTTCCTCAAGCAACTGACATGTAACATTGTAAATAACAATAAATATATCAGAATGGTTTCCTTGACTTATTTTGTCCTCTTCCTTCTACTCATTATTAGTAAAGTATAGCACTTATGTAGTTTCCAAAACAGTCTAATTGCACATTTTTCCTACATTCGTTCTTCCTTTTTTCTTCCGTCCCTCCGTTCCTCTGTTCCTTCTTCCCTCCTTCTATTCCACCTTCCTTCCTTTCTTTCTTTCGTGTTTCCTTTCCTTACTATGTTTCACATCGTCATCGTGCCTCCCTTGATCATATTCACTCCCTTGATCATACTAATTCCCTTGATCACGTTACTTCCTTTGATCACCCTACTTCCCTTGATAACCTTACTTCCCTTGATCACTCTACTTCCCTTGATCACCCTACTTACCTTCATCACCCTACCTCCCTTGATCACCATACTTCTCTTGATCTCCCTACGTCTCTTGATCACCTTACATCCCTTGATCACCCTACCTCACTTGATCACCCTACTTCCATTGATCACAATACTTCCTTTGATCACCCAACCTCCCTTGATCACCCTACTTACCTTCATCACCCTACCTCCCTTGATCACCATACTTCTCTTGATCTCCCTACGTCTCTTGATCACCTTACATCCCTTGATCACCCTACCTCACTTGATCACCCTACTTCCATTGATCACAATACTTCCTTTGATCACCCTACCTCCCTTGATCACCCTACTTCCCTTGATCACTCTACCTCCCTTGATCACCCTACTTCCCTTGATTATCCAACTTCCCTTGATCACACTACTTCCCTTGATCACCCTACTTCCTTTGATCATCCTACTTCCTTTGATCACACTACATCCCTTGATCACCCTACCTCCCTTGATCACACTACTTCCTTTGATCTCCCAACCTACATTAATGACGCTACTTCCCTTGATCACCCTACCTCCCTTTATCACCCTACTTCCCTTGATCACCCTACTTCCTTGATCACCCTACTTCCCTTGATCCCCCTACTTCCTTTGATCATCCTACTTCTCATGATCACTCTACATCCCTTGATCACCCTACCTCCCTTGATAACTCTACCTCCCTTTATCACCCTACTTCCCTTGATCACCCTATTTCCCGTGATCACCCTACTTCCCTTGATCACCCTACCGCCCATGATCACCCTTCCTCCATTGATCACCATACCTCTCTTTATCACCCTACCTCCTTTGTTCACATTACCTCCCTTGATCACCTTTCTTCCCTTGATCACACAATCTCCTTTGATAACCTTACCTCCCTTGATTACCCTACTTCCCTTGATCACCCTATCTCCTTAATCACCCTACCTCCCTTGATCACCCTATTTCCATTGATCACAATACCTCCTTGATCACCCTACCTCCCTCGATCACCTTACCTCCCTTGATCACCCTACTTCCCTCGATCACCCTACCTCCCGTGATCACCCTACATCCCTTGTTCACACTACTTTCCTTGTTCACCCTACTTCCCTTAATCACCCTACTTCCCTTGCTCACCCTACTTAACTTGATCACCCTACTTCCCTTGATCACCCTAATTCCCTTGATTATCTTACTCGTCTTGATCACCCTACTTCCCTTGATCACCCGACTTCCCTTGATCACCCTACTTCACTTGGTCACCCTACCTCCCTCGATCACGATGCTTCCCTTGATCACCCTACGTCCCTTGATCACCCTACCTCCCTTGATCACCCTACCTCCCTTGATCACATTACTTCCCTTGATCACTCTACCTCCATTGATCACCCTACCTCCTTTGATCACACTACTTCCCTTGATCACACTACTTCCCTTGATCACACTACTTCCCTTGATCACACTACTTCCCTTGATCACACTACTTCGCTTCATCTTCCAACCTCCCTTGATCACACTACTTCCCTTGATCTCCCAACCTCCCATGATCACGCTACCTCCCTTGATCACCCTAAATCCTTTGATCACCCAACCTCCTTTGATCACCCTACATCCCTTGATCACCCTACCTCCCTTGATCACAATACCTCCTTTGATCACCCTCCCTCCCTTGATAAACCTACTTCCCTTGATCACCCTACTCCCCTTGATCACCCTACTTCCAATGATCACCCTACTTCCAATGATCACCCTACTTCCATTCATCACCCTATCTCTCTTGATCACCCTACTTCCCTTGATCAACCTATCTCCATTGATCACCCTACTTCCCTTGATCTCGCAACATCCCTTGATCAGCCTCCCTCCATTGATCACCGTCCTCCCCTGATCACCCTACATCTCTTGATCACTCTACCTCCCTTGATCACCCTACCTCCATTGATCACCATTCTTCCCTTGATCACCCTACCTCCCTTGATCACCCTACCTCCCTTGATCACTCTACCTCTCTTTATCACCTTACCTTCCTTGATCACCCTACTTCCCTTGATCGCCGTACTTCCGTTGATCACCCTACCTCCCTTGATCCCCCTTCCTCCCTTGATCACCCTACTTCCAATGATCACCCTACTTCCCTTCATCACCCTACCTCCCTTCATCACCATACCTACCTTGATCAGCGTACTTCCCTTGATCACCCTACTTCGCTTGATCACCCTGCTTCCCTTGATCGCCCTACTTCCGTTGGTCACCCTACCTCCCTTGATCATCCTCCTTCCCTTGATCAACCTGCTTCCCTTGATCACCCTACTCCCCTTCATCACCCTACTTCCAATGATAACCCTTCATCACCCTGCCTCCCTTGATCACCATACCTCCTTTGATCGCCCTACCTCCCTTGATCAAACTACTTCCCTTGATCACCCTGCCTCCCTTGATCAGCCTACCTCCAATGATCACCCTATTTTGCTTGATCATCCTACTCCCCTTGATCACCCTACTTCCCTTGATCACCCTACTTCCCTTGATCTCCCAACCTCCCTTGATCAGCCTCCCTCCATTGATAACCCTTCCTACCCTCATCACCCTACCTCTCTTGATCACCCTACCTCCCTTGATCACTCTACATCTATTTATCACCCTTCCTCCCTTGATCACCCTACCTCCCTTGATCACTCTACCTCCCTTGATCACTCTACCTCCCTTGATCACCCAACATCCCTTCATCACACTGCTTCCCTTGATCACCCTATCTTTTTTGATCACCCTACCTCCCTTGATCACCCTACATCCCTTTATCACCCTTCATCACTTGATCACCCTACTTCCCTTGATCGCCCTACTTCCGTTGACCATCCTACCTCCCTTGATCACCCTCCCTCCCTTGATTAACCTACTTCCCTTGATCACCCTACTCCCTTTGATCACCCTACTTCCAACGATCACACTACTTCCCTTCATCACCCTATCTCCCTTGATCATCATACCTCCCTTGATCGCCCTACCTCCCTTGACCACACTGCTTCCTTTGATCACCCTACCTCCCTTGATCACCCTGCTTCCCTTGATCACCCTGCCTCCCTCGATCAACCCATAACCATTGATCACTCTACTTCGCTTGATCATCCTACTTCCCTTGATCACCTTACCTCCCTTGGTCGCCCTCCCTCCCCTGATCAACCTACTTCCCTTCATCACCCTACCTCTCTTCATCACCCTACCTCCCTTCATCACCCTAATTCCCTTCATCTCCCAACCTCCATTGATCACCCTTCCTTCCTTGATCACCCTAATTCCCTTGATCACCCTACACCCCTTGATCAACCTACTTCCCTTCATCACCATGCTTACCATGGTTCCCGATAACCCATGTATCCAGAGAACCCATGCATCTATAGTACCTATGGTTCCTGAGAACCCATGGTACCGGTGAACCCATGTATCAAGAGAACCCATGGCTCCAGAAAACCCATGGTTCCTGAGAACCCATGGTTCCAGAGAACCCATGGTTCCAGACAACCCATGTGTCCAGAAAACCCATGGTTCCTGAGAATCCATGTATCCAGAGAACCCATGTATCCTGAGAACCCATGTATCCAGTGAACGCATGGTTCCTGAGACACGATAGTTCGAGAAAAACCATGTATCCAG
The DNA here is from genome assembly GCF_026875155.1 of Cherax quadricarinatus. Lineage (NCBI taxonomy): Eukaryota > Metazoa > Arthropoda > Malacostraca > Decapoda > Parastacidae > Cherax > Cherax quadricarinatus. The sequence goes on from NC_069404.1 coordinate 83,854,578, forward strand.
AGAACCCATGTATCCAGAGAACCCATGGTTCCAGCGAACCTATGTATCCAGAGAACCCATGTATCCAGAGAACCAATGGTTCCAGAGAACCCATGTATCCAGAGAACCCATGGTTCCAGGGAACTCATGTATCAGAGAACCCATGGTTCCAGAGAACCCACGTATCCAAAAAAAACCATGTATCCAAAGAATCCATGGTTCATGAGAACCCATGTATCCAGAAATAAAATGTATCCAGAGAACCCATGTATTTGGAAAACCCATGGTTCAGGAGAACCCATGTTTCCAGTGAACCCATTGTTCCTGAGAACCAATGGTTCCATAGAACCCATGTATCCAATGAACCCATGTATCCAGAGAACCCATGGTCCCAGATAACCCATGTATCCAGGGTAACCATGCACCCAGAGAACCCATGTATCCAGAGAACCCATTGTTCTTAAAAACCCATGTATCCAGAGATCCCATGTATCCAGAGAACCCATGTACCCAGAGAAAGCATTATTCAAGAGAACCCATGTATCCCGAGAACTCATGTATCCAGAGAACGCATCGTTCCTGAGAACACATGCATCAAGAGAACCCATGGTTCCAGAGAACCCATGAATCCAAAGAACACGTATTTCCTGAGAACCCATGGTTCCAGAGAACCCATGTATCCAGTGAACCAATGTATCCAGAGAACCCATGGTTCCAGAAAACCCATGCATCCAGTGATCCCATGCATACAGAAAACCCATGTATCCAGAGAACCTATAGATCCAGAGTACCGATGGTTTCTGATAACCCATGGTTCCAGATAACCCATGGTTCGTGAGAACCCATAATTCCAAAGAACCCATGGTTCCTGGGAACCCATGTATCCAGAGAACCCATGGTTGTTGAGAATCCATGTATCCAGAGAACCCATGTATCAAGAGAACCCATGGTTCCAGAGAACCCATGTATCCAGAGAAAGCATTATTCAAGAGAACCCATGTATCCCGAGAACTCATGTATCCAGAGAACGCATCGTTCCTGAGAACACATGCATCAAGAGAGCCCATGGTTCCAGAGAACCCATGAATCCAAAGAACACGTAGTTCCTGAGAACCCATGGTTCCAGAGAACCCATGTATCCAGAGAACCAATGTATCCAGAGAACCCATGGTTCCAGAGAACCCATGCATCCAGCGATCCCATGCATACAGAAAACCCATGTATCCAGAGAACCTATAGATCCAGAGTACCGATGGTTTCTGATAACCCATGGTTCCAGATAACCAATTGTTCCAGAGAACCTATGGTTCGAGAGAACCCATAATTCCAAAGAACCCATGGTTCCTGAGAACCCATGTATCCAGAGAACCCATGGTTGTTGAGAATCCATGTATCCAGAGAACCCATGTATCAAGAGAACCCATGGTTCCTGAGAACCCATGGTTCCAGAGAACATATGATTATAGAGAACACATGTATCCACATAACCATGATTCCAAAGAACCCATTGCTCCAGAGAACCAATGGTTCCTGAGAAACCATGGTTCCAGAGAACCCATGGGTCCTGAGAACCCATTGATCCAGAGAATCCATGTATCCAGAGAACCCATGGTACCTGAGAACCCATGGTACCTGAGAACCCATGTATCCAGAGAAACCATGGTTCTGGAGAACCCATGTATGCAGAGAACCCATGGTTCCTGAGAACCCATGTATCCAGAGAATCCATGCATCCAGAGAACCTATGTATCCAGAGAACCCATGGTTCCAGAGAAAACCTGGTTCCAAAGAACTCATGTATCCAGAGAACCCATTTATCGAGGAACCCATGTATCCATAGAACCCATGTATCCTGAGAACACATGTATCCAGAGAACCCATGGTTTCTGAGAACCCATGTATCCAGAGAACCCATGGTTCCAGAAAACCCATGGTTCCAGAAAACCCATGGTTCCTGATAACCCATGGTTCCTGAGAACCCATGTATCAAGAGAACCCATTGTTCCAGAAAACCCATGGTCCCAAAGAACCCTTGAATAAAGAGAACCCATGGTTCCTGAGAACCCATGTATCCATAGAACCCATGGTTCCAGAGAACCCATGGTACCAGCGAGCCCATATATCGAGAGAATCCATGGTTGCAGAAAACCCATATATCCAGAGAACATATGGTTCTATAAAACAAAAGGGTCCGTAGAACCCATGTATCCAGAGAACCCATTTTTCCATAGAACCCATATATCCAGAAAACCCTCGGTTCCTGAGAACCCATGGTGCCAGAGAACCCATGTATCCACAGAACCTATGGTTCCAGAGAACCCATGAATCCAGAGAACACATGGTTCCCGAGAAAGCCATGGTTCCAGAGAACTCATGTATCCAGAGAACCCATGTAAACAGAGAATCCATGTATCCAAGGAACCCATGTATCCAGAGAACCCATTGTTCCAAAGAATCCATGTTTATAGATAACTCATTGTTCCAGAGAACCCATGTATCCTGAGAACCCATGGTTCCAAAGAACCCATGTATCCTGAGAACTCATGTATCCATAGAACCCATGTATCCAGATAACCAATGTATTAAGTGAACACATGGTTCCAGAGAACCCATGTATCCAGGGAACCCATTGCTACTGAAAGCCCATGTATCCAGAGAACCCATGTATCCAGAGAACCCATGGGTCCTGAGAACCCATGTATCTAGAAAATTCATGGTTCTTGAGAACCCATGTATCCAGAGAACCCATGGTTCCAGAGAACCCATGGTTCCTGGGAAACCATGGTTCCATGGAACCCATGTATCCAGAGAACCACATATCCAGAGAACGCATGGTTCCTGAAAACCCATGGTGCCTGAGAACCCATGTTTTCAGAGAACTCATGTATCCAGAGAACACATGGTTTCTGAGAACCGATTTATCAAGTTAACCCATGTATACATAGAACCCATGTATCCAAAGAACCCATGGTTCCAGAGAACCCATGTGTCCAGAGAATAAATGTATCCAGAGAACCCATGGTTCCTGAGAACCCATGTTTCCAGAGAATCCATGTATCCAGAGAACCCATGGTTCCTGAGAACCCATGTTTACAGAGAACCCATGTATTCAGAGAACCCATGGTTCCAGAGAACCCATGGATCCAGAGAGCACATGGTTCCAGAGAACCAATGAATCCATGGAACACATGGTTCCTAAGAACCCTATGGTTCCAGAGAACCAATCTATCCAGAGAACCCATGTATCCAGAGAAACCATGGTTCCAGAGAACCCATGCATCCAGAGAGCGCTTGTATCAAGAGCACCAATGGGTCGTGAAAGCCAAGGTTTCAATAGAAACTATGCTTTCACAGAACCCATGGTTCCTGAGAACCCATGGTTCCAGACAACCCTTGTGTCCAGAAAAACCACGGTTCATGAGAATCCATGAATCCAGAGGACCCTTGTATCCAGAGAACCTATGGTTGGGAAAGAACCCATGTATCCAGAGAACCAATGTATCCAGAGAACAAATGATTCCAGAGAACCTAATTATCCATAGATCCAATGTATCCAGAGAACTCATGTATCCAGAGAACTCATGGTTCCTGAGAACTCATGCATCAAGAGAACCCATGGGTCCTCTGGAACCATGGTTCTTGAGAACAAATGCTTCCTGAGAACCCATGGTTTCAGAGAACCCATGGTTCCAGAGAACTAATGCTTCCCGAGAACCCATGGCTTCTGAGAACCTGTGTATCCAGAGAACCCATGGTTCCCGAGAACCCATGCATCCATAGAACCCATGTATCTAGAGTACTCATGGTTCCTGAGAACCCATGGTACCTCAGACCCGATAGTTCCAAAGAAACCATGTATCCAGACAACCCATGTATCAAGAGAACCCATGGTTCCAGAAAACCCACGTATCCATAAAACCCATTAATCCAGAGAAACCATGGTTCAAGAGAACCTATGTATACAGAGAACCCATGTATCCAGAGAACCCATGGTTCCTTAGAACCAATGTATCCACAAAACTCATGTATCCAGAGAAACAATGGTTCCAGAGAACCCGTGGTTCTTGAGAACAAATGGTTCCTGAGAACTTATGGTTCCAAAGAACCCATGGTTCCTGAGAACAAATGGTTCAGAGAACCCATGTATCCAGAGAACCCATGGTTCCAGAGAACCCATGTATAAAGAGAACCTCTGGTTGGGAAAGAACCCATGTATCCAGAGAGCCAATGTATCCAGAGAACAAATGATTCCAGAGAACCTAATTATCCATAGATCCAATGTATCCAGAGAACTCATGTATCCAGAGAACTCATGGTTCCTGAGAACTCATGCATCAAGAGAACCCATGGGCCCTCTGGAACCATGGTTCTTGAGAACAAATGCTTCCTGAGAACCCATGGTTTCAGAGAACCCATGGTTCCAGAGAACTAATGCTTCCCGAGAACCCATGGCTTCTGAGAACCTGTGTATCCAGAGAACCCATGGTTCCCGAGAACCCATGCATCCATAGAACCCATGTATCTAGAGTACTCATGGTTCCTGAGAACCCATGGTTCCAGACAACCCATGGTTCCGGAGAGCTCATGTATCAAGAGAACCCATTGTTCCAGAAAACCCATAGTTCTTGAGAATACATGGTTCCAGAAAAACGATGGTTCCAGACAACTCATGTGACTAGCAAAACCTTGGCTTCTGAGAATCCATGTAACCAGAGAACCCATGTGTCCAGAGAACCCATGTGTCAAGAAAACCCATGGTTCCTGGGACCCTATAGTTACAGAGAAACCATGAATCCAGAGAACCTATGTATCCAGAGAACCCATGGGTCCAGAGAACCCATGTATCCAGAGAACACATGAATCCAGAGAACCCATGCATCCAGAGAACCCATTGTTCCAGGGAACCCTTGTATCAAGAGTACTCATGGCTCAAGGGAACTCTTGTATCCAGAGAACCGATGGTTCCAGAGAGCCCATGTATCCAGAAACCCATGTAACCAGAGAACCCATGGTTCCTGAGAACCCATGGTTCCAGAGAACCCATGTGTCCAGAGAACCCATGGTTCCTGAGAACCCATGGTTCCAGAGAACCCATGATTCCAGAGAACCCATGTATCAAGAGAACCAATGGTTCCTGAGAACCCATTGTTCCAGAAACCCATGTATCCTGAGAACCAATGGTTCTTGAGAACCCATTGTTCCAGAGAACCCATTTATACAGAGAACCCATGGTTCCAGAGAACCAATGGTTAAAAAGAACCCAAGCATCCAGAGAACCCATGTATACAGAGAACCCATGTATACAGAGAACCCATGTATCCAGGGAACCCACGTATCCAGCAAACTAATGGTTCCAGAGACCCCATGTATCCAGAGAACCAATGGTTCCTGACAATCCATGGTTCGAGAGAAGCCATATATCCAGAGAACAAATGCATCCAGAGAACTGATGGTTCCTCATAACCCATGGCAAAAGAGTACCCATATATATAGAAAACTCATGGTTCTGGAGAACCCATATTTCCAGTGAACCCATGGTTCCTGAGAACCCATGGTTCCTGAGAAACCATGGTTCCTAAGAACCCATGTGTCCAGAGAACCCATGCATCCACAGAAAGCATGTATCCAGAGAACCCATGGTTCCAGGTAACCCATGGTTCCAAAGAACCCATGTATCCATAGAACCCATGTATCCAGGGAACCCATGTATCCAGAGAATCCATGTATCCTTAGAACCCATGTTTCCAGAGAACTCATGATTCCAGAGAACCCATGGCTCCTAAGAACCAATGGTTCCTGAGAACTCATTGTTCTTGAGAACCCAAGTATCCAGTGAACCCATGGTTCCAGAGATTCCGTGGTTCCAGAGAACCCTTGATTCCTGAGAACCCATGGTTCCTGAAAAATCATGTGTTCATGGAACCCATGGTTCCTGGGAACCCATTGTTCCAGAGAACCCATGCATCCCGAGAATCCATGGTTCAAGAGAACCCATGTATCCAGAGAACATTTGGTTCCAGAGATCCCATGGTTCCTGAGAACTCAAGTATCTAGAGAACCCATGCTTCAATAAAACCCATATATCCAGAAAACCCTTGGTTCCTAAGAAACCATGGCTCCAGAGAACCCATATATCCAGAGAACCCATGGATCCAGAGAACCGATGTATCCAGAAAACCCATGGTTCATGAGAGCCCATGGTTCCAGAGAACCCATGTATCCAGAGAACAAATGGATCCTGTGGACCTGTGGTTCAGGACCACACATGTATCCAGAGAACCCATGTATCCAGAGAACCAGTGTATCCAGTGAACCCATGTATCCAGAGAACCCATTGTTTCAGAAACCCATGGTTCAAGAGAACCCTTGGTACCAGAGAACCCATGGTTCCTGAGAACCAATGATTCAAGAGAACACATGTATCCAGAGAATCCATGTTTTCAGAGAACCCATAGTTCCTAAGAACCCATGGTTCCAAAGAAGCCATGTATCCAGAGAACCTATGTATCCAGAGAACCCATGGTTCCAGAGAACCCATGTATTCAGAGAACACATGTATCTAGAGAACCTATGCATCCAGAGAACCCATGGTTCCAGGGAACCCATGTATCAAGAGTACTCATGGCTCCAGGGAACTCTTGTATCCAGAGAACCCATGATTCCAGAGAGCCCATGTATCCAGAAACCCATGTATCCATAGAACCCATGGTTCCTGAGAACCCATGGTTCCAGAGAACCCATGTGCCCAGAGAACCCATGGTTCCTGAGAACCCATGGTTCCAGAGAACCCATGATTCCAGAGAACCCATATATCCAGAGAACCCATGGTTCCTGAGAACCCATTGTTCCAGAAACCAATGTATCATGAGAACCCATGGTTCTTGAGAACCCATTGTTCCAGAGAACCCATTTATCCAGAGAACCCATGGTTCCAGAGAATCAAGATAAGATAAGATAAGATAAGATTTCGTTCGGATTTTTAACCCCGGAGGGTTAGCCACCCAGGATAACCCAAGAAAGTCAGTGCGTCATCGAGGACTGTCTAACTTATTTCCATTGGGGTCCTTAATCTTGTCCCCCAGGATGCGACCCACACCAGTCGACTAACACCCAGGTACCTATTTGCTGCTAGGTGAACAGGACAATAGGTGTAAGGAAACGTGTCGAAATGTTTCCACCCGCCGGGAATCGAACCCGGGCCCTCCGTGTGTGAAGCGGGAGCTTTAGCCACCAGGCCACCAGAGAACCCATATATCCAGAGAACCCATGTATCCAGAGAACCCATGTATACAGAGAACCCATGTATCCAGGGAACCCACGTATCCAGCAAACTAATGGTTCCAGAGACCCCATGTATCCAGAGAACCCATGGTTCCTGAGAGCCCATGGTTTGAGAGAAGGCATGTATCCAGAGAATAAATGTATCCAGAGAACCGATGGTTCCTCATAAGCCATGGTAAAAGAGTACACATGTATATAGAAAACTCATGGTTCCGGAGAACTCATATTTCCAGTGAACCCATGGTTCCTGAGAACCCATGGTTCCTGAGAACCCATGTATCCAGAGAGCCCATGCATCCACAGAAAGCATGTACCCAGAGAACCCATGGTTCTATGTAACCCATGGTTCCAAAGAACCCATGTATCCATAGAACCCATGTATCCAGGGAACCCATGTATCCTTAGAACCCATGTTTCCAGAGAAGTCATGGTTCCAGAGAACCCATGGCTCCTAAGAACCAATGGTTCCTGAGAACTCATTGTTCTTGAGAACCCAAGTATCCAGTGAACCCATGGTTCCAGAGATTCTGTGGTTCCAAATAACCCTTGATTCCTGAGAACCCATGGTTCCTGAAAAATCATGTATTCATAGAACCCATGTTTCCTGGGAACCCATTGTTCCAGAGAACCCATGCATCCAGAGAATCCATGGCTCAAGAGAACCCATGTGTCCAGAGAACATTTGGTTCCAGAGATCCAATGGTTCCTGAGAGCTCATGTATCCAGAGAACCCATGCTTCCATAAAACCCATATATCCAGAAAACCCTTGGCTCCTAAGAACCCATGGCTCCAGAGAACCCATGGATCTAGAGAACCGATGTACCCAGAGAACCCATGGTTCATGAGAACCCATGGTTCCAGAGAACCCATGTATCCAGAGAACCCATGTATATAGAGAACCAGTGTATCCAGTGAACCCATGTATCCAAATAACCCATGGTTCCAGAGATCCCATGTATCCCGAGAACCAATGTGTCCAAAGAACCCATGGTTCCAGAGAAACTATGAATCTAGATCACCCATGTATCCAGAGAACATATGGTTCCAGAGAACTCATGTATCCAAAGAAGCAAGGGTTCCAGCGAACTCATGTATCCAGAGTACTCATGTTTCCAGAGAATACATGTATTCAGAAAACGAATGTATCCAGAGAACGTATGCTTTCTGAGATCCCATGAATCCAGACAACCCATATATCCAGACAACCCATGGTTCCTGATAACCCATAGTTCCAAAGAACCCATATATCCAGAGAACCCATGGTTCCTGAGAACTCATGTTCCCCGAGAACCCATGATTCCAGAGAACCCATGTCTCCAGAGAACCCATGGTTTCAGAGAACCCATGTATTCAGAGAACCCATGTATCCAGAGAACCCATGGTTCCTGAAAGCCCATGTATCCAGTCAACCCATGTATCCAGATAACGCATGGTTCCTAAGAACCAATGGTTTCAGAGAACCTATGATTCCAGAAAACCCCTGTATCCAGAGAACCCATGGTTCCTGAGAACCCATGGTTTCAAAGAACCCATGGTTCATTAGAACCCATGGTTTCAGAGAACCCATGTATCCAGAGAACCCATGGTTCCTGAAAGCCCATGTATCCAGTCAACCCATGTATCCAGATAACGCATGGTTCCTGAGAACCAATGGTTTCATAGAACCTATGATTCCAGAAAACCCCTGTATCCAGAGAACCCATGGTTCCTGAGAACCCATGGTTTCAGAGAACCTATGTATCCATAGAACCCATGTATCCAGGGAACCCATGTATAATTAGAACCCATGTTTCTAGAGAACTCATGGTTCGAGAAAACCCATGGTTGCTGAGAGCCAATGGTTCCTGAGAACCCATGGTTTTTGTGAACCCATGTATCCAGAGAACCCATGGTTCCAGATAACCCATGGTTCAAAAGAACCCTGGATTCCAGAGAACCCATGGTTCCTGAGAAATCATGTATCCATAGAACCCATGGTTCCTGAGAACCCATTGTTCCAGCGAATCCATGTATCCAGAAAATCCATGGTTCCAGCGAACCCATGTATCCAGAGAGCCCATGGATCCTGTGGACTTATGGTTCCAGAGAACCAATGTATCCATAGAGCCTATGTATGCAGAGAACCCATGTATCCAGGAAACCCATGTATCCAGAGAACCCATGGTTCCAGAGAACCCATGGTTCCAGAGAACCCATGGTTCCAGAGAACCAATGTATCCATAGAACCCATGTATACAGAGAACCCATGAATCCAGGGATCCCATGTATCCAGAGAACCAATAGTTCCTGAGAACCCATGGTTCAAAAGAACCCTTATATCCAGAGAATCCATGGTTCCAGAGAACCAATGTATCCAGAGAACCCATGAATCCTGAGAACCCATGTATCCAGAGAACACATAGTTCCAGAGAACCAATGTGTCTAGAGAACCATGTATCCAGAGTACCCGTGGTTCCAGAGAACCCATGTATCCAGAGAACACATGGTTTATGAGAACCCATGGTTCCAGAGAACACATGTATCCATGGAACCCATGTATCCAGAGAACCCATGGTTCCAGAGAACCCATGGTTCCAGAGAACCAATGTATCCATAGAACTCATGTATACAGAGAGCCCATGTATCCAGGGAGCCCATGTATCCAGAGAACCCATGGTTCCAGAGAACCCATGGTTCTGGGGAACCCTTGGTTCAAGAGAACCCATGGTTCCTGAGAACCCATAATTCTAGAAAACACATGTTTCCAGAGAACCCATGTATCCAGAGAACCCATAGTTCCTGATAACCCATGGCTCCAAAGAATCCATGTATCCAGAGAACCCATGTTTCCAGAGAACCAATGTATCCAGAGAACCCATGGTTCCAAAGAACCCATGTATCCAGAGAATCCATGGTTCCAGAGAACCAATGCATCCAAAGAACCCATGTATCCAGAGAACCCATGTATTCAGAGAACCCATGGTTCCAGAGAACCAATGTGTCTAGAGAACCATGTATCCAGAGTACCCGTGGTTCCAGAGAAGCCATGTATCCAGAGAACCCATGGTTTATGAGAACCCATGGTTCCAGAGAACACATGTATCCAGGGAACCCATGTAATCAGAGAAACCATTGTTAGAGATCCCATGTATCCAGATAAAACATGTATCCAGAAAACCGATCTTTCCTGAGAACCCATGTATCCAGAGAAAACATGCATCCAGAAAACCAATGGTTCTTGAGAACCCATGGTTCCAGAGAAGCCATGTATCCAGAGAACCCATGGTTCATTAGAACCAATATATCCAGGGAACCAATGGTTCCAGAGAACCCATGTATCCAGAGAGCCCATGGTTCCAGAGAACCCAAGTATCCAGAGAACCCATGTATCCAGAGAACCTATGGTTCCAGAAAACCCATGTATCTATGGATCAAATGCATCCAGAGAACCCATGGTTCCAGAAAACTCATGTTTCCAGAGAACCAATTGGTCCACAGAACCCAAGCATCCAGACAACCCATTATTCCAGAGAACACTTGTATCCAGAGAACCCATGGTTCCTGAGAACCCATGTGTCCAGAGAGCTCTTTGTTCCAGAGAACCTATGTGTTAAGACAACACATGTATCCAGAGAACCCTTGGCTCCAGAGAACCCATGTATCGAGAGAACCCATGATTTCACAGAACCCATGCATCCATAGAACCCATGGTTCCTACGAACCCATGTATCCAGAGAACCCATAGCTCCCGAGAACCCATGTATCCATAGAACCCACGAATTCAAAGACCCCATTTGTCCAGAGAACCCTTCTATCGAGAGAACCCATGGTTCCAAAAAAACCGAAGTATCGACAGAACCCATGGTTACCGAGAACCGATTTATCCAGTGAACCCATGTATCCAGAGAACCAATCGTTCCAAAAAACCCGTGTATCCACAGTATCTATGGTTCTTGAGAGCTAATGTATCCAGAGAACCAATGTATTCAGAAAACCCACTGTTCCAGAGATCCCATGGTTCCTGAGAACCCATGGTTCCTGAGAACCCACGTATCTAAAAAACCCAGGGTTCCAGAGAACCCATTATCCCAATAACCCATGTATTAAGAGGACCCATGTATCCACGGAACCCATGTATTCAGAGAACCCATGGTTCCTGAGAACCCATGTATCCAGAGAACCCATGGGTACTGAGAGCTAATGTATCTAGAGAACCCATGTTTTCAGAGAACCAATCGTTCCTGAGAACCCGTGTATCCAGAGAACCTATGCTTCCTGAGAACCCATGTATCCAGAGAACCCATGAATCGAAAGAATACATGGTACCTGAGAACCCATGGTTCCAAAGAACCCATGTATCCAGAGAATCCCTGGTCCCTGAGAACCCATGGTTTGAGAGACAACATGATTCCTGAGAACCCATGTATCCAGAGAATCCATGGTTCCTGAGAACTCATGGTTTCAGAGAACCCATGTATCCAGAGAACCCATGTATCCAGATAACCCATGGTTCCTGAGAACCCAGGAATCCATAGAACACTTGCATCCAGAAAACCCATGGTTCCTGAGAACCCATGGTTTCAGAGAACCCATATATGCAGAGAATCCATGGTTCCCTAGAACCCATGGTTTCAGAGAACCCATGGTTCCTGAGAGCCCATTGTTTCAGAGAACCCATGTATCCATAGAACCCATGTATCCATTGAACCCATGTATTCAGAGAACCCATGTATCATTAGAACCCATGTTTCCAGAGAACTCATGGTTCGAGAGAACCAATGGTTCCTGAGAGCTAATGGTTCTTGAGAACCCATGATTCCTGTGAACCCATGTATCCAGAGAACCCATGGTTCCAGATAACCCATAGTTCCAAAGAACTCTTGATTCCAGAGAACCCATGGTTCCTGAGAACCCAAGTATCTAAAAAACCCAGGGTTCCAGAGAACCCATTATCCCAATAACCCATGTATTAAGAGGACCCATGTATCCACGGAACCCATGGGTACTGAGAGCTAATGTATCTAGAGAACCCATGTTTTCAGAGAACCAATCGTTCCTGAGAACCCGTGTATCCAGAGAACCTATGCTTCCTGAGAACCCATGTATCCAGAGAACCCATGAATCGAAAGAATACATGGTACCTGAGAACCCATGGTTCCAAAGAACCCATGTATCCAGAGAATCCCTGGTCCCTGAGAACCCATGGTTTGAGAGACAACATGATTCCTGAGAACCCATGTATCCAGAGAATCCATGGTTCCTGAGAACCCATGGTTTCAGAGAACCCATGTATCCAGAGAACCCATGAATCGAAAGAATACATGGTACCTGAGAACCCATGGTTCCAAAGAACCCATGTATCCAGAGAATCCCTGGTCCCTGAGAACCCATGGTTTGAGAGACAACATGATTCCTGAGAACCCATGTATCCAGAGAATCCATGTTTCCAGTGAACCCATGTATCCAGAGAACATTGGTTCCAGAGTACCCATGGTTCCAGAGAACCCATGTATTCAGAGAACCCATGGTTCCATAAAGCCCATATATCCAGAAAACTCTTGGTTCATAAGAGCCCATGTATATAGAAAACCCATATATCCAAAGAACCCATGGATCCAGAGAACCGATGTATCCAGAGAACTCATGGTTCCTGAGAACCCATGGTTCAAGAGAACCCAAGTATCCAGAGAACCCATGGACCCTCTTGACCTATGGTTCCAGAGAACACATGTATCCAGATAACCAATGTATCCATGGAACCCATGCATACAGAGAACCCATGCATCCAGGGAACCCATGGTTCCAGAGAATAAATGGTTCCAGAGAACCCAAGGTTCCAGAGAGCCCTTGGTTCAAGAGAGCCCATGGTTCCTGAGAACCCATAATTCCAGAGAACACATGTGTCCAGAGCACCAATAGTTCCTGAGAACCCATGGCTCCAAAGAAGCAATGTATCCAGAGAATGCATGGTTCTAGAATACCCATGTGTCCAGAGAACCCATGGTTCCAAACAACCCATGTATCCAAAGAACCCATGGTTCCAGAGAACCCATGCATCCAGAGAACCCATGTATCTATGGATCAAATGTATCCAGAGAACCCATGTATCGATGGATCAAATGAATCCAGAGAACCCATGGTTCCAGAAAACCCTGGTATCCAGAGAACTCATCGGTCCAGAGAACCCAAGCATCCAGACAACCCATTGTTCCAGAGAACCCTTGTATCCAGAGAACCAATTGTTCATGAGAACCCATGAGTTCAGAGAATTCATGGTTCCAGAGAACCCATGTGTCAAGACAACACATGTATCCAGAGAACCCTTGGTTCCAGAGAACCCATGTATCCAGAGAACCCATGGTTTCACAGAACAGATGTATCATAGAACCCATGGTTCCTGCGAACCCATGTATAAAGAAAACCCCTAGCTCCCGAGAACTCATGCATCCAGAGAACCCATGAATTCAAAGATCCCATTTATCCAGAGAACCCATAATTCCAGAGAACCCTTATATTGAGAGAACCCATGGTTCCAGAGAACCGAAGTATTGAGAGAACCCATGGTTACCGAGAACCGATTTATACAGTAAACCCATGTATCCAGAGAACCAATCATTCCAGAAAACCCGTGTATCCAGAGAACCTATGGTTACTGAGAGTTAATGTATCCAGAGAACCCACGTATTCAGAGAACCCATGTATCCATGGAACCCATGTATTCAGAGAACCCATGTGTCCATACAACCCATGCATCCAGAGAACACATGGTTCCTGAGAACCCATGTATCTAGAGAACCCATGGTTCCTGAGAGCTAATGTATCCAGAGAACGCATGTATTCAGAGAACAAATCGTTCCAGAGAACCCGTGTATCTAGAACCTATGCTTCCTGAAAACCCATGTATCCAGAGAACCCATGTATCCAGAGAACCCATGGTTCCTGAGACCCCATGGTTCCAAAGAACCCATGCATACAGAGAACCCATGATTCCTGAGAACCCATGGTTCCAGAGACCCCATGATTCCAGAGAACCCATGTATCCAGAGAATCCATTGTTCATGAGAACCAATGGTTCCAGAGACCCCATGATTCCAGAGAACCAATGTATCCAGATAATCCATGGTTCCTGAGAACCCATGGTTTCAGAGAACCCATATGTCCAGAGAACCCAAGATTCCTGAGAGCCCATGGTTTCAGGGAACCCATGATTCCATAAAAAACATGTATCCAGAGAACCCATTGTTCCTGAGAAACCATTGTTTCATAGAACCCATATATCCATAGAACCCATGCATCTATTGAACCCATGTATTCAGAGAACTCATGTATCATTTGAACCCATGTTTCCAGAGAACTCATGGTTCGAGAGAACCCATAGTTCCTGAGAGCTAATGGTTCCTGAGAACGCATGATTCCTGGGAACCCATGTATCCAGAGAACCCATAGATCCAGAGAACCCATGGTTTCAAAGATCCCATGCATCCAGTGAACCGATGTATCCATGGAAACCATGCATCCAGAGAACCCATGTATCCTGTGAACCCATGGTTCCAGAGAACTCATGTATCTAGAGAAGTCATGGTCCCTGAGAGCCCATGCATCCAGAGAATGCATGTATCAAGAGAACCGATGTATCCCGAGGACCCATGGTTCCGGAGAACTCATGGTTCCTGAGTACCAATGGTTCCTGAGGAGCCGTCTATCAACAGAACCCTTGGTTCCAGAAAACCCATGGTTCCAAAAAACCCATGTGTCCATAGAACCCATGTATCCAGAGAACACATGGTACTGAGAACCCATGGTTCCAGAGAACCCATGTACCCAGAGAACCCATGGATCCTGTGGACCTATGGTTCCAGAGAACACATGTATCCAGACAGCCAATGTATCCACAGAACCTATGTATACAGAGAACTCATGTATCCAGGGAACCCATGTATTCAGATAACCCATGGTTCCAAAGAACCCTTGATTCCAGAGAAGCCATGAATTCAAAGATCCCATTTATCCAGGGAACCAATGGTTCCAGAGAACCGACGAATCGAGAGAACCCATGGTTACCGAGAACCGATTTATCCAGTGAACACATGTATGCAGAGAACCAATCGTTCCAGAAAACCCGTGTATCCAGGGAACCCATGGTTCCTGAGAACCCATGTATCCTGAGAACCCATGGTTAATGAGAGCTAATGTATCCAGAGAACCATGTATTCAGAAAACCCACGGTTCCAGAGATCTCATTGTTCCTGAGAACCCACATATCCAGAGAACCAATGGTTCCAAGAACCCATGTATTAAGAGAACTCATGTATCCAGAAAACCCATGGTTTCTGAGAACCCATGTATCCAGAGAACCCAAGGTTCCTGAGAACCCATGTATGTAGAGAACCCATGGTTCCAGAGAACCCATGGTTCCGGAGAACTAATGATTCCTGAGAACCCATGGTTCCAGAAAACCCATGTGTCAAGAGAACCTTTGCTTCCAGTGTACCCATGGTTCCTGAGAACCCATATATCTAGAGTACCCATGGTTCCTGAGAACCCATAGTTCCAGAGAGCCCATGTATCAAGAGAACCCATTATCAAAACAACCCATGTATCCACTAAAACCATGGTTCCTGAGAATCCATGTATCCAGCTGACCCATGTATCCAGAGAACCCATGTATCGAAAGAACCCATGGTTCTTGAGACCCCATAGGTCCAGAGAAGCCATATGTGCAGAGAACCCATTTATCCAAAGAACCCATGGTTCCAGAGAACCCATGTATCTAGAGAACCAATGTATCCAGAGAACGCAAGGTTTCAGAGAGGCTATGTAACCAGAGAACCCATGCATCCAAAGAACCAATGGTTCCAGCGAACTCATGTATCCAGAGAACCCATTTTTCCAGAGAGCCCATGTATTCAGAAAACAAATGTATCCAGACAACCTATGCTTCCTGAGAACCCATGTATCCAGAGAACCTATGGTTGGTGAGAGCCCATTGTTCCAAAGAACTCATGCTTCCAGAGAACCTATGATTCCAGAGATCCCATGTATCCAGAGAATCCTTAGTTTCAAGGAACCCATGTAACCAGAGAACTCATGTATAAAGAGAACCCTTGGTTCCAGAGAACCCATGGTTCTAGAGAACCCATGAATCCAGAGAACCCATGGTTGCTGAGAACCCGTGAATTGAAAGAAACCATGTATCCAGAGAAACAATCGTTCCAGAGAACCCATGGTTCCAGAGAACTCATGGTTCCTGAGAACCCATGCATCCAGAGAACCAATGTGTCCCGAGATCCCATGTATCCAGAGAACCCATCTATCTGGAGTACCCATGGTTCCTGAGAACCCATGGTTCCAGAAAACCCATGGTTTCAGAGAACCCATGTATCAGGAGAACCCATGATTATAGAGAATCCATGGTTCCAGAGAACCCATGGTTCCAAGGAACTTATATATCAAGAGTACCAATGGTTCTAGAGAACACTTGTATCCAGAAAACCCATGTTCCTAAAAACCGATGCATGCAGAGAACCCTTGCACCCAGAGATCCCGTGTATCCAGAGATCCATGTATCCAGACAATGTATGGTTCCTGAGGACACATGTATCCAGAGAACCCATGGTTCCAGAGAACCCATATATCAAGAGAACCCATGATTCCAAAGAACCCATGGTTACAGAGAACCCATGGTTCTAACATACTTACATTTTAAGAGAACCAATGGTTCTAGAGAACCCTTGTATCCAGAAAACCCATTGTTCCTAAAAACCGATGAATCCAGAGAACCCTTGTATCCAGAAAACCCATTGTTCCAAAAAACAGATGAATCCAGAGAACCCTTGTATGTAAAGATCCCGTGTATCCAAAGAACCATTGGTTCCAGAGAACCCATGTATCCAGACAACGCATGGTTCCTGAGAACAATGGTTCCAGAGAACCCATGAATCCATAGAACCTATGTATCCAGAGAACCCATGTATACAGAGAACCCAGAAATCCAGAGAACCCATGGTTCCAGAGAACCCATGGTTCCAAATAACCCTTGGTTCCAGAGAACCCATGGTACCAGCGAACCCATGTATCTAGAGAATCCATCGTTCCAGAGAACCCATGTATTTGGAGAACATATGGTTCCAGACTACACATTTTTGAGAGAACCCATGAATCCAGAGAACCCATTTGTCCAGAAAACCCTTCATTCCAGAGAACCCATATTTCCAGTGAACCCATGTATTCAGAGAACCCATGGCTCCAGAGAACCCATGGCTCCAGAGAACCCTTTTATCCAGAGAACCCTTTTATCCAGAGAACCCATGGTTCCTGAGATCCCATGGTTCCAGAGAACCCATGTATCCAGAGAACCCATGGTTCCTGAGAACCCATGGTTCCAGATAACCCATGTATCCAGAGAACCCAAGTATACAGAGATCTCATGTATCCAGGGAACCCATGTATCAAGAGAACCCATAGTTCCAAAGAACCCATGTATCCAGAGAAGATATGGTTCCTGAGAACCTATGGTTCCAGAGAACCCATGTATCTCCAGAACCCATGCAGAACTCAAGGTTCCTGAGAACCCATGCATCCAGAGAGCCAACGGTTCTAGAAAACCCATGTATCCACAGAACCAATGTATCCAGAGAACCCATGGTTCCAGAGAACACATGTATCCAGAGAATTCATTGTTTCTAAGAACCCTTGGTACCAGAAAACCCATCTATTCAGTGAACCCTTGTAACTAGAGAACCCATAGTTCTTGAGAACTCATGCTTCCAGAGAAGCCACGTACCCAGAGAGCCCATGGTTCCAGAGAACCCATGTATCCAGAGAACCCATTATTCCAGAGAAAAAATGTATTCAGAGAACCCATGGTTCCAGAGAAGCCATGTATGCAGAGAACCCATTGTTCAAGAGAACCCATATATCAAGAGAACTCTTTGTATCCAGTGAACCCATGTATCCAGAGAACCCATGGTTCCAGATAACCCATGCATCCAGAGAAAACATGTATCCAGAGAACCCATGGTTCCTGAGAACCCATGTATCCAGTGAACCCATGTATCTAGAGAACCCATAGTTCTTGAGAACCCATGCTTCCAGGGCAGCCATGTATCCAGAGATCCCATGTATACAGAGATCTCATGTATCCAGGGAACCAATGTATCCAGAGAGCCCATGGTTCCAGACAACCCATGTATCCAAAGAGCTCATGGTTCCAGAGAACCCATGTATCCAGAGAACCCATGGTTCCAGAGAACCCATGTATCTAGAGAATCTTTTGTATCAAGTGAACCCATGTATCCAGAGAACCCATGGCACCAGATAACCCATGCAACCAGAGAACCCATGGTTCCAGGGAACCCATGTATCCAGAGAACCTCTTGTTTCAGGGCACCCATGTATCCAGCGAACCCATGGCTCCTGAGAACCCTTGTATCTTGAGAACCCATGGTTCCAGAGAACCCATGTATCCAGACAACACATGTATCCAGAGAACCCTTGGTTCCAGAGAACCGATGTATCCAGAGAATCCATGGTTTAAGAGAAACCATGTATCCAGAGAACCTATGGTTCCTGATAACAAATATATCCAGAGAACCCATGGTTCCAGAGAACCCATGTATCCAGAGAACCCATTTATCCAGGGAACCCATGTATCCAGAGAACCCATGGTTCTTGGGAACCCATGTATTCAGAGAACCCACGGTTCCAGAGAGCACATGAATCCTGATAACCCATAGTTGCAGAGAACCCATGGTTCCAGAGAACCCATGCTTCCAGAGAACCCATGTTTCCACAGAATCCATGTATCCAGAGAACCCATGTATGGAGAGAACCCATGTATTCAGAGAACCCATGGTTCCAGAGAACACATGGTTCCGGAGAACCCATGGTTCCTGAAAACCCATGTGTCCAGAGAACCTTTGGTTCCAGTGAACCCATGGCTCCTGAGAACCCGTATATCTAGAGTACCAATGGTTCCTGAGAACCCATGGTTCCAGAGAGCCCATTTATCAAGAGAACCCATTATCCAGACAACCCATGTATCCACTTAAACCATGATTCGTGAGAATCCATGTATCCAGGGAACCCATGTATCCAGAGAACCCATGTATCGAAAGAACCCATGGTTCCTGAGACCCCATAGTTCCAGAGAAACCATATGTGCACAGAACCCATTTATCCATAGAACCCATGGTTCCAGAGAACCCATGTACCTAGAGAACCAATGTATCCAGAGAACCCAAGGTTCCAGAGAACCTATGTATCCAGAGAACCCATGTAACCAGAGAACCCATGGTTCCAGAGAACCCATGCATTCAAAGAACCAATGGTTCCAGCCAACTCATGTATCCAGAGAACCCATTTTTCCAGAGAACCAATGTATTCAGAAAACAAATGTATCCAGAGAACCTATGCTTCCTGAGAACTCACGTATCCAGAGAACCCATGTATCCAGAGAACCTATGGTTGCTGAGAACCAATGGTTCCAAAGAACCCATGTATCCAGAGAACCCATGGTTCCTGAGAACTCATGCTTCCAGAAAACCTATGATTCCAGAGAACCCATGTATCCAGAGAACCCTTGGTTTCAAGGAACCCATGTAACCAGAGAACTCATGTATCCAGAGAACCCGTGGTTCCTGAGAACCAAAGGTTTTAGAGAACCCATATATCCAGAGAATCCATGTATCCAGAGAACTCATGGTTCCTGAGAACCCATAGTTAATGAAAACCCATGGTTCCTAAGAACCCATGGTTCCAGAGAACCCATCTATTCAGTGAATCCATGTAACTAGAGAACCCATAGTTCTTGAGAACTCATGCTTCCATAGAAGCCACGTACCCAGAGAGCCCATGGTTCCAGAGAACCCATGTATCCAGAGAACCCATTATTCCAGAGAACCCATGTATCCAGAGAACCAATGGCTCCAGAGAAGCCATGTATCCAGAGAACCCATTGCTAAAGTGAACGCATATATCTAGAGAACTCTTTGTATCCAGTGAACCCATGTATCCAGAGAACCCATGGTTCCAGATAACCCATGCATCCAAAAAAAACATGCATCCAGAGAACCCATGGTTTCTGAGAACCAATGGTTCCAGAGAACCCATGTATCCAGTGAACCCATGTATCTAGAGAACCCATAGTTCTTGAGAACCCATGCTTCCAGAAAAGCCATGTATCCAGAGATCCCATGTATAGAGAGATCTCATGTATCCAGGGAAACCATGTATCCAGAGAACCCATGGTTCCAGACAACCCATGTATCCAAAGAACCCATGGTTCCAGAGAACCCATGTATCCAGAGAACCCATGTATGTAGAGAGTCTTTTGTATCCAGTGAACCCATGTATCCAAAGAACCCATGGCTCCAGACAACCCATGTATCCAGTGAAACCATGGTACAAGGGAACCCATGTATCCAGAGAACCTCTTGTTCCAGGGAACCCATTTATCCAGCGAACCCATGGCTCCTGAGAACCCTTGTATATAGAGAACCCATGGTTACAGAGAACCCATGTATCCAGACAACACATGTATCCAGAGAACCCTTTGTTCCAAAGAATCTATGTATCCACGGAATCCATGGTTTAAGAGAAACCATGTATCCAGAGAACCTATGGCTCCTGATAACAAATATATCCAGAGAACCCATGGTGCCTTAGAACCCATGTATCTAGAGAACCCATTTATCCAGGGAACCCATGTATCCAGAGAACCCATATTACCTGGGAACCCATGTATCCAGAGAACCCACGGTTCCAAAGAGCACATGTATCCTGATAACCCATAGTTCCAGAGAGCCCATGGTTCCAAAGAACCCATGCATCCAGAGAACCCATGTTTCAAGAGAATCCATTTATACAGAGAACCCATGTATAAAGAGAACCCATGTATACAGAGAACCCATGGTTTCAGAGAACTCATGGTTCTAAGAATTCGTGTATCCAGTGAATCCATGTATCCAGGGAGCCCATGTATTCAGAGAAACCATGTATTCTCAGATCAAATGTATCCAGATAACCCCTTGTTATTGAGAACACATGTACCAGAGAAGCCATGGTTCCTGAAAACCCATGTATCCAGGGAACCCATGGTTCCTGAGAACCCATGTATCTAGAGAACCCATGGTTTCTAAGAACCCATGTATTCAGAGAACTCATGGTTACTGAGAACCAATGTATCCAGGGAACCCGCCGTTCCAGAGAGCCCATGTATCCTGATAACCAATAGTTCCAAAGAGCCCATGGTTCCAGAGAACCCATGTATCCAGCGAACACATGGTTCCAGAGAATCCATGTGTTCAGAGAACATATGTATCCAGAGACCCCATGTATACAGAGAACCCATGGTTTCAGAGAACCCATGGTTCCAAGAACCCATGTATCCAGTGAACCCATGTATCCAGGGAACCCATCTATTCAGAGAACCCATGTGTTCTGAGAACCTATGTATCCAGAGAACCCATGGTTCCCGAGAACCCATGTATCCAGAGAACCCATGGTTCCCGAGTACCGATGGTTACCGAGAAACCATAGTTCTTAAGAATCCATGTATCCAGAGAGCCCATGGTTTCAAAGAACCCATGTATCCGGAGAACCCATGGTTTCTAAGAACCCATGTATCCAGAGAACCTACGGTTCCTGAGAACCCATGGTTCCATAGAACCCTTGTATCAAGAAAACCCATGGTTCCAGAGAACCCATGTATCTAGAGAGCCCATGTATCCAGTAGAACCCATGGTTCCAGAGAACAAATGTATCCATAGAACCCATGGTTCATGAGAACTGATGTATCCAGAGAATTCATGGTTCCAGAGAATCCATGTATCCAGGGAAAACATGAATCCAGAAAACCCAAGTATAAAGAGAATCTATGGTTGCAGAGAACCCATGTATCCAGAGAACCCATGGTTTCATGAGAACTCATGTATCCAGAGAATCCATGGTTCCAGAGAACCCATTTATCCAGAGAACCCATATATCCAGAGAGCCCATGTATAAAGAGAACCCATGGTTGCAGAGAACTAACGTACTCAAGGAACCCATATATCCAGGGAACCCATGGTTCCAGAGAACGCATGTATACAGATAACCCATGTATCCAGAAAACCCATGCTTCCAGAGAACCCATGTATCCAGAGAACCCATGGTTCCAGAGAACCATGTGCCCAAAGAACCCATGGTTCCAGAGAACCCATGTATTCAGAGAACCCATGTATCCAGAGAACACATGTATCCAGAGAACGCTTGTTTCCAGAGATCCCATGTATCCAGAGAACCCGTGGTTCTAGAGAACCCATGTATCCATAGAGCCAATAGTTCCTGAGAAAAGATGTATCCAGAGAACCCCTGGTCCCTGAGAACCCATGTATACAGAGGATTAATGGTTCCAGAGAACCCATGTATCCAGAGAACCTACGGTTCCTGATACCCCATGTATGCTGAGAACCCATTGTTCCAAAGAACTCATGTATCCGGAGAACTCATGTATCCAGAGAACCCATGTTTCCAGGGATCCCATGTATCCAAAGAACCTATG
Source organism: Cherax quadricarinatus (assembly GCF_026875155.1). NCBI lineage: Eukaryota > Metazoa > Arthropoda > Malacostraca > Decapoda > Parastacidae > Cherax > Cherax quadricarinatus. The sequence continues at coordinate 83,877,359 of NC_069404.1, forward strand.
TTTCCAGAGAACCCATGTATCCAGAGAACCCATTGTTAGAGAGATCCTATGTATCCAGAGAAGCCATGTATCCAAGGAACCCATGGTTCCTGAGAACCCATGATTCCAGCGAATCAATGAATCCAGAGAAGCCATATATCCAGAGAACCCATGGTTCCTTAGAACTTATCGTTACAGAGAACCAATGCATCAAAGAGAACCCATGGTTCCAGAGAACTCAAATATCCAGAGAACCCATGGTTACTGAGAACCCAAGGTTCCAGTTAACCCACGTACCCATAGAACCCCTATTTCCAAAGAAGCCATGGTTCCAGAGAACCCATGTATCCAAATAACCCCTGTATCCAGAGAACCCATGGTTCCAGAGATCCCACGTATCAAGAGAACCTATTGTTCCAGAGAACCCATGTATTCAGAGAACCCTTTGTTCCAGAGAAACCATGGTTCCTGAGAACCCATGAATCCAGAGAACAAATGAATCCAGAAAACCAATGTATATAGAGAACCCATGGTTTCGAGAACCCATCTATAGACAGAACTCATGGTTCTGGAGAACCCATGTATCCAGAGAACCCATTTTTCCTCAGAACCCATGTATCCAGAGAAGACATGTATCCAGAGAACCCATTGTCCCTGAGAACCCATGTATCCAAAGAACCCACGGTTCCAGAGAACTTATGTATCCAAAGAACCATTGAATCGTGAGAGCTCAGGTATCCAGACATCCCATGAATCCAGAGAACCCATGGTTCCAAAGAACCCATGTATCCAGAGAACCCATGTTTCCTGAGAACACATGTATCCAGAGAACCCATGAATCCAGGGAACCCATTGTTTCTGGGAACCCATGTATCCCGAGAACCAATGGTTCCTGAGAACCCATGTACACAATCAACCCATGTATCCAGAGAACCCATGGATCCTGAGAACTCATGCTTCCAGAGAACCTATGATTCCAGAGAATGCATGTATCCAGAGAACCCTTGGTTTCAAGGAACCCATGTAACCAGAGAACTCATGTATCCAGAGAACCCATGGTTCCTGAGAACCCATGCATCCAGAGAACCCATGTATCCAAAGAACCCATGGTTCCTGAGAACCAAAGGTTTTAGAGAACCCATATATCCAGAGAATCCATGTATGCAGAGAACTCATGGTTCCTGAGAACCCATAGTTAATGAAAACCCATGGTTCCTGAGAGCCCATGTATACAGAGAACCCATGGTTCCTGAGAACCCATGTATACAGAGAATCCATAGATCCAGAGAACCCTTGGTTTCAAAGATCCCATGCATCCAGTGAACCGATGTATCCATGGAAACCATGCATCCAGAGAACCTATGTATCCTGTGAACCCATGGTTCCAGAGAACTCATGTATCTAGAGAAGTCATGGTCCCTGAGAGCCCATGCATCCAGAGAACGCATGTATCAAGAGAACCGACCCGTCCCGAGGACCCATGGTTCCGGAGAACCCATGGTTCCTGAGTACCAATGGTTCCTGAGGAGCTGTCTATCAACAGAACCCTTGGTTCCAGAAAACCCATGGTTCCAAAAAACCCATGTGTCCAGAGAACTCATGTATCCAGGTAACCCATGTATCCAGAGAACCTATAAATCCAGAGAACCCATGGTTTCAGAGAACTCATGTATCCAGAGAAATCATTGTTCCTGACAACCCATATTTAGAAAACCATTGAATCCAGGGAACCTATGTATCCAGAGAACCCATGTATCCAGAGAACCAATGTATCCAGAGAACCCATGTATCCAGAGAACCCATGGTTCCAGAGAACTCATGTATCCAGAGAACCCATGGTTCCAGAGAACCCATGAATCGAGAGAAACCATGCATCCAGAGAAACCATCGTTCCCGAGAACCCATGGTTCGTGAGAATAAATGGTTTCTGAGAACCCATGGCTACAGAGAACCCATATTTCCAGAGAACCCATGGTTCCTGAGAACCCATGTATCCAGAGAACCCATGTGTCCCGAGAACCCATGTGTCCAGAGAACCCATGTATCTAGAGTACCCATGGTTCCTGAGAACCCATGGTTCAAGAGAACCCATGAATCAGGAGAACCCATGATTCAAGAGAACCCATGATTCCAGAGAACCCATGGTTCCTGAGAATAAATGGTTTCTGAGAACAAATTTCTCCAGAGATCCCATATTTCCAGAGAACCCATCGTTCCTGAGAACCCATGTATCCAGAGAACCCATGTGTCCCGAGATCCCATGTGTCCAGAGAACCCTTGGTTCCAGAGAACCCATGTATCCAGACAATGTATGGTTCCTGAGGACACATGTATCCAGAGAACCCATGGTTCCAGAGAACCCATTGTTCCAGAGAACCCATGTACCAAGAGAACCCATGGCTCTAAGGTACTTAGATTTCAAGAGAACCAATGGTTCTAGAGAACCCTTGTATCCGGAAAACCCATTGTTCCTAAAAACCGATGTGTCCAGAGAACCCTTATATCCAAAAATCCCGTGTATCCAAAGAACCCTTGGTTCCAGAGCGCCCATGTATCCAGACAACGCATGGTTCCAGAGAACCCATGAATCCAGGGTCCCTATGTATCCAGAGAACCCATGTATACAGAGAACCCATGAATCCAGAGACCCCAGATCCAGAGAACCCATGGTTCCAAAGAACCCCTGGTTCCAGAGAACCCATGACTCCTGAGAACCCATGCATCCAAAGAACCAATAGTTCCTGAGAACCCATGGTACCAGAGAACCCATGTATCCAGAGAATCCATTGTTCCAGAGAACCAATGTGTTCAGAGAACATATGGTACTAGAGAACACATTTTTGAGAGAACCCATGTATCCAGAGAACCCATATATCCAGAAAACCCTTCGTTCCTGAGAACCCATATTTCCAGAGAACCCATGTATCCAGAGAACCCATGGTTCCAGAGAACCCTTGTATACAGAGAACCCATGGTTTCTGAGATCCCATGGTTCCAGAGAACCCATGCATGCAGAGAACCCATGATTCCTGAGAACCCATGGTTCCCGAGAACCCATGTATCCAGAGAACCCATGTATCCAGTGAACCCATGTATCAAGAGAATCCATGGTTAGAGAGAACACATGTATCTAGAGAAAACATGTATCCAGAGAACACATGGTTCCAGGGAAATCATGAATCCAGAGAAGCCATGGTTCCTGAGAACCCATGGTTTCAGAGAACCCATGTATCCACAGAACCCATGCATCCAGAGAACTCAAGGTTCCTGAGAAACCATGTATCCAGAGAACCTTCGGTTTCAGAGAACCCATGTATCCGCAGTACCAATGTATCCAGAAAACCCATGGTTCCAGAGAACACATGTGTCCAGAGAAAACATGTATCCAGAGAAACCATGGTTCCTAAGAATCCATGGTTCCAGAGAACCCATCTATTCAGTGAACCCATGTAACTAGAGAACCCATAGTTCTTGAGAACTCATGCTTCCACAGAACCCACGTACCCAGAGAGCCCATGGTTCCAGAGAACCCATGTATCCAGAGAACCCATTATTCCAGAGAACCCATGTATCCAGAGAACCCATGGTTCCAGAGAAGCCATGTATCCAGAGAACCCATTGTTCAAGAGAACGCATATACCTAGAGAACTCTTTGTATCCAGTGAACCCATGCATCCAGAGAACCCATGGTTCCAGATAACCCATGCATCCAGAGAAAACATGTATCCAGAGAACCCATGGTTCCTGAGAACCCATGGTTCCAGAGAACCCATGTATCCAGTGAACCCATGTATCTAGAGAACCCATAGTTCTTGAGAACCCATTCTTCCAGAGAAGCCACGTATCCAGAGAACCCATGTATACAGAGATCTCTTGCATCCAGGGAACACATGTATCCAGAGAACCCATGGTTCCAGACAACCCATGTATCCAGAGAACCTATTTTTCCAGAGAACCCATGTATCCAGAGAACCCATGTATGTAGAGAATCTTTTGTATCCAGTGAACCCATGTTTCCAGAGAACCTATGGCTCCAGATAACCCATGTATCCAGAGAACCCATGGTTCCAGAGAACCCATGTATCCAGACAACACATGCATCAAGAGAACCCTTTGTTCCAGAGAACACATGTATCCAGAGAATCCATGGTTTAAGAGAAACCCTGTATCCAGAGAACCTATGGTTCCTGATAACAAATATATCAAGAGAACCCATGGTTTCAGAGAACCCATGTATCAAGAGAACCCATTTATCCAGGGAACCCATGTATCCAAAGAACCCATGGTTCCTGGGAACAGATGTATCAAGAGAACCCACGGTTCCAGAGAGCATATGTATCCTGATAACCCATAGTTCCAGGGAACACATGATTCCAGAGAACCCATGCATCCAGAGAACCCATGTTTCCAGAGAATCCATATATCCACAGAACCCATGTATACAGAGAACAAATGTATACAGAGAACCCATGGTTTCAGTGAACCCATGGTTCTAAGAATTCATATATCCAGTGAATCCAAGTATCCAGGGAACCAATGTATTCAGAGAAACCATGTATTCTCAGAACCAATGTATCCAGAGAACCCCTTGTTATTGAGAACCCATGTATCAAGAGAACCCATGGTTTCTGAGAACCCATGTATCCAGAGAACCCATGTATCCAGAAAACCCATGGTTTCTAAGAACCCATGTATCCAGAAATGTCAGGCTTCCTGAGAACCCATGTATTCAGAGAACCCCCCGTTCCAGAGAGCCAATGTATCCTGATAACCTAAGTTCCAAAGAACCCATGGTTCCAGAGAACCCATGTATCCAGTGAACACATAGTTCCAAAGAATCCATGCGTTCAGAGAACGTATGTATCCAGAGACCCCATGTATACAGAAAACCCATGGTTTCAGAGAACCCATGGTTCCTGATAACTCTTCTATCCAGAGAATGCATGTGTCCAGAGAACCCACAGTTCAAGAGAACTAATGGTTCCTGAGAACCCATGTATCCAGAAAACCCATGTTTCCAGAGATCCCATGGTTCCAAAGAACCCATGTATCCAGAGAACCCATGTATCTAGGGAATCAATGAATTCAGAGAACCCATGTAACCTTAGAACCCATGTATCCAGAGAACCCATGGTTCCTGAGAACCCATGTATCCAGATAACCCACGTATCCAGAGAACCCATGGTTAAAGAGAAGCCATGGTTCCAGAGAACCCATTATTCCTGAGAACCCATGGTAGCTGAGAACCCATGTATCCAGGGAACCCATGGTTACAAAGAACCCATGTATCCAGGCATCCCATTGTTCCTAAGAGCCAATGTATCCAGAGAGCCCATGGTTCCAGAGAACCCATGTATCCAGAGAACCCATGGTTCCAGCGAACCTATGTATCATGAAAACTCATGGTTCCAGGGAACCCATGTTTCCAGAGAACCCATGTATCCAGAGAACCCATGGTTCATGAGAACCTATGTATTCAGAGAACCCAAGGTTCCAGAGAACCCATGTATCCGGAGAATCCATGTATCCAGAGGACCCATGTATCCTGAGAACCAATGTATAAAGAGAACCCATGGTTCCAGAGAACCCATGTGTGCAGAGAACCAATGTTCCTGAGAACACATTTATCCAGAGAACCCATGGTTCCAGGGAACCATTTATTCAGAGAACCCATGTATCCAGAGAACACATGTATCCAGAGAACACTTGTTTCCAGAGATCCCATGTATCCAGAGAACCCGTGGTTCTTGAGAACCCATGTATCCATAGAGCCCTTAGTTCCTGAGAACAGATGTATCCAAAGAACCCATGGTCCCTTAGAACCCATGTATACAGAGAATTAATGGTACCAGATACCCCATATATCCAGAGAACCTTCGGTTCCTGAGACCCCATGTATCCTGAGAACCCATGATTCCAGAGAACCCATGTTTTCAGAGATCCCATGTATCCAGAGAACCTATGGTTCCGGAGAACCCACATATCCAGAGAACCCATGGTTCCAGAGAACCCATGGTTCCAGAGAACCCATGTATCCATAGAACCCATGTATCCAGAGAATCCATGTATCCAGAGAACCCTTGGTTCCTGAGAACACATGTATCCAGAGAACAATGATTCCTGAGAATCCATGTATCCAGAGAACCTATGGTTCCAGAGAACCCATGTATCTAGAAAACCCATTGGTCGGGAGATCCTATGTATCCAGAGAACCCATGTATCCCAGGAACCCATGGTTCCTGAGAACCAATGATTCCAGCAAATCAATGAAGTCAGAGAAGCCATATATCCAGAGAACCCATGGTTCCTGAGAACTTATCGTTACAGAAAACCAATGCATCAAAGAGAACCCATGGTTCCAGAGAACCCATGTATCCATAGAACCCATGTATCCAGAGAAGCTATGATTTCAGAGAGCCCATGTATCCAGATAACCCATGTATCCAGAGAACCCATGGTTCCAAAGATCCCACGTATCAAGAGAACCTTTTGTTCCAGAGAACCCATGTGTTCAGAGAACTTTTTGTTCCAGAGAACCCATGGTTCCTGAAAACCCATATATCCAGAGAACAAATGAATCCAGAGAACCCATGGTTTCGAGAACCCATCTATAGAGAGAACTCATGGTTCCGGAGAACCCATGTATCAATAGAACCCATTGTTCCTGATAACCCATGTATCCAGAGAAGACATATATCCAGAGAACCCATTGGTCCTGAGAAAACATGTATCCAAAGAACCCACGGTTCAAGAGAACTCATGTATCCAGAGAACCAATGGATCGTGAGAACCCATGCATCCAGAGAACCCACATATCCAGGGAACCCATGGTTAAAGAGAAGCCATGGTTTCAGAGAACCCATGGTTCCTGAGAACCCATGGTACCTGAGAACCCATGTATCCAGGGAACCCATGGTTACAAAGAACCCATGTATCGAGGCAACCCATATATCCAGAGAACCCATGGTTCCAGGGAACCCATTTATTCAGAGAACCCATGGTTCCAGAGAACCGATGTATCCAGAGAACCCATGGTTCCAGAGAACCCATGTATCATGAAAACTCATGGTTCCAGAGAACCCATGTATCCAGAGAAGACATATATCCAGAGAACCCATTGTTCCTGAGAACCCATGTATCCAAAGAACCCACGGTTCAAGAGAACTCATGTATCCAGAGAACCAATTTATCGTGAGAACTCAGGTATCCAGACATCCCATGTATACAGAGAACCCATGGTTCCAAAGAACCCATGTATCCAGAGAACCCATGGTTCTTAGAACACATGTATCCAGAGAACCCATGTATCCAGGGAACCCATTGTTCCTGAGAACCCATGTTTCTAGAGAACCATGTATCCAGAGAACTCATGGTTCCTGATAACCCATGGTTCCAGAGAATGCATGGTTCCATACAACCAATGTATGCAGAGAACCCATGGTTCCTGAGAACCCATGTTCCTAGAGAACCATGTATCCAGAGAACTCATGGTTCCTGATAACCCATGGTTCCAGAGAACCCATGGTTCCAGAGAACCCATGTATTCACAGAACCCATGGTTCCTGATAACTCTTCTATCCAGAGAATGCATGTGTCCAGAGAACCCACGGTTCCAGAGAACTAATGGTTCCTGAGAACCCATGTATCCAGAAAACCCATGTTTCCAGAGATCCCATGGTTCCAAAGAACCCATGTATCAAAAGAACCCATGTATCTAGGGAATCCATGAATTCAGAGAACCCATGTAACCTTAGAACCCATGTATCCAGAGAACCCATGGTTCCTGAGAACCCATGTATCCAGATAACCCACGTATCCAGAGAAGCCATGGTTAAAGAGAAGCCATGGTTCCAGAGAACCCATTATTCCTGAGAACCCATGGTAGCTGAGAACCCATGTATCCAGGGAACCCATGGTTACAAAGAACCCATGTATCCAGGCAACCCATTGTTCCTATGAGCCCATGTATCCAGAGAGCCCATGGTTCCAGAGAACCCATGCATCCAGAGAACCCATGGTTCCAGCGAACCTATGTATCATGAAAACTCATGGCTCCAGGGAACCCATGTTTCCAGAAAACCCATGTATCCAGAGAACCCATGGTTCATGAGAACCTATGTATTCAGAGAACCCAAGGTTCCAGAGATCCCATGTATCTTGAGAATCCATGTATCCAGAGAACCCATGGTTCTGGAGAACCCATGTATCCAGAGACCCCATGTATCCTGAGAACCAATGTATAAAGAGAACCCATGGTTCCAGAGAACCCATGTATGCAGAGAACCAATGTTCCTGAGAACACATTTATCCAGATAACCCATGGTTCCATGGAACCATGTATTCAGAGAACCCATGTATCCAGAGAACACATGTATCCAGAGAACACTTGTTTCCAGAGATCCCATGTATCCAGAGAACCCGTGGTTCTTGAGAACCCATGTATCCATAGAGCCCTTAGTTCCTGAGAACAGATGTATCCAAAGAACCCATGGTCCCTTAGAACCCATGTATACAGAGAATTAATGGTACCAGAGAACCCATATATCCAGAGAAGCTTCGGTTCCTGAGACCACATGTATCCTGAGAACCCATGATTCCAAAGAACCCATGTATCCGGAGAATCCATGTATCCAGAGAACCCATGTTTTCAGAGATCCCATGTATCCAGAGAACCTATGGTTCAGGAGAACCCACATATCCAGAGAACCCATGGTTCCAGAGAACCCATGTATCCATAGAACCCATGTATCCAGAGAATCCATGTATCCAGAGAACCCTTGGTTCCTGAGAACACATGTATCCAGAGAACAATGATTCCTGAGAATCCATGTGTCCAGAGAACCTATGGTTCCAGAGAACCCATGTATCTAGAAAACCCATTGTTCGGGAGATCCTATGTATCCAGAGAACCCATGTATCCAAGGAACCCATGGTTCCTGAGAACCTATGATTCCAGCGAATCAATGAATCCAGAGAAGCCATATATCCAGAGAACCCATGGTTCCTGAGAACTTATCGTTACAGAAAACCAATGCATCAAAGAGAACCCATGGTTCCAGAGAACCCATGTATCCATAGAACCCATGTATCCAGAGAAGCTATGGTTTCAGAGAGCCCATGTATCCAGATAACCCATGTATCCAGAGAACCCATGGTTCCAGAGATCCCAGGTATCAAGAAAACCTTTTGTTCCAGAGAACCCATGTATTCAGAGAACCCTTTGTTCCAGAGAACTCATGGTTCCTGAAAACCCATATATCCAGAGAACAAATGAATCCAGAGAACACATGGTTTCGAGAACCCATCTATAGAGAGAACTCATGGTTCTGGAGAACCCATGTATCCAGAGAACCCATGGTTCCTGAGAACCCATGTATCAAGAGAAGACATATATCCAGAGAACCCATTGTTCCTGAGAAAACATGTATCCAAAGAACCCACGGTTCAAGAGAACTCATGTATCCAGAGAACCAATGGATCGTGAGAACCCATGCATCCAGAGAACCCACATATCCAGGGAACCCATGGTTAAAGAGAAGCCATGATTCCAGAGAACCCATGGTTCCAGAGAACCCATGTATTCAGAGAACCAATGGTTCCAGAGAACCGATGTATCCAGAGAACCCATGGTTCCAGAGAACCCATGTATCATGAAAACTCATGGTTCCAGCGAACCCACGTATCCAGAGAACGCATGTATCCAGAGAACCCATGGTTCCAGAGAACCCATGTATCCAGAGAAGACATATATCATGAGAACCCATTGTTCCTGAGAACCCATGTATCCAAAGAACCCACGGTTCAAGAGAACTCATGTATCCAGAGAACCAATTTATCGTGAGAACTCAGGTATCCAGACATCCCATGTATACAGAGAACCCATGGTTCCAAAGAACCCATGTATCCAGAGAACCCATGGTTCCTGAGAACACATGTACCCAGGGAACCCATTGTTCCTTGGAACCCATGTATCCAGAGAACCCATGGTTCCATACAACCAATGTATCCAGAGAACCCATGGTTCCTGAGAACCCATGTTTCTAGAGAACCATGTATCCAGAGAACTCATGGTTCCTAATAACCCATGGTTCCAGATAACCCATGGTTCCAGAGAATCCATGTATCCATCTATCCAGAGAATGCATGTACCCAGAGAACCCATGGTTCCTTAGAACTTATCGTTACAGAGAACCAATGCATCAAAGAGAACCCACGGTTCCAGAGAACTCAAATATCCAGAGAACCCATGGTTACTGGGAACCCACGGTTCCAGTTAACCCACGTATCCATAGAACCCCTATTTCCAGAGAAGCCATGGTTCCAGAGAACCCATGTATCCAGAAAACCCATTGTTCCTAAAAACCGATGTATCCAGAGAACCCTTGTATCCAAAAATCCCGTGTATCCAAAGAACCCTTGGTTCCAGAGAGCCCATGTATCCAGACAACGCATGGTTCCTGAGAACACACGCATCCAGAGAACCCATGGTTCCAGAGAACCCATGAATCCAGGGACCCTATGTATCCAGAGAACCCATGTATACAGAGAACCCATGAATCCAGAGACCCCAGTTCCAGAGAACCCATGGTTCCAAAGAACCCATGGTTCCAGAGAACCCATCTATTCAGTGAACCCATGTAACTAGAGAACCCATAGTTCTTGAGAACTCATGCTTCCACAGAACCAACGTTCCCAGAGAGCCCATGGTTCCAGAGAACCCATGTATCCAGAGAACCCATTATTCCAGAGAACCCATGTATCCAGAGAACCCATGGTTCCAGAGAAGCCATGTATCCAGAGAACCCATTGTTCAAGAGAACACATATACCTAGAGAACTCTTTGTATCCAGTGAACCCATGTATCCAGAGAACCCATGGTTCCAGATAACCCATGCATCCAGAGAAAACATGTATCCAGAGAACCCATGGTTCCTGAGAAGCCATGGTTCCAGAGAACCCATGTATCCAGTGAACCCATGTATCTAGAGAACCCATAGTTCTTGAGAACCAATTCTTCCAGAGAAGCCATGTATCCAGAGAACCCATGTATACAGAGATCTCTTGCATCCAGGGAACCCATGTATCCAGAGAACCCATGGTTCCAGACAACCCATGTATCCAGAGAACCTATGGTTCCAAAGACCCCATGTATCCAGAGAACCCTTGTATGTAGAGAATCTTTTGTATCCAGTGAACCAATGTTTCCTGAGAACCTATGTCTCCAGATAACCCATGTATCCAGAGAACCCATGGTTCCAGAGAACCCATGTATCCAGACAACACATGCATCCAGAGAACCCTTTGTTCCAGAGAACCCATGTATCCAGAGAATCCATGGTTTAAGAGAAACCCTGTATCCAGAGAACCTATGGTTCCTGATAACAAATATATCAAGAGAACCCATGGTTCCAGAGAACCCATGTATCCAGAGAGTCCCATTTATCCAGGAACCATGTATCCAGAGAAACCCATGGTTCCTGGGAACAGATGTGTCAAGAGAACCCACTTTTCCAGAGAGCACATGTATCATGATAACCCATAGTTCCAGAGAACACATGATTCCAGAGAACCCATGCATCCAGAGAACCCATGTTTCCAGAGAATCCATGTATCCAGAGAACCCATGTATAGAGAGAACAAATGTATACAGAGAACCCATGGTTTCAGAGAACCCATGGTTCTAAGAATTCATGTATCCAGTGAATCCAAGTATCCAGGGAACCAATGTATTCAGAGAAACCATGTATTCTTAGAACCAATGTATCCAGAGAACCCCTTGTTATTGAGAACACATGTATCCAGAGAAGCCATGGTTCCTGAGAACCCATGTATCAAGAGAACCCATGGTTTCTGAGAACCCATTTATCCAGAGAACCCATGTATCCAGAAAACCCATGGTTTCTAAGAACCCATGTATTCAGAAACGTCAGGGTTCCTGAGAACCCATGTATCCAGAGAACCCGCCGTTCCAGAGAGCCAATGTATCCAGATAACCTAAGTTCCAAAGAACCCATGGTTCCAGAGAACCCATGTATCCAGCGAACACATGGTTCCAGAGAATCCATGTGTTCAGAGAACGTATGTATCCAGAGACCCCATGTATACAGAAAACCCATGGTATCAGAGAACCCATGGTTCAAAGAACCCATGTATCCAGTGAACCCATGTATCAAGGGAACCCATGTATTCGGAGAACCCACATGTTCTGAGAACCCATGTATCCAGAGAACCCATGGTTCCCGAGAACCCATGGTTATCGAGAAACCATAGCTCTTAAGAATCCATGTATCCAGAGAACCCATGGTTACAAAGAACCCATGTATCCAGAGAACCCATGGTTTCTAAGAACCCATGTATCCAGAGAACCTACTGTTCCTGAGAATCCATGGTTCCAGATAACCCATGTCTCAAGAAAACCCACAGTTCCAGGGAACCCATGTATCTAGAGAGCCCATGTATCCATAGAACCCATGGTTCATGAGAACTCATGTATCCAGAGAATCCATGGTTCCAGAGAATCCATGTATCCAGGGAAAACATGTATCCAGAAAACCCAAGTATAAAGAGAATCTATGGTTCCAGAGAACCCATCATTCATGAGAACTCATATATCCAGAGAACCCATGGTTCCCGAGAACCGATGGTTATCGAGAAACAATAGTTCATAAGAATCCATGTATCCAGAGAACCCATGGTTTCAAAGAACCCATGTATCCAGAGAACCCATGGTTTCTAAGAACCCATGTATCCAGAGAACCTACGGTTCCTGAGAACCCATGGTTCCAGAGAACCCGTGTGTCAAGGAAACCCATGACTCCAGAGAACCCATGTATCTAGAGAGCACATGTACCCATAGAACCCATGGTTCATGAGAACTCATGTATCCAGAGAATCCATGGTTCCAGAGAATCCATTTATCCAGGGAAAACATGTATCCAGAAAACCCAAGTATAAAGAGAATCTATGGTTCCAGAGAACCCATGGTTCATGAGAACCCATATATCCAGAGAATCCATGGTTCCAGAGAACCCATTTATCCAGAGAACCCATGTATAAAGAGAACCCATGGTTGCAGAGAACCCACATACCCAAAGAACCCATATATCCAGGGAACTCATGGTTCCAGAGAACGCATGTATACAGATAACCCATGTATCCAGAAAACCCATGCTTCCAGAGAGCGCATGTATCCAGAGAACCCATGGTTCCAGAGAACCATGTGTCCAAAGAACCCATGGTTCCAGAGAACCCATGTATTCAGAGAACCAATGCATCCAGGGAACACATGTATCCAGAGAACTCTTGTTTCCAGAGATCCCATGTATCCAGAGAACCCGTGGTTCTTGAGAACCCATGTATCCATAGAGCCCTTAGTTCCTGAGAACAGATGTATCCAAAGAACCCATGGTCCCTTAGAACCCATGTATACAGAGAATTAATGGTACCAGATACCCCATATATCCAGAGAACCTTCGGTTCCTGAGACCCCATGTATCCTGAGAACCCATGATTCCAGAGAACCCATGTTTTCAGGGGATCCCATGTATCCAGAGAACCTATGGTTTGGAGAAACCACATATCCAGAGAACCCATGGTTCCAGAGAACCCATGGTTCCCGAGAACCCATGTATCCATAGAACCCATGTACCAGAGAATCCATGTATCCAGAGAACCCTTGGTTCCTGAGAACACATGTATCCAGAGAACAATGATTCCTGAGAATCCATGTATCCAGAGAACCTATGGTTCCAGAGAACCCATGTATCTAGAAAACCCATTGGTCGGGAGATCCTATGTATCCAAGAGAACCATGTATCCCAGGAACCCATGGTTCCTGAGAACCAATGATTCCAGCGAATCAATGAAGTCAGAGAAGCCATATATCCAGAGAACCCATGGTTCCTGAGAACTTATCGTTACAGAAAACCAATGCATCAAAGAGAACCCATGGTTCCAGAGAACCCATGTATCCATTAGAACACATGTATCCAGAGAAGCTATGGTTCAGAGAGCCCATGTATCCAGATAACCCATGTAAACCAGAGAACCCATGGTTCCAGAGATCCCAGGTATCAAGAAAAAACCCTTTTTTTCCAGAGAAAACCCCTGTATTCGAGAACCCTTTGTTCCAGAGAACTCATGGTTCCTGAAAACCCATATATCCAGAGAACAAATGAATCCAGAGAACACATGTTTCGAGAAACCCCTCTATAGAGAGAAACTCATGGTTCTGGAGAACGCATGTATCCAGAGAACCCATGGTTCCTGAGAAACCCAGTATCCGGGGAAGACATATATCCAGAGAACCATTGTTCCTGAGAAAACATGTATCCAAAGAACCCACGGTTCAAGAGAACTCATGTATCCAGAGAACCAATGGATCGTGGAACCCATGCATCCAGAGAACCCACATATCCAGGGAACCCATGGTTAAAGAGAAGCCATGATTCCATAGAACCCATGGTTCCAGAGAACCCATGTATTCAGAGAACCAATGGTTCCAGAGAACCGATGTATCATGAAAACTCATGGTTCCAGCGAACCCACGTATCCAGAGAACGCATGTATCCCGAGAACCCCCTGGTTCCAAGAAACCCAGTATCCAGAGAAGACTTTTATCCAAGAAACCCCCTTGTTCCTGAGAACCCATGTATCCAAAGAACCCACGGTTCAAGAGAACTCATGTATCCAGAGAACCAATTTATCGTGAGAACTCAGGTATCCAGACATCCCATGTATACAGAGAACCCATGGTTCCAAAGAACCCATGTATCCCGAGAAACCCATGGGGTTTCCCGAGAACACATGTACCCAGGGAACCCATTGTTCCCTTTGGGAAACCCCTGTATCCAGAGAACCCATGGTTCCATACAACCAATGTATCCAGAGAACCCATGGTTCCTGAGAACCCATGTTCTAGAGAACCATGTATCCAGAGAACTCATGGTTCCCAAAACCAATGGTTCCAGAGAACCCCTGGTTCCAGAGAATCCATGTATCCATCTATCCAGAGAATGCATGTACCCAGAGAACCCATGGTTCCTTAGAACTTATCGTTACAGAAAAACCAAGCATCAAAGAGAACCCACGGTTCCAGAGAACTCAAAAAATCCAGAGAACCCATGGTTACTGGGAACCCACGGGGTTTCCCGTTAACCCACGTATCCATAGAACCCCCATTTCCAGAGAAGCCATGGTCCGAGAACCCATGTATCCAGAAAACCCATTGTTCCTAAAAACCGATGTATCCCGAGAAACCCCTTTTATCCAAAATCCCGTATATCCAAAGAACCCTTGGTTCCAGAGAGCCCATGTATCCAGACAATGCATGGTTCCTGAGAACACACGCATCCAGAGAACCCATGGTTCCAGAGAACCCATGAAACCAGGGACCCTATGTATCCAGAGAACCCATGTATACAGAGAACCCATGAATCCAGAGACCCCAGTTCCAGAACCCATGGTTCCAAAGAACCCATGGTTCCAGAGAACCCATCTATTCAGTGAACCCATGTAACTAGAGAACCCATAGTTCTTGAGAACTCATGCTTCCACCAGAACCAACGTTCCCAGAGAGCCCATGGTTCCAGAGAACCCATGTATCCAGAGAACCCATTATTCCAGAGAACCCATGTATCCAGAGAACCCATGGTTCCAGAGAAACCATGTATCCAAGAAACCCATTGTTCAAGAGAACACATATACCTAGAGAACTCTTTGTATCCAGTGAATCCCATGTATCCAGAGAACCCATGGTTCCAGATAACCCATGCATCCAGAGAAAACATGTATCCAGAGAACCCATGGTTCCTGAGAACCCTGGTTCCAGAGAACCCATGTATCCAGTGAACCCCATGTATCTAGAGAACCCATAGTTCTTGAGAACCATTCTTCCAGAGAAGCCATGTATCCAGAGAACCCATGTATACAGAGATCTCTTGCATCCAGGGAACCATGTATCCAGAGAACCCATGGTTCCAGACAACCCATGTATCCAGAGAACCTATGGTTCCAAAGACCCCATGTATCCAGAGAACCCTTGTATGTAGAGAATCTTTTGTATCCAGTGAACCCATGTTTCCTGAGAACCTATGTCTCCAGATAACCCATGTATCCAGAGAACCCATGGTTCCAGAGAACCCATGTATCCAGACAACACATGCATCCAGAGAACCCTTTGTTCCAGAGAACCCATGTATCCAGAGAATCCATGGTTTAAGAGAAACCCTGTATCCAGAGAACCTATGGTTCCTGATAACAAATATATCAAGAGAACCCATGGTTCCAGAGAACCCATGTATCCAGAGAGCCCATTTATCCAGGGAACCCATGTATCCAGAGAACCCATGGTTCCTGGGAACAGATGTATCAAGAGAACCCACTTTTCCAGAGAGCACATGTATCATGATAACCCATATTTCCAGAGAACACATGATTCCAGAGAACCCATGCATCCAGAGAACCCATGTTTCCAGAGAATCCATGTATCCAGAGAACCCATGTATAGAGAGAACAAATGTATACAGAGAACCCATGGTTTCAGAGAACCCATGGTTCTAAGAATTCATGTATCCAGTGAATCCAAGTATCCAGGGAAAACCCAAAGTATTCAGAGAAACCATGTATTCTTAGAACCCAAAGTATCCAGAGAACCCCTTGTTATTGAGAACACATGTATCCAGAGAAGCCATGGTTCCTGAGAACCCATGTATCAAGAGAAAACCCCTGGTTTCTGAGAACCCATTTATCCAGAGAACCCATGTAAACCAGAAAACCCATGGTTTCTAAGAAACCGGGATCCAGAAACGTCAGGGTTCCTGAGAACCCCTGTATCCAGAGAACCCCCCGTTTCCAGAGAGCCAATGTATCCAGATAACCTAAGTTCCAAAGACCCCCTGGTTCCAGAGAACCCATGTATCCAGCGAACACATGGGTTTCCCGAGAATCCATGTGTTCAGAAAACGTATGTATCCAGAGACCCCATGTATACAGAAAACCCATGGTATCAGTGAACCCATGGTTCAAAGAACCCATGTATCCAGTGAACCCATTATCAAGGAACCTATGTATTCGGAGAACCCACATGTTCTGAGAAAAACCCCTGTATCCAGAGAACCCATGGTTCCCCAGAACCCATGGGTTATCGAGAAACCATAGCTCTTAAGAATCCATGTATCCAAAAGAACCCATTGTTTCAAAGAACCCATGTATCCAGAGAACCCAGGTTTCTAAAACCCATGTATCCAGAGAACCTACGGTTCCTGAGAATCCATGGTTCCAGATAACCCCTGTCTCAAGAAAAACCCACGGTTCCAGGAACCCATGTATCAAAAGAGCCCATGTATCCATAGAACCCATGGTTCATGAGAACTCATGTATCCAGAGAATCCATGGTTCCAAGAATCCATGATCCAGGGAAAACATGTATCCAGAAAACGCAAGTATAAAGGGGAAAACTATGGGTTTCCCGAGAACCCATCGTTCATGGAACTCATATACCCAGGAAACCCATGGTTCCCGAGAACCCATGGTTATCGAGAAACCATAGTTCATAAAAAATCCATTTTATCCAGAACCCATGGTTTCAAAGAACCCATGTATCCAGAGAACCCATGGTTTCTAAGAACCCATGTATCCAGAGAACCTACGGTTCCTGAGAACCCATGGTTCTAGAGAACCCGTGTGTCAAGGAAACCCATGACTCCAGAGAACCCATGTATCTAGAGAGCACATGTTTCCCATAGAACCCATGGTTCATGAGAACTCATGTATCCAGAGAATCCATGGTTCCAGAGAATCCATTTATCCAGGGAAAACTGTATCCAGAAAACCCAAGTATAAAGAGAATCTATGGTTCCAGAGAACCCATGGTTCATGAGAACCCATATACCAAGCATCCATGGTTACAGAGAACCATTTATCCAGAGATCCCCTGTATAAAGAGAACCCCTGGTTGCAAAAGAACCCACGTACCCAAAGAACCCATATATCCAGGGAACTCATGGTTCCCGAGAACGCATGTATACAGATAACCATGTATCCAAAAAAACCCATGCTTCCAGAGAGCCCATGTATCCAGAGAACCCATGGTTCCAGAGAACCATGTGTCCAAAGAACCCTGGTTCCAGAGAACCCATGTATTAGAGAACCAATGCATCCAGGGAACACATGTATCCAGAGAACTCTTGTTTCCAGAGATCCCATGTATCCAGAGAACCCGTGGTTTAAAAAACCTATGTATCCACAGAACCCATAGTTCCTGAGAACAGATGTATCCAGAGAACCCATGGTCCCTGAGAAAACCCCTGTGTACAGAGAATTAACGGTTCCAGAGAACCCAGTATCCAGAGAAAATACGGTTCCTGAGACCCCATGTATCCTGAGAACTCATGGTTCCAAAGAACCAATGTATCTGGAGAACCCATGTACCCAGAGAACCCATGTTTCCAGAGATCCATGTATCCAGAGAACCTATGTTCCAGAGAACCCATATATCCAGAGAACGCATGGTTCCAGAGAACCCATGTATCCATAGCACCCCTGTATCCAGGAATCCATGTATCCAGAGAAAACATGGTTCCTGAGAACACATGTATTCAGAGAACCTATGGTTCCGGAGAACCCATGTGTCCAGAGAACCCATTGTTAGGGAGATCCTATGTATCCAGAGAACCCATGTATCAAAGGAACCCCTGGTTCCTGAGAACCCATGATTCCAACGAATCAATGAATCCAGAGAAGCCACATATCCAGAGAACCCATGGTTCCTGAGAACTTATCGTTACAGTGTTCCAATGAATCAAAGAGAACCCATGGTTCCAGAGAACCTAAATATCAAGAGAACCCATGGTTACTGAGGACCCACGGTTCCAGAGAACCCATGTATCCACAGATCCCCTGTATCCAGAGAAGCCATGGTTCCAGAGAACCCATGTATCCAGATAACCCATGTATCCAGAGAACCCACGGTTCCAGAGATCCCACGTATCAAGAGAACCTATTGTTACAGAGAACCCATGCATTCAGAGAACCCTTTGATCCAGAGAAACCATGGTTCCTGAGAATCCACGTATCCCGAGAACAAATGAATCCAGAGAACCAATGTATCCAGAGAACCCATGGTTTCGAGAACCCATCTATAGAGAGAACTTATGGATCCTGAGAACCCATGTACACAAACAACTCATGTATCCAGAGAACCCATTTTTCCTGAGAACCCATGGTTCCAGAGAACCCATAGTTCCATACAACCAATGTATCCAGAGATTCCATTGTTCCTGAGAACCCATGTATCAAGGGAACCCATGTATCCAGAGAACTCATGGTTCCTGATAACCCATGGTTCCAGAGAACCCATGTATCCACAGAACCCATGGTTCCTGATAACTCTTCTATCCAGAATGCATGTGTCCAGAGAACCCACGGGTTTCCGAGAACTAATGGTTCCTGAGAACCCAATATCCAGAAAACCCAAAGTTTCCAGAGATCCCAAGGTTCCAAAGAACCCATGTATCCAGAGAAACCATGTATCTAGGGAATCCCTGAATTCAAGAACCCATTTAACCTTAGAACCCATGTATCCAGAGAACCCAGGTTCCTGAGAACCCATGTATCCAGATAACCCACGTATCCAAAGAACCCCTGGTTAAGAGAAGCCATGGTTCCAGAGAACCATGGTTCCTGAGAACCTATGGTAGCTGAGAACCCCTGTATCCAGGGAACCCATGGGTTTCAAAGAACCCATGTATCCAGGCAACCCATTGTTCCTAAGAGCCCATGTATCCGAGAGCCCATGGTTCCAGAGAACCCATGTATCCAGAGAACCCATGGTTCCAGTGAACCTATGTATCATGAAAACTCAAGATTCCAGGGAACCCATGTTTCCAGAGAACCCATGTATCCAGAGAACCCATGGTTCATGAGAACCTATGTATCCAGAGAACCCATGGTTCCAGAAATCCCATGTATCCGGAGAACCCATGTATCCAGAGAACCCATGGTTCCGGAGAACCCATGTATCCAGAGACCCCATGTATCCTGAGAACCAATGTATAAAGAGAACCCATGGTTTCAAAGAACCCATGTATCCAGAGAACCCATGGTTTCTAAGAACCCATGTATCCAGAGAACCTACGGTTCCTGAGAACCCATGGTTCCAGAGAACCCATGTCTCAAGGAAACCCATGGTTCCAGAGAACCCATGTATCTAGAGAGCCCATGTACCCATAGAACCCATGGTTCATGAGAACTCATGTATCCAGAGAATCCATGGTTCCAGGAATCCATTTATCCAGGGAAAAAAATGTATCCAGGG
Organism: Cherax quadricarinatus; assembly: GCF_026875155.1. NCBI lineage: Eukaryota > Metazoa > Arthropoda > Malacostraca > Decapoda > Parastacidae > Cherax > Cherax quadricarinatus. The sequence continues at coordinate 83,897,652 of NC_069404.1, forward strand.
AAAAACCAAGTATAAAGAGAATCTATGGTTTCAGAGAACCCATGGTTCATGAGAACCATTTTAATCCAGAGAATCCATGGTTCCAGAGAACCCATTTATCCAGAGAACCCATTTTATAAAGAGAACCCATGGTTGCAAAAGAACCCACATACCCAAAGAACCCATATATCCAGGGACCCATGGTTCCAGAGAACGCATGTATACAGATAACCCATGTATCCAGAAAAACCCATGCTTCCAGAGAGCCCATGTATCCAGAGAAACCCCTGGTTCCAGAGAAACCCTGTGTCCAAAGAACCCCTGGTTCAGAGAACCCATGTTTCAGAGAACCAATGTATCCAGGGAACACATGTATCCAGAGAACTCTTGTTTCCAGAGATCCCCTGTTCCAGAGACCCCTGGTTCTAGAGAACCTATGTATCCACCCGACCCATAGTTCCCGAGAACAGATGTATCCAGGGGAACCCTTGGTCCCTGAGAACCCATGTGTACAGAGAATTAACGGTTCCAGGGAACCCATATATCCAGAGAACCTACGGTTCCTGAGACCCCATGTATCCTGAGAACTCATGGTTCCAAAGAACCAATGTATCTGGAGAACACATGTATCCAGAGAACCCATGTTTCCAGAGATCCCATGTATCCAGAGAACCTATGTTTCCAGAGAACTTATATATCCAGAGAACGCATGGTTCCAGAGAACCCATGTATCCATAGCACCGATGTATCCAGAGAATCCATGTATCCAGAGAACCCATGGTTCCTGAGAACACATGTATCCAGAGTACCTATGGTTCCGGAGAACCCATGTGTCCAGAGAACCCATTGTTAGGGAGACCCTATGTATCCAGAGATCCCATGTATCAAAGGAACCCATTGTTAGGGAGACCCTATGTATCCAGAGAACCCATGTATCAAAGGAACCCATGGTTATTGAGAACCCATGATTCCAGTGAATCAATGAATCCAGAGAAGCCACATATCCAGAGAACCCATGGTTCCTGAGAACTTATCGTTACACAGTTCCAATGAATCAAAGAGAACCCATGGTTCCAGAGAACCTAAATATCCAGAGAACAAATGGTTACTGAGAACCCTCGGTTCCAGAGAACCCATGTATCCACAGAACCCCTGTATCCAGAGAAGCCATGGTTCCAGAGAACCCATGTATCCAGATAACCCATGTATCTAGAGAACCCACGGTTCCATAGATCCCACATATCAAGAGAACCTATTGTTACAGAGAACCCATGCATTCAGAGAACACTTTGTTCCAGAGAACCCATGGTTCCTGAGAATCCACGTATCCCGAGAACAAATGAATCCAGAGAACCAATGTATCCAGAGAACCCATGGTTTCGAGAACACATCTATAGAGAGAACTTATGGATCCTGAGAACCCATGTACACAAACAACTCATGTATCCAGAGAACCCATTGTTCCTGAGAACCCACGGTTCCAGAGAACCCATGGTTCCATACAACCAATGTATCCAGAGATCCCATTGTTCCTGAGAACCCATGTATCAAGGGAACCCATGTATCCAGAGAACTCAAGGTTCCTGATAACCCATGGTCCCAGAGAACCCATGGTTCCAGAGAACCCATGTATCCACAGAACCCATGGTTCCTGATAACTCTTCTATCCAGAGAATGCATGTGTCCAGAGAATCCACGGTTCCAGAGAACTAATGGTTCCTGAGAACCCAAGTATCCAGAAAACCCATGTTTCCAGAGATCCCATGGTTCCAAAGAACCCATGCATCCAGAGAACCCATGTATCTAGGGAATCCATGAATTCAGAGAACCCATTTAACCTTAGAACCCATGTATCCAGAGAACCCATGGTTCCTGAGAACCCATGTATCCAGATAACCCACGTATCCAGAGAACCCATGGTTAAAGAGAAGCCATGGTTCCAGAGAACCCATGGTTCCTGAGAACCCATGGTAGCTGAGAACCCATGTATCCAGGGAACCCATGGTTACAAAGAACCCATGTATCCAGGCAACCCATTGTTCCTAAGAGCCCATGTATCCAGAGAGCCCATGCTTCCAGAGAACCCATGTATCCAGAGAACCCATGGTTCCAGCGAACCTATGTATCATGAAAACTCATGGTTCCAGGGAACCCATGTTTCCAGAGAACCCATGTATCCAGAGAACCCATGGTTCATGAGAACCTATGTATCCAGAGAAACCATGGTTCCAGAGAACCCATGTATCCGGAGAATCCATGTATCCAGAGAACCCATGGTTCCAGAGAACCCATGTATCCAGAGACCTCATGTATCCTGAGAACCAATGTATAAAGGGAACCCATGGTTCCAGAGAACCCATGTATGCAGAGAACCAATGTTCCTGAGAACACATTTATCCAGAGAACCCATGGTTCCATGGAACCATGTATTCAGAGAACCCATGTATCCAGAGAACACATGCATCCAGAGAACACTTGTTTCCAGAGATCCCATGTATCCAGAGAACCCGTGGTTCTTGAGAACCCATGTATCCATAGAGCCCTTAGTTCCTGAGAACAGATGTATCCAAAGAACCCATGGTCCCTTAGAACCCATGTATACAGAGAATTAATGGTACCAGAGAACCCAAATATCCAGAGAACCTTCGGTTCCTGAGACCCCATGTATCCTGAGAACCCATGATTCCAAAGAACCCATGTATCCGGAGAACCCATGTATCCAGAGAACCCATGTTTTCAGAGATCCCACGTATCCAGAGAACCTATGGTTTCTGAGAACCCACATATCCAGAGAACCCATGGTTCCAGAGAACCCATGTATCCATAGAACCCATGTATCCAGAGAATCCATGTATCCAGAGAACCCTTGGTTCCTGAGAACACATGTATCCAGAGAACAATGAATCCTGAGAATCCATTTATCCAGAGAACCTATGGTTCCAGAGGACCCATGTATCTAGAGAACCCATTGTTCGGGAGATCCTATGTATCCAGAGAACCCATGTATCCAAGGAACCCATGGTTCCTGAGAACCTATGATTCTAGCGAATCAATGAATCCAGAGAAGCCATATATCCAGAGAACCCATGGTTCCTGAGAACTTATCATTACAGAAGACCAATGAATCAAAGAGAACCCATGGTTCCAGAGAACCCATGTATCCATAGAACCCATGTATCCAGAGAAGCTATGGTTTCAGAGAGCACATGTATCCAGATAACCCATGTATCCAGAGAACCCATGGTTCCAGAGATCCCACGTATCAAGAGAACCTTTTGTTCCAGAGAACACATGTATTCAGAGAACCCTTTGTTCAAGAGAACCCATGGTTCCTGAAAACCCATATATCCAGAGAACAAATGAATCCAGAGAACCCATGGTTTCGAGAACCCATCTATAGAGAGAACTCATGGTTCCGGAGAACCCATGTATCCAGATAACCCATGGTTCCTGAGAACCCATGTATCCAGAGAAGACATATATCCAGAGAACCCATTGTTCCTGAGAAAGCATGTATCCAAAGAACCAACGGTTCAAGAGAACTCATGTATCCAGAGAACCAATGGATCGTGAGAACCCATGCATCCAGAGAACCCACGTATCCAGGGAACCCATGGTTAAAGAGTAGATATGGTTCCAGAGAACCATGGTTCCTGAGAACCCATGGTACCTGAGAACCCATGTATCCACGGAACCCATGGTTACAAAGAACCTATGTATCGAGGCAACCCATATATCCAGAGAACCCATGGTTCCAGAGAACCCATGTATTCAGAGAACCCATGGTTCCAGAGAACCGATGTATCCAGAGAACCCATGGTTCCAGAGAACCCATGTATCATGATAACTCATGGTTCCAAAGAACCCATGTATCCAGAGAACGCATGTATCCAGAGAACCCATGGTTCCAGAGAACCCATGTATCCAGAGAAGACATATATCCAGAGAACCCATTGTTCCTGAGAACCCATGTATCCAAAGAACCCACTGTTCAACAGAACTCATGTATCCAGAGAACCAATTTATCGTGAGAACTCAGGTATCCAGACATCCCATGTATACAGAGAACCCATGGTTCCAAAGAACCCATGTATCCAGAGAACCCATGGTTCCTGAGAACACATGTATCCAGGGAACCTATTGTTCCTGGGAACCCATGTATCCAGAGAACCCATGGTTCCATACAACCAATGTATCCAGAGAACCCATGGTTCCTGAGAACCCATGTTTCTAGAGAACCATGTATCCAGAGAACTCATGGTTCCTGATAACCCATGGTTCCAGAGAACCCATGGTTCCAGAGAATCCATGTATCCATCTATCCAGAGAATGCATGTACCCAGAGAACCCATGGTTCCTTAGAACTTATCGTTACAGAGAACCAATGCATCAAAGAGATCCCATGGTTCCAGAGAACTCAAATATCCAGAGAACCCATGGTTACTGAGAACCCACGGTTCCAGTTAACCCAAGTATCCATAGAACCCCTATTTCCAGAGAAGCCATGGTTCCAGAGAACCCATGTATCCAGAAAAACCCATTGTTCCTAAAAACCGATGTATCCAGAGAACCCTTGTATCCAAAAATCCCGTGTATCCAAAGAACCCTTGGTTCCAGAGAGCCCATGTATCCAGACAACGCATGGTTCCTGAGAACACATGCATCAAGAGAACCCATGGTTCCAGAGAACCCATGAATCCAGGGACCCTATGTATCCAGAGAACCCATGTATACAGAGAACTAATGAATCCAGAGACCCCAGTTCCAGAGAACCCATGATTCCAAAGAACCCTCGGTTCCAGAGAACCCATGACTCCTGAGAACCCATGCATCCAAAGAACCAATAGTTCCTGAGAACCCATGGTACCAGAGAACCCATGTATCCAGAGAATCCATTGTTCCAGAGAACCAATGTATTCAGAGAACATATGGTACCAGAGAACACATTTTTGAGAGAACCCATGTATCCAGAGAACCCATATATCCAGAAAACCCTTCGTTCTTGAGAACCCATATTTCCAGAGAAGCCATGTATCCAGAGAACCCATTGTTCCAGAGAACCCTTGTATCCAGAGAACCCATGGTTTCTGAGATCCCATGGTTCCAGAGAACCCATGATTCCTGAGAACCCATGGTTCCCGAGAACCCATGTATCCATAGAACCCATGTATACAGAGATCTCATGTATCCAGGGAACCCATGTATCAAGAGAACCCATGGTTTCAGAGAACCAATGTATCCAGAGAACCCATGTATCCAGTGAACCCATGTATCAAGAGAATCCATGGTTAGAGAGAACACATGTATCTAGAGAACCCATGTATCCAGAGAACACATGGTTCCAGAGAAATCATGAATCCAGAGAAGCCATGGTTCCTGAGAACCCAGGGTTCCAGAGAACCCATGTATCCACAGAACCCATGCATCCAGGGAACTCAAGGTTCCTGAGAACCCATGTATCCAGAGAACCTACGGTTCCAGAGAACCCATGTATCCGCAGTACCAATGTATCCAGATAACCCATGGTTCCAGAGAACACATGTGTCCAGAGAAAACATGTATCCAGAGAAACCATGGTTCTTAAGAACCCATGGTTCCAGAGAACCCATCTATTCAGTGAACCCATGTAACTAGAGAACCCATAGTTCTTGAGAACTCATGCTTCCACAGAACCAACGTACCAAGAGAGCCCATGGTTCCAGAGAACCCATGTATCCAGAGAACCCATTATTCCAGAGAACCCATGTATCCAGAGAACCCATGGTTCCAGAGAAGCCATGTATCCAGAGAACCCATTGTTCAAGAGAACGCATATACCAGAAAACTCTTTGTATCCAGTGAACCCATGCATCCAGAGAACCCATGGTTCCAGATAACCCATGCATCCAGAGAAAACATGTATCCAGAGAACCCATGGTTCATGAGAACCCATGATTCCAGAGAACCCATGTATCCAGTCAACCCATGTATCTAGAGAACCCATAGTTCTTGAGAACCCATTCTTCCAGAGAAGCCACGTATCCAGAGAACTCATGTATACAGAGATCTCTTGCATCCAGGGAACCCATGTATCCAGAGAACCCATGGTTCCAGACAACCCATGTATCCAGAGAACCTATGGTTCCAAAGACCCCATGTATCCAGAGAACCCATGTATGTAGAGAATCTTTTGTATCCAGTGAACCCATGTTTCCAGAGAACCTATGGCTCCAGATAACCCATGTATCCAGAGAACCCATGGTTCCAGAGAACCCATGTATCCAGACAACACATGCATCCAAAGAACCCTTTGTTCCAGAGAACCCATGTATCCAGAGAATCCATGGTTTAAGAGAAACCCTGTATCCAGAGAACCTATGGTTCCTGATAACAAATATATCAAGAGAACCCATGGTTCCAGAGAACCCATGTATCCAGAGAGCCCATTTATCCAGGGAACCCATGTTCCAGAGAACCCATGGTTCCTGGGAACAGATGTATCAACAGAACCCACGGTTCCAGAGAGCACATGTATCCTGATAACCCATAGTTCCAGAGAACACATGATTCCAGAGAACCCATGCATCCAGAGAACCCATGTTTCCAGAGAATCCGTGTATCCAGAGAACCCATGTATAGAGAGAACAAATGTATACAAAGAACCCATGGTTTCAGAGAACCCATGGTTCTAAGAATTCATGTATCCAGTGAATCCAAGTATCCAGGGAACCAATGTATTCAGAGAAACCATGTATTCTCAGAACCAATGTATCCAGAGAACCCCTTGTTATTGAGAACACATGTATCCAGAGAAGCCATGGTTCCTGAGAACCCATGTATCAAGAGAACCCATGGTTTCTGAGAACCCATGTATCCATAGAACCCATTTATCCAGAAAACCCATGGTTTCTTAGAACCCATGTATCCAAAAATGTCAGGGTTCTTGAGAACCCATGTATCCAGAGAACCCGCCGTTCCAGAGAGCCAATGTATCCAGATATCCTAAGTTCCAAAGAACCCATGGTTCCAGAGAACCCATGTATCCAGCGAACACATGGATCCAGAGAATCCATGTGTTCAGAGAACGTATGTATCCAGAGACCCCATGTATACAGAAAACCCATGGTTTCAGAGAACCCATGGTTCCAAGAACCCATGTATCCAGTGAACCCATGTATCAAGGGAACACATGTATTCGGAGAACCCACATGTTCTGAGAACCCATGTATCCAGAGAACCCATGGTTCCCGAGAACCCATGGTTATCGAGAAACCATAGTTCTTAAGAATCCATGTATCCAGAGAACCCATGGTTACAAAGAACCCATGTATCCAGAGAACCCATGGTTTCTAAGAACCCATGTATCCAGAGAACCTACGGTTCCTCAGAACCCATGGTTCCAGAGAACCCATGTCTCAAGAAAACCCACGGTTCCAGAGAACCCATGTATCTAGAGAGCCCATGTATCCATAGAACCCATGGTTCATGAGAACTCATGTATCCAGAGAATCCATGGTTCCAGAGAATCCATGTATCCAGGGAAAACATGTATCCAGAAAACCCAAGTATAAAGAGAATCTATGGTTCCAGAGAACCCATGGTTCCCGAGAACCCATGGTTATCGAGAAACCATAGTTCATAAGAATCCATGTATCCAGAGAACCCATGGTTTCAAAGAACCCATGTATCCAGAGAACCCATGGTTTCTAAGAACCCATGTATCCAGAGAACCTACGGTTCCTGAGAACTCGTGGTTCCAGAGAACTCATGTCTCAAGGAACCCCATGGTACCAGAGAACCCATGTATCTAGAGAGCCTATGTACACATAGAACCCATGGTTCATGAGAACTCATGTATCCAGAGAATCCATGGTTCCAGAGAATCCATTTATCCAGGGAAAACATGTATCCAGAAAACCCAAGTATAAAGAGAATCTATGGTTCCAGAGAACCCATGGTTCATGAGAACCCATATATCCAGAGCATCCATGGTTCCAGAGAACCCATTTATCCAGAGAACCCATGTATAAAGAGAACCCTTGGTTGCAGAGAACCCACGTACCCAAAGAACCCATATATCCAGGGAACCCAGGGTTCCAGAGAACGCATGTATACAGATAACCCATGTATCCAGAAAACCCATGATTCCAGAGAGCCCATGTATCCAGAGAACCCATGGTTCCAGAGAACCATGTGTCCAAAGAACCCATGGTTCCAGAGAACCCATGTATTCAGAGAACCAATGTATCCAGGGAACACATGTATCCAGAGAACTCTTGTTTCCAGAGATCCCATGTATCCAGAGAACCCGTGGTTCTAGAGAACCTATGTATCCACAGAACCCATAGTTCCTGAGAACAGATGTATCCAGAGAACCCATGGTCCCTGAGAACCCATGTGTACAGAGAATTAACGGTTGCAGAGAACCCATGTATCCAGAGAACCTACGGTTCCTGAGACCCCATGTATCCTGAGAACCCATGGTTCCAAAGAACCAATGTATCCGGAGAACCCATGTATCCAGAGAACCCATGTTTCCAGAGATCCCCTGTATCCAGAGAACCTATGTTTCCAGAGAACCCATATATCCAGAGAACGCATGGTTCCAGATAACCCATGTATCCATAGCACCCATGTATCCAGAGAATCCATGTATCCAGAGAACCCATGGTTCCTGAGAACACATGTATCCAGAGAACAATGGCTCCTGAGAATCCATGTATCCAGAGAACCTATGGTTCCGGAGAACCCATGTGTCCAGAGAACCCATGTATCCAGGGAATCCATTGTTCCTGGTAACCCATGTATCCAGAGAACCCATGGTTCCATACAACCAATGTATCCAGAGAACCCATGGTTCCTGAGAACCCATGTTTCTAGAGAACCCATGTATCCAGAGAACTCATGGTTCCTGATAACCCATGGTTCCAGAGAACCCATGGTTCCAGAGAGTCCATGTATCCATCTATCCAGAGAATGCATGTATCCAGAGAACCCTCGGTTCCAAAGAACCAATGGTTCCTGAGAGCCTATGTATCCAGAGAACCCATGGTTCCATAGATCCCATGGTTCCAAAGAACCCATGTATCCAGAGAACCCATGTATCTAAGGAACCCATGTATTCAGAGAACCTATGTAGCCTTAGATCCCATGTATCCAGAGAACCCATGGTTTATGAGAACCCATGCATCCAGAGAACCCACGTATCCAGGGAACCCATGGTTAAAGAGAAGCCATGGTTCCAGAGAACCCATGGTTCCTGAGAATCCATGTATCCAGGGAACCCATGGTTACAAAGAACCCATGTATCGAGGCAACCCATATATCCAGAGAACCCATGGTTCCAAAGAACCCATGTATTCAGAGAACCCATGGTTCCAGAGAACCGATGTATCCAGAGAACCCATGGTTCCAGAGAAGCCATGTATCATGAAAACTCATGGTTCCAGAGAACCCATGTATCCAGAGAACGCATGTATCCAGAGAACCCATGGTTCCAGAGAACCCATGTATCCAGAGAAGACATATATCCAGAGAACCCATTGTTCCTGAGAACCCATGTATCCAAAGAACTCACGCTTTAAGAGAACTCATGTATCCAGAGAACCAATTTATCGTGAGAACTCAGGTATCCAGACATCCCATGTATACAGAGAACCCATGGTTCCAAAGAACCCATGTATCCAGAGAACCCATGGTTCCTGAGAACACATGTATCCAGAGAACCCATGTATCCAGGGAACCCATCGTTCCTGGGAACCCATGTATCCATAGAACCCATGGTTCCATACAACCAATGTATCCAGAGAACCCATGGTTCCTGAGAACCCATGTTTCTAGAGAACCATGTATCCAGAGAACTCATGGTTCCTGATAACCCATGGTTCCAGAGAACCAATGGTTCCAGAGAATCCATGTATCCATCTATCCAGAGAATGCATGTACCCAGAGAACCCATGGTTCCTTACAACTTATCGTTACAGAGAACCAATGCATCAAAGAGAACCCATGGTTCCAGAGAACTCAATTATCCAGAGAACCCATGGTTACTGAGAACCCACGGTTCCAGTTAACCCACGTATCCATTGAACCCCTATTTCCAGAGAAGCCATGGTTCCAGAGAACCCATGTATCCAGAAAACCCATTGTTCCTAAAAACCGATGTATCCAGAGAACCCTTGTATCCAAAAATCCCGTGTATCCAAAGAACCCTTGGTTCCAGAGAGCCCATGTATCCAGACAACGCATGGTTCCTGAGAACACATGCGTCCAGAGAACCCATGGTTCCAGAGAACCCATGAATCCAGGGACCCTATGTATCCAGAGAACCCATGTATACAGAGAACCCCCCATGAATCCAGAGTCCCCAGTTCCAGAGAACCCATGGTTCCCAAGAACCCTTGGTTCCAGAGAACCTATGACTCCTGAGAACCCATGCATCCAAAGAACCAATAGTTCCTGAGAACCCATGGTACCAGAGAACCCATGTATCCAGAGAATCCATTGTTCCAGAGAACCAATGTATTCAGAGAACATATGGTACTAGAGAACACATTTTTGAGAGAACCCATGTATCCAGAGAACCCATATATCCAGAAAACCCTTCGTTCCTGAGAACCCATATTTCCAGAGAACCCATGTATCCAGAGAACCCATGGTTCCAGAGAACCCTTGTATCCAGAGAACCAATGGTTTCTGATATCCCATGGTTCCAGAGAACCCATGCATGCAGAGTACTCATGATTCCTTATAACCCATGGTTCCCGAGAACCCATGTATCCATAGAACCCATGTATACAGAGATCTCATGAATCCAGGGAACCCATGTATCAAGAGAACCCATGGTTCCAGAGAACCAATGTATCCAGAGAACCCATGTATTCAGTGAACCCATGTATCAAGAGAATCCATGGTTAGAGAGAACACATGTATCTAGAGAACCCATGTATCCAGACAACACATGGTTCCAGAGAAATCATGAATCCAGAGAAGCCATGGTTCCTGAGAACCCATGTATCCAAAAGAACCCATGCATCCAGAGAACTCAAGGTTCCTGAGAACCCATGTATCCAGAGAATATACGGTTCCAGAGAACCCATGTATCCGCAGTACCAATGTATCCAGAGAAACCGTGGTTCCTAAGAACCCATGGTTCCAGAGAACCCATCTATTCAGTGAACCCATGTAACTAGAGAACCCATAGTTCTTGAGAACTCATGCTTCCATAGAACCCACGTACCCAGAGAGCCCATGGTTCCAGAGAACCCATGTATCCAGAGAACCCATTATTCCAGAGAACCCATGTATCCAGAGAACCCATGGTTCCAGAGAAGCCATGTATCCAGAGAAAACATGTATCCAGAGAACCCATGGTTCCTGAGAACCCATGGTTCCAGAGAACCCATGTATCCAGCGAACCCATGTATCTAGAGAACCCATAGTTCTTGAGAACCCATTCTTCCAGAGAAGCCACGTATCCAGAGAACCCATGTATACAGAGATCTCATGCATCCAGGGAACCCATGTATCCAGAGAACCCATGGTTCCAGACAACCCATGTATCCAGAGAACCTATGGTTCCAAAGAACCCATGTTTCCAGAGAACCCATGTATGTAGAGAATCTTTTGTATCCAGTGAACCCATGTTTCCAGAGAACCTATGGCTCCAGATAACCCATGTATCCAGAGAACCCATGGTGCCAGAGAACCCATGTATCCAGACAACACATGCATCCAGAGAACCCTTTGTACCAGAGAACCCATGTATCCAGAGAATCCATGGTCTAACAGAAACCCTGTATCCAGAGAACCTATGGTTCCTGATAACAAATATATCAAGAGAACCCATGGTTCCAGAGAACCCATGTATCCAGAGAACCCATTTATCCAGGGAACCCATGTATCCAGAAACCCATGGTTCCTGGGAACAGATGTATCAAGAGAACCCACGGTTCCAGAGAGCACATGTATCCTGATAACCCATAGTTCCAGAGAACACATGATTCCAGAGAACCCATGCATCCAGAGAACCCATGTTTCCAGAGAATCCATGTATCCAGAGAACCCATGTATAGAGAGAACCCATGTATAGAGATAACCCATGGTTTCAGAGAACCCATGGTTCTAAGAATTCATGTATCCAGTGAATCCAAGTATCCAGGGAACCAATGTATTCAGAGAAACCATGTATTCTCAGAACCAATGTATCCAGAGAACCCCTTGTTATTGAGAACACATGTATCCAGAGAAGCCATGGTTCCTGAGAACCCATGTATCAAAAGAACCCATGGTTTCTGAGAACCCATGTATCCAGAGAACCCATGTATCCAGAAAACCTATGATTTCTAAGAACCCATGTATCCAGAAATATCAGGGTTCCTGAGAACCCATGTATCTAGAGAACCCGCCGTTCCAGAGAGCCAATGTATCCAATGTATCCTGGGTTCCAAAGAACCCAGGGTTCCAGAGAACACATGTATCAAGCGAACACATGGTTCCAGAGAATCCATGTGTTCAGAGAAGGTATGTATCCAGAGACCCCATGTATACAGAAAACCCATGGTTTCAGAGAACCCATGGTTCCAAGAACCCATGTATCCAATGAACCCATGTATCCAGGGAACCCATTTATTCAGAGAACCCATATGTTCTGAGAACCCATGTATCCAGAGAACCCATGGGTCCCGAGAACCCATGGTTATCGAGAAACCATAGTTCTTAAGAATCCATGTATCCAGAGAACCCATGGTTTCAAAGAACCCATGTATCAAGAGAACCCATGGTTTCTAAGAACCCATGTATCCAGAGAACCTATGGGACCTGAGAACCTATGGTTCCAGAGAACCCATGTCTCAAGAAAACCCACGGTTCCAGAGAACCCATGTATCTAGAGAGCCCATGTATCCATAGAACCCATGGTTCATGAGAACTCGTGTATCCAGAGAATCCATGGTTCCAGAGAATCCATGTATCCAGGGAAAACATGAATCCAGAAAACCCAAGAATAAAGAGAATCTATGGTTCCAGAGTACCCATCGTTCATGAGAACTCATATATCCAGAGAACCCATGGTTCCCGAGAACCCATGGTTATCGAGAAACCATAGTTCATAAGAATCCATGTATCCAGAGAACCCATGGTTACAAAGAACCCATGTATCCAGAGAACCCATGGTTTCTAAGAACCCATGTATCCAGAGAACCTACGGTTCCTGAGAACTCATGGTTCCAGAGAACTCATGTCTCAAGGAACCCCATGGTTCCAGAGAACCCATGTATCTAGAGAGCCCATGTACCCATAGAACCCATGGTTCATGAGAACTCATGTATCCAGAGAATCCATGGTTCCAGAGAATCCATTTATCCAGGGAAAACATGTATCCAGAAAACCCAAGTATAAAGAGAATCTATGGTTCCAGAGAACCCATGGTTCATGAGAACCCATATATCCAGAGCATCCATGGTTCCAGAAAACCCATTTATCCAGAGAACCCATGTATAAAGAGAACCCATGGTTGCAGAGAACCCACGTACCCAAAGAACCCATATATCCAGGGAACCCATGGTTCCAGAGAACGCATGTATACAGATAACCCATGTATCCAGAAAACCCATGCTTCCAGAGAGCCCATGTATCCAGAGAACCCATGGTTCCAGAGAACCATGTGTCCAAAGAACCCATGGTTCCAGAGAACCCATGTATTCAGAGAACCAATGTATCCAGGGAACACATGTATCCAGAGAACTCTTGTTTCCAGAGATCCCATGTATCCAGAGAACCCGTGGTTCTAGAGAACCTATGTATCCACAGAACCCATAGTTCCTGAGAACAGATGTATCCAGAGAACCCATGGTCCCTGAGAACCCATGTGTACAGAGAATTAACGGTTCCAGAGAACCCATGTATCCAGAGAACCTACGGTTCCTGAGACCCCATGTATCCTGAGAACCCATGGTTCCAAAGAACCAATGTATCCGGAGAACCCATGTAACCAGAGAACCCATGTTTCCAGAGATCCCATGTATCCAGAGAACCTATGTTTCCAGAGAACCCATGTATCCAGAGAACGCATGGTTCCAGATAACCCATGTATCCATAGCACCCATGTATCCAGAGAATCCATGTAACCAGAGAACCCATGGTTCCTGAGAACACATGTATCCAGAGAACAATGGCTCCTGAGAATCCATGTATCCAGAGAACCTATGGTTCCGGAGAACCCATGTGTCCAGAGAACCCATTGTTAGGGAGATCCTATGTATCCAGAGAACCCATGTATCCAAGGAACCCATGGTTCCTGAGAACCCATGATTCCAGCGAATCAATGAATCCAGAGAAGCCACATATCCAGAGAACCCATGGTTCCTGAGAACTTATCGTTACAGAGTTCCAATGCCTCAAAGAGAACCCATGGTTCCAGAGAACCTAAATATCCAGAGAACCCATGGTTACTGAGAACCCACCGTTCCAGAGAACCCATGTATCCACAGAACCCCTGTATCCAGAGAAGCCATGGTTCCAGAGAACCCATGTATCCAGATAACCCATGTATCTAGAGAACCCACGGTTCCAGAGATCCCACGTATCAAGAGAACCTATTGTTACAGAGAACCCATGCATTCAGAGAACCCTTTGTTCCAGAGAACCCATGGTTCCTGAGAATCCACGTATCCCGAGAACAAATGAATCCAGAGACCGAATGTATCCAGAGAACCCATGGTTTCGAGAACCCATCTATAGAGAGAACTTATGGATCCTGAGAACCCATGTACACAAACAACCAATGTATACAGAGATCCCATTGTTCCTGAGAATCCATGTATCAAGGGAACCCATGTATCCAGAGAACTCATGGTTCCTGATAACCCATGGTTCCAGAGAACCCATGGTTCCAGAGAACCCATGTATCCACAAAACCCATGGTTCCTGATAACTCTTCTATCCAGAGAATGCATGTGTCCAGAGAACCCACGGTTCCAGAGAACTAATGGTTCCTGAGAACCCATGTATCCAGAAAACCCATGTTTCCAGAGATCCAATGGTTCCAAAGAACCCATGTATCCAGAGAACCCATGTATCTAGGGAATCCATGAATTCAGAGAACCCATTTAACCTTAGAACCCATGTATCCAGAGAACCCATGGTTCCTGAGAACCCATGTATCCAGATAACCCACGTATCCAGAGAACCCATGGTTAAAGAGAAGCCATGGTTCCAGAGAACCCATGGTTCCTGAGAACCCATGGTAGCTGAGAACCCATGTATCCAGGGAACCCATGGTTACAAAGAACCCATGTATCCAGGCAACCCATTGTTCCTAAGAGCCCATGTATCCAGAGAGCCCATGGTTCCAGAGAACCCATGTATCCAGAGAACCCATGGTTCCAGCGAACCTATGTATCATGAAAACTCATGGTTCCAGGGAACCCATGTTTCCAGAGAACCCATGTATCCAGAGAACCCATGGTTCATGAGAACCTATGTATCCAGAGAACCCATGGTTCCAGAGAACCCATGTATCCTGAGAATCCATGTATCCAGAGAGCCCATGGTTCCGGAGAACCCATGTATCCAGAGACCCCATGTATCCTGAGAACCAATGTATAAAGAGAACCCATGGTTCCAGAGAACCCATGTATGCAGAGAACCAATGTTCCTGAGAACACATTTATTCAGAGAACCCATGGTTCCATGGAACCAATGGTTCCTGAGAGCCTATGTATCCAGAGAACCCATGGTTCCAGAGATCCCATGGTTCCAAAGAACCCATGTATCCAGAGAACCCATGTATCTAGGGAACCCATGTATTCAGAGAACCTATGTAACCTTAGATCCCATGTATCCAGAGAACCCATGGTTCATGAGAACCCATGTATCCAGAGAACCCACGTATCCAGGGAACCCATGGTTAAAGAGAAGCCATGGTTCCAGAGAACCCATGGTTCCTGAAACCCATTGTAAATTAGAACCCCCTGTATCCAGGGAACCCATGGTTACAAAGAACCCATGTATCGGGCAACCCATATATCCAGAGAACCCATGATTCCAGAGAACCCATGTATTCAGGGAACCCATTGTTCCAGAGAACCCATGTATCCAGAGAACCCATGGTTCCAGAGAACCCATGTATCATGAAAAATCATGGTTCCAGAGAACCCATGTACATGAAACTCATGGTTCCAGAGAACCCATGTATCCCAGAGAAA
>NC_069404.1:83914314-83957877 GCF_026875155.1 Cherax quadricarinatus
AAAAGGAGGTAATGTGTAAAGGGAGGTAGGGTAATAAGGGGGTAGGGTGTGAAGGGAGGTAGGGAGTCAAGGGAAGTAGAGTATCAAGAAGGTGGGGTGTAAAGGGAAGGAGGGTGATAAAGGGAGGTCGGGTTCGGGGAGGAAGGGTGATAAGGATAGGGTGATAAAGAGGGGTAGGGTGTAAAGGGGTAGGGTGATAAGGGAAATAGTGTGATCAAGGAAAAAGGGTGAAAAAAGGGAGGTGGGGGGTCAAGGCGGTAGGGTGATCAAGGGGGGGGGATGAAGGGGGGGTTTGGAGTCAAGAGAGGTAGTGTGACAAGGCATACTTTGATAAAGGGGGGGGTAGGGTGATCAAGGAAGGGGTTTGGGTTTGATAAAGGGAGTAGAGTGTAAGGGAAAGTAGGATTATAGGGGAAAAAGGGATAAAGGGAAGTAGGGTGAAAAAGGGAGGTAGGTGTCAGGTGGTACGGTGTCAAGGGAGGTGGGGGTGATCAAGGGAGGTTGGATAAAGGAAGGGGGGGGGTATAAAGAAAAGTAAGGTGTTAAAGGGAGGGGGAAAACAAGGGAAGTAGGGTTTAAATGGGAGGTAGTGTGTTAAAGGGGAAAGTAAGTGATCAAGAAGGGGTAGGGTGTCAGGAGGAGGTAGGGTATGAAGGAATGTAGGGTTATCTGGGGAAGTTCGTTGACCAAGGGAGGTAGGGTGACCGGGGAAGTGGTTTTGATCAAGGGGAGGAAGGGAGATAAGGGGAAGAGGTGATAAAGGGAGGGGGGTGATCAATAGAAGTAGGGTGATCAAGGGAAGTGGGTCTAGGGGAGTAAGGTGATAAAGAGGTTGGGTGATCAAGGGGGGAAAGGGAATAGGTTTAAAGCGGTGGGGGTGATCAGGGAGGTGGGGTGATCAAGGGGTGGGGTTGATCGAGCGAAATAAGGAGATAAAGAGAAGTAGGGGTGATCAAGGGAAGAATTGTGACAAGGGAAAATAGGGTGATCTGTTGGGGATGATAAAAAGGGGTAGCGGATCAAGAAAAAAAAGGTTGACAAGGGAGATAGGGTGACACGGGGGGGTAGGGTGACAATGGAGGTAGGGTGATCGGGGGTTTGGGGTGATAAAGGGAGGTAGATGATAATGGGGGTAGGTAGATCAAACGGAGTAGGGTGATCATGGGAGGTAGAGTGATCAAAGGAGGTAGTGTGATCAAGGGAGGTAGGGTGATCAAGGGAGGTAGGATGATGAAGTTAGGTAGGGAGATAAAGGAAGTAAGGTTATCAAAGGGGGTTTTGGTGTAAAGGTAAGATTTTGAAAGGGAAGTAGGTTGTTCAAGGGAGGTAGGGTGATCAGGGGAGGTAGGGTGATGAAGGGAGGTAGGGTGATGATGGAAGTAGGATGTAAAAGCGAAGTATGAAAAAAAGGAGATAAGTTGATCAAAAGGCGGGTGAAAAAGGGAAAGTAGTTGCTCAAGGGAGGAAGGGCGATCAGGGGGTATGATGTAAAGGGAGATAGGGTTTAAAGGGAATTGTGGATCGCTGGAAGTAGGGGGGACAAGGGGAGTGGGGGTGATAAAGGGGAAGTAGGTTGATCAAGGGAGAGGGGGTGATCAAGGAGGTGGGGAGGGGATCAAAAAAGATAGGGTGATCAAGGGAAGCAGTGTGATAAAGAGAAGTGGGGTGTCAAGGGGGGTAGGTGATAAAGGGAAAGGTAGAGTGTCAAGGGGGGAAAGGGTGATAAATGGGATAGGGTAAAAAGGGGGGTAGGATGATCAAAGAGGTGGGTGGTCAGGGTGGGGAAGGGGTGACCAAGGAGGGAGATGATCATGGGGGGTTGGGAGATCGGGGGAAGGGGGTGATAAAGGAAGAAGGGTGATCACTGGAGGGAGAAAAAGGCGGGGTGTAAAGAGAAAAAGTTTTTTCTAGGGGGGTAGGGCGTCAAAAAAAAAGTATGGGGTCAAGGGAGGTAGGGTGATGAAGGAAGTGGGTTTGATCAAGGGAGGGAGAGACATAAAGGGGAATAAGGGGTTCTTAAATAAGGGGTTTCCCTGGAACCATGGTTCTCGGGATAAATGTGTTTCAGGAACATGGGTTTCTGGATACATGGTTCTCTGGAACCTGGGTTACTTTTTAATTGGTTTCGGATACAGGGGGTTCTCTGGATCGGGGTTTCTTGGAACCATGGGTTCTCTGGATACATGGGTTCTTGGATAATGGGTTTCTGGATACTGGGTTTTTGGGAACCATGAGTTTTCATGATACATGGGTTCTCGGGAACCAGGGTTTCTGGAAACAGGGTTTTCTCGGGAACCAGGGGGTTCCTGGATTCATGGGTTCTCGGGAAAACCGGGGTTTTGGATACATGGGTTGCCGGAAAATGGGTTTTTGTAAACCATGGGTTTTCCCTGGATACAGGGGGTTCTCAGGCCTGGGTTCTGGGAAAATTTGGGTTCCCGGAACCAGGTTCTTTTAAAAACCAGGGGTTTCGGATCGTGGGTTTGGGAATTTTCCTTAAACCAGGGGTTTCTCTGGATCATGGTTTCTAAGGTTACATAGGTTCTCTGAAAAATGGGTTCCAGATCAGGGGTTTTCTCTGGATACATGGGTTCTTTGGAACCATGGATCTCTGGAACCATGGGTTCTCTGGATACATAGGCTCTCAGGAACCATTGGTTCTCTGGAACCGTGGGTTCTCTGGATACATGCATTCTCTGGATAGATGGATACATGGATTCTCTGGAACCATGGGTTCTCTGGAACCATGGGTTATCAGGAATCATGAGTTCTCTGGATACATGGGTTCTCTAGAAACATGGGTTCTCAGGAACCATGGGTTCTCTGGATACATTGGTTGTATGGAACCATGGGTTCTCTGGATACATGGGTTCCCAGGAACAATGGGTTCCCTAGATACGTGGGTTCTCTGGATACATGTGTTCTCAGGAACCATGGGTTCTCTGGATACATGGGTTCTTTGGAACCATGGGTTCTCTGGATACATGGGATGTCTGGATACCTGAGTTCTCACGATCCATTGGTTCTCTGGATACATGAGTTCCCTTGAACCGTGGGTTCTTTGGATACATGGGTTCTCAGGAACAATATGTTCTCTGGATATATGTCTTCTCTGGATACATGGGTTCTCAGGAACCATGGGTTCTCTGGATACATGCGTTCTCTTGATACATGGGTTCTCTGGAACCATGAGTTTTCATGACACATGGGTTCTCTGGAACCATGGGTTCTCTGGATACATGGGTTCTCTGGAACCATGGGTTCTCTGAATACATGGGTTCTCTGGAACCATGGGTTCTCTGGATACATGGGTTGCCTTGATACATGGGTTCTTTGTAACCATGGGTTCCCTGGATACATGGGTTCTCAGGTACCATGGGTTCTCAGGAACCATGGGTTCTCTGGAATCATGGCTTCTCTTTAACCATGGGTTCCCTGGATACGTGGGTTCTCTGGATACATGGGTTCTCATGAACCATGGGTTCTCTGGATACATGGGATCTAAGGTTACATAGGTTCTCTGAATACATGGGTTCCCTAGATACATGGGTTCTCTGGATACATGGGTTCTTTGGAACCATGGGTTCTCTGGATACATGGGTTCTTTGGAACCATGGGATCTCTGGAACCATGGGTTCTCTGGATACATAGGCTCTCAGGAACCATTGGTTCTTTGGAACCGTGGGTTCTCTGGATACATGCATTCTCTGGATAGATGGATACATGGACTCTCTGGAACCATGGGTTCTCTGGAACCATGGGTTATCAGGAACCATGAGTTCTCTGGATACATGGGTTCTCTAGAAACATGGGTTCTCAGGAACCATGGGTTCTCTGGATACATTGGTTGTATGGAACCATGGGTTCTCTGGATACATGGGTTACCAGGAACAATGGGTTCCCTGGATACATGGGTTCTCTGGATACATGTGTTCTCAGGAACCATGGGTTCTCTGGATACATGGGTTCTTTGGAACCATGGGTTCTCTGGATACATGGGATGTCTTAATACCAGAGTTCTCACGATCCATTGGTTCTCTGGATACATGAGTTCTCTTGAACCGTGGGTTCTTTGGATACATGTTTTCTCAGGAACAATGGGTTCTCTGTATATATGTCTTCTCTGGATACATGGGTTCTCAGGAACCATGTGTTCTCTGGATACATGGGTTCTCCGGAACCATGAGTTCTCTCTATAGATGGGTTCTCGAAACCATGGGTTCTCTGGATTCATTTGTTCTCTGGATATATGGGTTTTCAGGAACCATGGGTTCTCTGGAACAAAGGGTTCTCTGAATACATGAGTTCTCTGGAACAAAAGGTTCTCTTGATACGTTGGATCTCTGGAACCAAGGGTTCTCTGGATACATGGGTTATCTGGATACATGGGCTCTCTGAAACCATAGCTTCTCTGGATACATGGGTTCTATGGATACAAGGGTTCTCTGGAACCATGGGTTCTCTTTGATGCATTGGTTTTCTGTAACGATAATTCTCAGGAACCATGGGTTCTCTGGATATATGGCTTCTCTGGATTCATTGATTCGCTGGAATCATAGGTTCTCAGGAACCATGGGTTCCTTGGATACATGGGTTCTCTGGATACATAGGATCTCCCGAACAATGGGTTCTCTAGATACATGGGTTCTCTGGAACCATAGGTTCTCTGGATACATGGATTCTCAGGAATCATTGTTCTCTGGATACATGTGTTCTCAGGAACCAAGGGTTCTCTGGATACATGGATTCTCTGGATACATTGGTTCTATGGATACATGGGTTCTCTGGAACCATGGGTTCTCTGGATATGTGGGTTCTTCGAAACCATAGGTTCTCTGGATACATGGGATCTCTGAAAACATGGGTTCTCTGGATACATGGGTTCTCCGGATACATGGGTTCTTTGGAATCATGGGTTCTCAGGATGCATGGGGTCTCAGGAACCGAAGGTTCTCTGGATATATGGGTTCTCTGGTACCATTAATTCTCTCTATACATGGGTTCTAAGGGACCATGGGTTCTTTGGATACATCTGTTCTCAGGAACTAAGAGCTCTATGGATACATGGGTTCTCAAGAATCACGGGTTCTCTGGATACATGGGATCTCTGGAAACAAGTGTTCTCTGGATACATGTGTTCTCTGGATACATGGGTTCTCTGAATATATGGTTCCCTGGAACCATGGGTTCTCTGGGTAAATGTGTTCTCAGGAACATTGGTTCTCTGCATACATGGGTTCACTGGAACCATGGGTTCTCTTTATATATTGGTTCTCAGGATACATGGGGTCTCTGGATACATGGGTTCTCCGGAACCATGGGTTCTCTGGATACATGGATTCTCCGGATACATGGGTTCTCTGGAACCATGGGTTCTCTGAATACATAGGTTCTAATGAACCATGGGTTCTCTGGATACATGGGTTCTCTGGAAACATGGGTTCCCTGGAACCATGAGTTTTCATGATACATAGGTTCGCTGGAACCATGGGTTCTCTGGATACATGGGTTCTCTGGGACCATGGGCTCTCTGGATACATGGGCTCTTATGAACAATGGGTTGCCTGGATACATGGGTTCTTTGTAACCATGGGTTCCCTGGATACATGGGTTCTCAGCTACCATGGGTTCTCGGGAATAATGGGTTCTCCGGAACCATGGCTTCTGTTTAACCATGGGTTCTCTGGATACGTGGGTTATCTGGATACATGGGTTCTCAGGAACCATGGGTTCTCTGGATACATGGGTTCTAAGGTTACATGGGTTCTCTGAATTCATGGATTCCCTAGATACATGGGTTCTCTGGATACATGGGTTCTTTGGAACCATGGGATCTCTGGAAACATGGGTTTTCTGGATACATGGATTCTCAGGAACCATTAGTTCTCTGGAACCGTGGGTTCTCTGGACACATGCATTCTCTGGATAGAAGAGTTATCAGGAACCATGGGTTCTGTGGATACAGGGGGTCTCTGGAACCATGGGTTCTCTTGAACCATGGGTTATCAGGAACCTTGAGTTCTCTGGATGCATGGGTTCCCTTGATACACGGGTTCTCAGGAAGAATGGGATCTCTGGATACATTGGTTGTATGGAACCATGGGTTCTCTGGAACCATGGGTTCTCAGGAACAATGGGTTCTCTGGATACATGAGTTGTTTGTGTACATGGTTCTCAGGGTCCATAAGTTCTCTTTTATAGAGGGTTCTCGAAACCATGGGTTCTCTGGAGACATTGGTTCTCTGGATTCATTTGTTCTCGGGATACATGGATTCTCAGGAACCATGGGTTCTCTGGAACAAAGGGTTCTCTGAATGCATGGGTTCTCTGTAACAATAGGTTCTCTTGATACGTGGGATCTCTGGAACCGTGGGTTCTCTAGATACATGGGTTATCTGGATACATGGGTTCTCTGGAACCATGGCTTCTCTGGATACAGGGGTTCTGTGGATACATGGGTTCTCTGGAACCGTGGGTTCTCAGTAACCATGGGTTCTCTGGATATTTAGGTTCTCTGGAACCATGGGTTCTCTTTGATGCATTGGAACTCTGTAACGATAAGTTCTCAGGAACCATGGGTTCTCTGGATATGTGGCTTCTCTGGATTCATTGATTCGCTGGAATCATGGGTTCTCAGGAACCATGGGTTCCTTGGATACATGGGTTCTCTGGATACATAGGATCTCCCTAACAATGGGTTCTCTGGACACATGGGTTCTCCAGAACCATAGGTTCTCTGGATACATGGATTCTAAGGAGCCATTGTTCTCTGGATACATGTGTTCTCAGGAACCATGGGTTCTCTGGATACATGGATTCTCTGGATACATGGGTGCTATGGATACATGAGTTCTCTGGAACCATGCGTTCTCTGGATATATGGGTTCTCTGGAAACATAGGTTCTCTGGATACATGGGTTCTCTAGATACATGTGTTCTCTCTAACCATGGATTCTCTTGATACATGGGTTCACTGGATACATGGGTTCTCTGGATACATTGGTTCTCTGGAACCATGGGTTCTCTTGATACATGGGTTCCCTGGATACATGAGATCTCTGTATACATGGGTTCTATGGATACATGGGTTCTCGGGAACCATGGGTTCTCAGGAATCTTGGGTTCTCTGCATGCATGGGTTCTGTGGAACCATGAGATATCAGAAACCATGGGTTCTCTGGATACAAGGGTTCTCTGGAACCATGGGTTCCCTGGATACATGGGTTCTCTGGAAATATGGGTTCTCAGGAACGAAGGGTTTTCTGGATATATGGGTTCTCTGGATACATGGGTTCTCTCAAAAATGTGTTCTCTAGTACCATATGTTCTCTGAATACATTGGTTCTCTGGAACAATGGATTCTCTGGATACATGGGTTCTCTGGTACCATGGGTTCTCAGGAACTATTGGTTCTTTGGATGCATGGGTTCTTTGGAGTCATGGGTTCTCTGGAACCAAGGGTTCTTTGGAACCATGGGTTCTCTGGAACTGGGGTCTCTGGATTCATGGGTTCTCTGTATACATGGGTTCTCTGAATACATAGGGTCCCTGGATTCATGGGTTCTCTGGAACCATGGGTTCTCTGGATGCATGTGTTCTCCGGAACCATGCGTTGTCTGGATACATGGGCTCTCTGGAACCAAGGGTTCTTTGGATACACGGGATTTTTGGATACAAGGGTTCTCTGGATACATAGGTTTTTAGGAACAATGGGTTTTCTGGATACAAGGGTTCTCTATAACCATTGGTTCTCTTAAAATATAAGTACCTTAGAACCATGGGTTCTCCTCGTACATGGGTTCTCTGGAACTATGGGTTCTCTGGAACCATGGGTTCTCTGGATACATGTGTCCTCAGGAACCATACATTGTCAGGATACATGGGTTCTCTGGAACCAAGGGTTCTCTGGATACACGGGATCTCTGGGTACAAGGGTTCTCTGTATACATCGGTTTTTAGGAACAATAGGTTTTCTGGATACAAGGGTTCTCTAGAACCATTGGTTCTCTTTATATATAAGTTCCTTGGAACCATGGATTCTCTGGAACCATGGGCTCTCTGGAATCATGGGTTCTCCTGATTCATGGGTTCTCTGGAACCGTGGGTTCTCAAGAACCATGGGTACTATAGATACATGGGTTCTCTGGACACATGGGATCTCGGGACACATGGGTTCTCTGGATACATGGGTTCTCAGGAACCATGGGTTCTCTGGAAATATGGGATCTCTGGAGCCATTTGTTCTCAGAAACCATTTATTCTCAGGAACCATGGGTTCTCTGGAATCATGGGTTCTCCTGAATCATGGGTTCTCCTGATTCATGGGTTCTCTTGAACCATGGGTTCTCAGGAACCATGGGTACTCTAGATACATTGGTTCTCTGGACAGATGGGTTCTCGGGACACATGGGTTCTCAGAAACCATTTATTCTCACGAACCATGGGTTCTCTGGAACGATGGTTTCTCTGGATGCATGGTTTCTCTCGATTCATGGGTTCTCTGGAACGATGGGTTCTCTGGATTCATGAGTTCTCTGGAACCATGGGTTCTCTTGATACATGGGTTCTCTGGATACATGGGTTCTCTGGATACATAGGTTCCCTGGATTCATGGGTTTTCTAAATATGGGTTCTCAGGAACAATGATTTCTCTTGATACATGAGTTCTCTGGAAACATGGGTTCTCTGGATTTATAGGTTCTCTGGATACATGGTTTACCTGGATACATGGGTTCTCTGGACACATGGGTTTTTTGGAACCATGGGTTTTCTGGAACCAAGGGTTCTGTTGATAGACGGCTCCTCAGGAACCATTGGTACTCAGGAACCATGGGTTCTCCGGAACCATGGGTCCTCGGGATGCATCGGTTCTCTTGATACATGCGTTCTCTGGATGCATGGGCTCTCAGGGACCATGACTTCTCTAGATACATGAGTTCTCTGGAACCATGGGTTCACAGGATACATAGGTTCTCTGGATGCATGGTTTCCATGGATACATCGGTTCACTGGATGCATGGGATCTTTGAAACCATGGGTTCTCTGGATCTATGGATTCTCTGTATACATGGGTTTCAGGAACCATGGTTTCTTTATACAGGGGCTCTCAGGAACCATGGGTTTTCATTAACAAATGGGTTCTCAGGAACCATGAGTTCTCTGGATACATGGATTCTCTGGATATATGGGTTCTCTAAAACCTTGGGTTCTCAGGAAAAAATGGGTTCTCTAGATAATGGGTTCTCTGGATGCAGGGGGTTCTCAGGAACCATAGGTTTCTCTGGATACATGAGTTCTCTGGTTACATGGGTTCCCTTTGGGAAACCAAGGGTTCTCTGGATACATGCATTCTCTAGAATCATAGATTCTCTGGAAGCATGAGTTCTCAGGATCCATGGGTTCTCTGGTTTCATTGGTTGTCTGTTGTACAGGGGTTCTCGGGAACCTTTGGGTTCTCTGGATACATGGGTTCCAGAAAACAATGGGTTCCCTTTATACATGGGTTCTCTGGATACATGTGTTCTCAGGAAACATGGGTTCTCTGGATACATGGGTTCTTTGGGAAAACCCATGGGTTCTCTGGATTCATGGGATGTCTGGTACCTGAGCTCTCACGATCCAAGGGTTTTCTTTGGATACATGAGTTTTTTGGAACCGTGGGTTCTTTGGATACATTCGTTTCTCAGGAACAATGGGTTCTCTGGATAACATGTCTTCTCTGGATACATGGGTTCTGAGGAAAAGTGGGTTCTCTGTTACATGGGTTCTCCGGAAACCATGAGTTCTGTCTATAGATGGGTTCTCGAAACCATGGGTTCTCTATATACATTGGTTCTCTGGATTCATTTGTTCTCTGGATTCATGGGTTCTCAGGAAACATGGGTTCTCTGGAACAAAGGGTTCTCTGAATACATGGGTTCTCTGGAACAATAGGTTCTTTGGGATACTGGGATCTCTGGAACCATGGGTTCTCTGGATACATGGGTTATTTGGATACATGGGTTCTCTGGAAACCATGGCTTCTCTGGAAATAGGGGTTTTCTATGGATACGTGGGTTAACTGGAACCGTGGGTTCTCAGTAACCTTTGGGTTCTCTGGATATTTGGTTTCTCTGGAACCATGGGTTCTCTTTGATGCTTTGGGTTTTCTCTGAACGATAAGTTCTAAGGAACCATGGGTTCTCTGGATACATGGATTTTTTGGATAGATGGATACATGGATTCTCGGGAAACACCATGGGTTCTCTGGAAACCCATGGGTTATCAGGAACCATGAGTTCTCTGGATACATGGTTCTCTAGAAACATGTGTTCTCAGGAACCATGGGTTCTTGGATACATTGGTTGTATGGAACCATGGGTTCTCTGGATTCAGGGGTTTCCCCAGGAACAATGGGTTCCCTGGATACATGGGTTCTCTGGATGCATGTGTTCTCAGGAACCATGGGTTCTCTGGATACATGGGTTCTTTGGAACATGGGTTCTCTGGATACATGGGAGTCTGTATACCCGAGTTCTCACGATAAATTGGTTCTCGGGGATACATGAGTTCTCTTGAACCGTGGGTTTCTTTGGATCCCATGGGTTCTCAGGAACAATGGGTTCTCTGGTATATGTTTTCTCTGGATACATGGGTTCTCGGGAAAACCATGGGGTTCTCTGGATACATGCGTTCTCTGTATACATGGATTCTCTGGAACCATGAGTTTTCATGATACATGGGTTCTCTGGAACCATGGGTTCTCTGGATACATGGGTTCTCTGGAACCATGGGTTCTCTGAATACATGGGTTTTCTGGAACCATGGGTTTCTGGATATATGGGTTGCCTCGATACATGGGTTCTTTGAAAACCATGGGTTCCCTGGATACAGGGGTTTTCTCAGGTACCATGGGTTCTCAGGAACCATGGGTTCTCTGGAACCATGGCTTCTCTTTAACCATGGGTTCCCTGGATACGTGGGTTCTCCGGATACATGGGTTCTCATGAACCATGGGTTCTCTGGATACAGGGGATCTAAGGTTACATAGGTTATCTGAATACATGGGTTCCCTAGATACATGGGTTCTCTGGATACATGGGTTCTTTGGAACCATGGGATCTCTGGAACCATGGGTTCTCTGGTTACATAGGCTCTCAGGAACCTTTGGGTTCTTTGGAACCGGGGGGTTCTTTGGATACATGCATTCTATGGACAGATGGATACAGGACTCTCTGGAACCGGTTCTCTGGAACCTGGGTTATCAGGAACATGAGTTCTCGGGGAACAGGGGTTTTCTCTAGAAACATGGGTTCTCAGGAACCAGGGGTTCTCTGGATACATTGGTTGTATGGAACCATGGGTTCTCTGGATACATGGGTTACCAGGAACAATGGGTTCCCTGGATACATGGGTTCTCTGGATACATGTGTTCTCAGGAACCATGGGTTCTCTGGATACATGGGTTCTTTGGAACCATGGGTTCTCTGGATACATGGCATGTCTGGATACCTGAGTTCTTGCGATCCATTGGTTCTCTGGTTACATGAGTTCTCTTGAACCGTGGGTTCTTTGGATACATGTTTTCTCAGGAACAATGGGTTCTCTGGATATATGTCTTCTCTGGGTACATGGGTTTTCAGGAACCATGGGTTCTCTTTAACAAAGGGTTCTCTGAATACATGGGTTCTCTGGAACAAAAGGTTCTATTGATACGTGGGATCTCTGGAACAATGGGTTCTCTGAATACATGGGTTATCTGGATACATGGGCTCTCTGAAACCATAGCTTCTCTGGATACATGGGTTCTATGGATAGATGGGTTCTCTGGAACCATGGGTTCTCTTTGATGCATTGGTTTTCTGTAACGATAAGTTCTCAGGAACCATGGGTTCTCTGGATATATGGCTTCTCTGGATTCATTGATTCGCTGGAATCATAGGTTCTCAGGAACCATGGGTTCCTTTGATACATGGGTTCTCTGGATACATAGGATCTCCCGAACCATGGGTTCTCTGGAACCATAGGTTCTCTGGATACATGGATTCTCAGGAATCATTGTTCTCTGGATACATGTGTTCTCAGGAACCAAGGGTTCTCTGGATACATGGGTTCTATGGATACATGGGTTCTCTGGAACCATGGGTTCTCTGGATATGTGGGTTCTCCAGAACCATAGGTTCTCTGGATACATGGGATCTCTGAAAACATGGGTTCTCTGGATACATGGGTTCTCCGGATACATGGGTTCTTTGGAATCATGGGTTCTCAGGATACATGGGGTCTCAGGAACCGAAGGTTCTCTGGGTATATGGGTTCTCTGGTGCCATTAATTCTCTGTATACATGGGTTCTAAAGGACCACGGGTTCTTTGGATACATCTGTTCTCAGGAACTAAGGGCTCTATGGATACATGGGTTCTCAAGAACCACGGGTTCCCTGGATACATGGGATCTCTGGAAACAAGTGTTCTCTGGATACATGTGTTCTCTGGATACATGGGTTCTCTGAATACATGGTTCTTTGGAACCATGGGTTCTCTGGATAAATGTGTTCTCAGGAACATTGGTTCTCTGCATACATTGGTTCTCAGGATACATGGGGTCTCTGGATACATGGGTTCTCCGGAACCATGGGTTCTCTGGATACATGGATCCTCCGGGTACATGGGTTCTCTGCAACCATGGGTTCTCTGGATACATAGGTTCTCATGAACCATTGGTTCTCTGGATACATGGGTTCTCTGGAAACATGGGTTCCCTGGAACAATGAGTTTTCATGATACACAAGTTCGCTGGAACCATGGGTTCTCTGGATACATGGGTTCTCTGGAACCATGGGCTCTCAGGATACATGGGCTCTTAGGAGCAATGGGTTGCCTGGATACATGGGTTCTTTGTAACCATGGGTTCCCTGGATACATGGGTTCTCAGCTACCATGGGTTCTCAGGAACCATGGGTTCTCTGGAACCATGGCTTCTCTTTAACCATGGGTTCTCTGTATACGTGGGTTATCTGGATACATGGGTTCTCAGGAACCATGGGTTCTCTGGATACATGGGTTCTAAGGTTACATGGGTTCTCTGAATTCATGGATTCCCTAGATACATGGGTTCTCTGGATACATGGGTTCTTTGGAACCATGGGATCTCTGGAAACATGGGTTTTCTGGATACATGGGTTCTCAGGAACCATTAGTTCTCTGGAACCGTGGGTTCTCTGGACACATGCATTCTCTGGATAGAAGAGTTATCAGGAACCATGGGTTCTGTGGATACATGGGTTCTCTGGAACCATAAGTTTCTCTATAGATGGGTTCTCGAAACCATGGGTTCTCTGGATACATTGGTTCTCTGGATTCATTTGTTCTCGGGATACATGTATTCTCAGGAACCATGGGTTCTATGGAACAAAGGGTTCTCTAAATACATGGGTTCTCTGTAACAATGGGTTCTCTTGATACGTGGGATCTCTGGAACCGTGGGTTCTCTAGATACATGGGTTATCTAGATACATGGGTTCTCTGGAACCATGGCTTCTCTGGATACAGGGGTTCTGTGGATACATGGGTTCTCTGGAACCGTGGGTTCTCAGTAACCATGGGTTCTCTTTGATGCATTGGAACTCTGTAACGATAAGTTCTCAGGAACCATGGGTTCTCTGGATATGTGGCTTCTCTGGATTCATTGATTCGCTGGAATCATGGGATCTCAGGAACCATGGGTTCCTTGGACACATGGGTTCTCTGGATACATAGGATCTCCCTAACAATGGGTTCTCTGGACACATGGGTTCTCCGGAACCATAGGTTCTCTGGATACATTGATTCTCAGGAGCCATTGTTCTCTGGATACATGTGTTCTCAGGAACCATGGGTTCTCTGGATACATGGATTCTCTGGATACATGGGTGCTATAGATACATGGGTTCTCTGGAACCATGCGTTCTCTGGATATATGGGTTCTCTGGAAACATAGGTTCTCTGGATACATGGGATCTCTGGAAACATGGGTTCTCTGGTTACATGGGTTCTCCGGATACATTGGTTCTTTGGAACCATGGGTTCTCAGGATACATGGGGTCTCAGGAACCGTAGGTTCTCTGGATACATGGGTTCTCTGGAACCGTTAATTCTCTGTACACATGGGTTCTCAGGGACCATGGGTTCTCTGGATACATCTGTTCTCAGGAACTATGGGTTCTGTGGATACATAGGTTCTCTAGAACCACGGGTTCTCTGGATACATGGGATCTCTGGAAACAAGAGTTCTCTGGATACATGTGTTCCCTGGATACATTGGTTCTCTGAATACATGGGTTCTCTGGAACCATGGGTTCTTTGGACACATGGTTCTCTGGAACCATGGGTTCCCTGGATACATGGGTTCTCTGAAAGCATGGGTTTTCTGGATACATGGGTTTTCTGTATACATGCGTTCTCTGGAACCATGGGTTTCCTGGATATATGGGTTCTTTGGGTACGTGGGTTCTCTGCAACCATGGGTTCTCTTTATACATGGGTTCTCTGGATAAATGGGTTCTCTGGAACCATGGATTCTCTGGATATATGGGTTCTCATGAACCATGGGTTCTTTGGAACCATAGATTCTCTTTATACTTGGGTTTTCTGGATACATGTTTTCCCTGGATAAATGGATTCTCTGGAACCATGGATTCTCTGGATACATGAGTTCTCATTAACCATGGGTTCTATGGGTACATGGGCTCTCTAGATACATGGGTTCTCTGGAACCATGGGTTTTCTTGAGACATGGGTTCCCTGGAACCATGGGTTTTCTTGAAAGGGTTCTTGGAACCTGGGTTCTCAGAACCGTATTTTCTCGATACATGGGTTCTTAGAAACCATGGGTTCTCTGGATACTGGGTTCTTTGAATCAGGGGGTTCTCTGGATACATGGATTCTTATGAACTATGGTTTCTCGATAACCATGGGTTCCCGGGAACCATGGGTTCTCTGGATATATGAGTTCTCATGAACGATGGGTTCTCTGGAACCATAGATTCTCTTTATACTTGGGTTTTCTGGATACATGTTTTCCCTGGATACATGGATTCTCTGGAACCATGGATTCTCTGGATACATGAGTTCTCATGAACCATGGGTTCTATGGATACATGGGCTCTCTAGATACATGGGTTCTCTGGAACCTTTGGGTTTTCTTGAGACATGGGTTCTTGGAACCATGGGTTCTCAGGAACCGTAGGTTCTCTGGATACATGGGTTCTTTGAAACCATGGGTTCTCTGGATACATGGATTCTTAAGAACTATGGTTTCTCGAAAACCATGGGTTCTGGGAACCATGGGTTCTCTGGATAAATGGGTTCTCAAAAACATGGGGGGTTCTCTAAATACATGGGTTCCCTGGATACAGGGGTTTCCCACTGGATACTAGTCTCTGAACACAATGGATTCTCTGGAACCATGTGTTCGCTGGATCCCATGGGTTCTCGGGAAACCCCATGGTTCTTTGGAACTTAGGTTATCAGGATACATTGGCTCTCTGGAACGGTGGGTTCTCTGGATACATGGGTTCTCAGGAACCCTGACATTTCTGGATACATGGGTTCTTAGAAACCATGGGTTTTCTGGATACATGGGTTCTCTGGATACAGGGTTCTCAGAAACCTGGGTTCTTTGATACATGGGTTCCCCAGGAACCATGGCTTCTCTGGATACATGTGTTCTCAATAAATTGGGTTTTCTGGATACATTGGTTCTGAGATACATGGTTTCTCTGAATACATTGGTTCCCTGGATACTTGGATTCACTGGATACATGAATCTTAGAACCATGGGTTCTCTAAAAACCATGGGTTCTCTTTACATTTGTTCTCTCTATACATGGGTTTTTGGGGTATATGGATTCTCTGGAAACATGGGTTCTCTGGATGCATGGTTCTCTGGATCATGTGTTCCTCTGGAAACTATGGGTTTTATCGGATACATGTGCTCTCTGGAAATCGGGGGTTCTCTTGATACATCTGTTCCCGGGAAAACCATGGGTTTCTGGAAAAAATGGGTTCCCTGGAAAAATTGGGTTCTCTGGATACATGGGTTCTCTGGAACCATGGGTTCTCTTGATATATTTGTTATCAGGAACCATAGGTTCTCTGGATACAGGGTTTCTCTTAAACCATGGATTCTCTGGATACATGGGTACTCTGGAACAAAGGGTTCTCTGGATGCATGTGTTGTCTGGATACATGGGTTCTCTGGAACCATGGGTTCTCTGGATACATGGGTTATCTGGAGCCATAGGTTCTCTGGAAACATGGGTTCACTGGATACAAAAGATTCTCTACATACATGGGTTCTCTGGATACATGGGTTCTTTGGAACCATAAGTTCTCTGGATACATGGGTTGTCTGGAACCATGGGTTTTCTGGATACATGGGTTCCCTGGATGCAAGAGATCTCTGTATACATGGGTTTCTCTGGATACGTGGCTTCTCTGGAAGAATGGGTTCTCAAGAACTATGGGTTTCTCTAGATACATGGGTTCACTGGTACATGGGTTCTCTGGAACCATGGGTTCTCAGGAACCATGGGTTCTCTGGATACATGTTTTCTCTGGATGCAGGGGTTATCTGGAACCATGGGTTCTCTGGATACATGGGTTCACTGGATACAATGAGTTCTCTAGGATAATGCATTCTCTTGAACCAATGGGTTCTCTGGATACATGGCTTCTCTGGAACCATGGGTTCTCTGGATACATGGGTTCTCTGTTAATGGGTTTCTCTGGAATACAGGGTTCTCTGGAACCATGGGTTCTTAGGAACCATGGTTTCTCTGGATACATTGTTTCTCTAGACACATGTGTTCTCTGGAACCATGGGTTCTCTGGATACATTGGTACTGCGGATACATGGGTTCTCTGGAACCGTAGGTTCTCTGGATACATGGGTTCTGTGGATTCATGGGTTCTCTGGAACCTGGGTTCTCAGGAACCATGGCTTCTCTGGATTCATGTTTTCGGGAAAAAAACCAGTGTTTCTGGATATTTTGGGTTCTCTAGATACATGTGTTCTCCTAAATGGATTCTCTTGAAAAGGGGTTCATGGATACATGGGTTTTTCTGGATACATTGTTCTCGGGACCAGGGTTCTCTTGTACAGGGTTTCCCTGGTACATGAGATTTGTATACATGGGTTTTTGGATACAAGGGTTCTGGGAAACAGGGGTTTCTGGGAATCAGGGGTTCTCTGCAGATGGGTTCTCGGGAAAACCAGGGATTCAAAAACCAGGGGTTTTTCTCTGAATACAAGGGTTCTCTGGAATCAGGGGTTCTCTGGATAATGGGTTCTCGGGAAATATGGGTTCTCAGGAACGAAGGGTTTTCGGAATAGGGTTTTGATACAGGGGTTCTCTAAAAAAAGGGTTTTCTTGTCCCATATGTTCTCGAATACATTGTTCTCGGGGAAACAATGGATTTCTCTATACAGGGTTCTCTGGTTCCTGGGTTTCAGGAACTATTGGTTCTTCGGATGCAGGGGTTTCTCAGGAGTATGGGTTCTCTGGAACCAAGGGTTCTTTGGAACAGGGGTTTCCGGGAACGGGGTCCTGTTCAGGGGTTCTCTGTATAAAAGGGGTTTCTCGGGAAAAATAGGGCCCCTGGATTCATGGGGTCTCTGGAACCATGGGTTCTCTGGATGCTGTGTTCTCGGGAACCGCTTTGTTGGATTTTGGGGCTTTTGGGAAACCCAAAGGGGTTTTTTTGGATACACGGGTTTTTTAGGATAAAAGGGTTCTCTGAATACATCTTTTTTTTTTGGGAACAAGGGTTTTTTCTGGGTAAAGGGTTCTCTAAAACCTTGGTTCTTTGAAATAAGTCCCTTAGAACCATGGGTTTCTTGGTATGGTTTCTGGAACCATGGTTCTCTGGAACCAGGGGTTTTGGATCATTTTTTTCCCGGGAAACCATACATTGTCTGGATCTTGGGTTCTCGGGAACAAGGGTTCTCTGGTTTCCCGGGATCTCTGGGTAAAGGGTTCTTTTATAATCGGTTTTTAGGAACAATAGGTTTTTCTGGATACAAGGGTTCCTAGAACCATTGGTTTCCTTTATATATAAGTTTTGGGAAACCCTGGATTCTCGGGAACCGGGGGCCTCGGGAAACAGGGGTTTTCCCCCTGATCATGGGTTCTCTGGAACCATGGGTTTCGGGAAACCCCATGGGTATATAATACAGGGGTTCTTGACACAGGGGATCTGGGACACATGGGTTTTTTGGATAAGGGGTTTTCTCGGAAACCCATGGGTTCTCTGGAAATATGGGTTCTTTTGATCGGGGTTCCCTATTCATGGGTTCTTTTGACCATGGGTTCCAGGAACCATGGGTTTTCAAATACAGGGGGTCTTGGAACATGGGTTCTGGGACACAGGGTTTTTCCTGGATACATGGGTTTCAGGAACCATGGGTTCTCTGGAAAATAGGGTTCTTGGGAGCATGGTTTCAGAACATTTATTTCTGACAAACCATGGGTTCTTGGCGATGGTTTCTCGGGATGCAGGGTTTTCTCTCGATTAAGGGGTTTCGGGAAACCAGGGGTTTTGGATACGAGTTCTCGGGAAACCCATGGGTTCTCTGGATACATGGGTTCTCTGGATACTGGGTTCTCTGGATACATAGGTTCCCCTGGATTCAGGTTTTTTCTAAATGGGGTTTCTCAGGAACAATGATTTCTCTGGAAAATGATTCTCGGAAACGGGTTTTCTATGGTTTTAAAGGGTTCTCGGGATACATGGGGTTCCCTGGAAAAAGGGGTTCTTGGACCAGGGGTTTTTTTGGGAAACCATGGGTTTTTTGGGAAACCCAAAGGGTTCTTTGATTAACGGCCCCTCGGGAACCCATTGGTACTCAGGAACCAGGGGTTCCCCAAAAACCTGGGCCCTGGGGATACATCGGTTCTTTTGATACTGCGTTTTTTGGATGCATGGGGCCTCGGGGACAATTTTCTTTAGATACATGAGTTCTCGGAAAACCAGGGGTTTCACAGGTACTAGGTTCCGGATGCATGTTTCCAGGGAAAAACGGTTCACTGGATGCAGGGGACTTTAAATTTTGGGTTTCTCGGAAACATGGTTTCCATGGATAATCGTTCACGGATATGGGTCTTTAAAACCCCAGGGGTTTCTCGGGATCTAGGGTTCACGTGTACAGGGGTTCTCAAAAAACCATGGGTTTTTATACAGGGGCCTCGGGAACAGGGTTTTTTTCATTAATTGGGGTTCTCGGGAAAACCATGATTCTCTGGATACTTGGATTTTTGGGATATTGGGTTTTCTAAAATTTTTGGGTTCCGGGAACCCATGAGTTCTCTGGATACATGGATTCTTGGATATTGGGTTCTCTAAAACCTTGGGTTCTCAGGAACCATGGGTTTTGGGAAAGGGTACCTGGTACGGGTTTTCTCGGCCATGGGTCTCGGGATACATGAGTTCTCTGGTTACAGGGGTTTTCCTTGAAACCAAGGGTTTCGGATCTGCATTCCTGGAATCATAGGTTCTCTGGAAGCATGATTTTCTCAGGATCCATGGTTCTAGGAACATGGGGTTCTGTGACATGGGTTCTCAAAAACCATTGTTCTTGGATACATGGGTTCCCGAAACAATGCGCCCCCTGGTCAGGGTTCTCTGGATACTGTGTTCTCAGGAAACAGGGGTTCTCGGGAAATTGGGGGTTTTTTTGGAACCAGGGGTTTCGGGGATTCATGGGATTCTGGATACCTAGCTCTGACGACCCATTGTTTTGGATACAGATTTTCTCTGGACCCGGGGGGTTTCTTTGGATACATGGGTTCTCAGGAACAATGGGTTCTCTGGATACATGGGTTCTCCGGAACCATGAGTTCTGTCTATAGATAGGTTCTCGAAACCATGGGTTCTCTATATACATTGGTTCTCTGGATTCATTTGTTCTCTGGATTCATGGGTTCTCAGTAACCATGGGTTCTCTGGAACAAAGGGTTCTCTGAATACATGGGTTCTCTGGAACAATAGGTTCTCTTGATACGTGGGATCTCTGGAATCATGGGTTCTCTGTATACATGGGCTCTAAGGAACCATGGGTTTTCATTAAATATGGGTTCTCAGGAACCATGAGTTCTCTGGATACATGGATTCTCTGGATATATGGGTTCTCTAAAATCTTGGGTTCTCAGGAACCATGAGTTCTCTGGATACATGGATTCTCTGGATATATGGGTTCTCAGGAACCATGGGTTCTCTGGATACATGGGTTCTCTGGATACATGGGTTCTCAGGTACCATGGGTTCTCTGGATACATGAGTTCTCTGGTTACATGGGTTCCTTGAATCCAAGGGTTCTCTGGACACATGCGTTCTCTGGAATCATAGGTTCTCTGGAAGCATGAGTTCTCAGGATCCATGGGTTCTCTGGATACATGGGTTGTCTGTGTACATGGGTTCTCAGGAACCATTGGTTCTCTGGATACATGGGTTCCCAGAAACAATGCGTTCCCTGGATACATGGGTTCTCTGGATACATGTGTTCTCAGGAAACATGGGTTCTCTGGATATATGGGTTCTTTGGAACCATGGGTTCTCTGGATTCATGGGATGTCTGGATACCTGAGCTCTGACGATCCATTGGTTCTTTGGATACATGAGTTCTCTGGAACCGTGGGTTCTTTGGATACATGGGTTCTTAGGAACAATGGGTTCTCTGGATACATGGGTTCTCCGGAACCATGAGTTCTGTCTATAGATAGGTTCTCGAAACCATGGGTTCTCTATATACATTGGTTCTCTGGATTCATTTGTTCTCTGGATTCATGGGTTCTCAGGAACCATGGGTTCTCTGGAACAAAGGGTTCTCTGAATACATGGGTTCTCTGGAACAATAGGTTCTCTTGATACGTGGGATCTCTGGAACCATGGGTTCTCTGGATACATGGGTTATCTGGATACATGGGTTCTCTGGAACCATGGCTTCTCTGGAAATAGGGGTTCTATGGATACGTGGGTTAACTGGAACCGTGGGTTCTCAGTAACCATGGGTTCTCTGGATATTTGAGATCTCTGGAACCATGGGTTCTCTTTGATGCATTGGTTCTCTGTAACGATAAGTTCTAAGGAACCATGGGTTCTCTGGATATACGGCTTCTCTGGATTCATTGATTCGCTGGAATCATGGGTTCTCAGGAACCATGGGTTCCTTGGATACATGGGTTCTCTGGATAAATAGGATCTCTCTAACAATGGGTTCTCTGGATACATGGGTTCTCCGGAACCATAGGTTCTCTGGATACATGAAGTCTCAGGAACCATTGTTCTATGGATACATGTGTTCTCAGGAACCATGGGTTCTCTGGATACATGGATTCTCTGGAAACATGGATTCTCTGGATACATGGATTCTATGGATACATGGGTTCTCTGGAACCATGGGTTCTCTGGATATATGGGTTCATTGGAACCATAGGTTCTCTGGATACATGGGATCTCTGGAAACATGGGTTCTCTGGATACATAAGTTCTCCGGATACATGCGTTCTTTGGAACCATGGGTTCTCAGGATACATGGGGTATCAGGAACCCCAGGTTCTCTGGATACATGGGTTCTCTGGAACCATTAATTCTCTGTATACA
Source organism: Cherax quadricarinatus (assembly GCF_026875155.1). Classification (NCBI taxonomy): domain Eukaryota; kingdom Metazoa; phylum Arthropoda; class Malacostraca; order Decapoda; family Parastacidae; genus Cherax; species Cherax quadricarinatus. The sequence goes on from NC_069404.1 coordinate 83,935,931, forward strand.
TGGGTTCTCAGGAACTATGGGCTCTATGGATACATGGGTTCTCTAGAACCACGGGTTCTCTGGATACATGGGATCTCTGGAAACAAGCGTTCTCTGGATACATGTGTTCTCTGGATACATGGGTTCTCTGAATACATGGGTTCTCTGGAACCATGGGTTCTTTGGACACATGGTTTTCTGGAGCCATGGGTTCTCTGGATACATGGGTTCTCTGGAAGCATGGGTTTTCTGGATACATGGGTTATCTGTATACATGCGTTCTCTGGAACCATGGGTTCCCTGGATATATGGGTTCCTTGAGTACGTGAGTTCTCTGCAACCATGGGTTCTCTTTATACATGGGCTCTCTGAATACATGGGTTCTCTGGATAAATGGGTTCTCTGGAACCATGGATTCTCTGGATACATGAGTTCTCATGAAACCATGGGTTCTCTGGATACATGGGTTCTCTGGAACCATGGTTTCTCTGGATGCATGGGTTCTCTGCAACCATAGATTCTCTTTATACTTGGGTTTTCTGGATACATGTTTTCCCTGGATACATGGATTCTCTGGAACCATGGATTCTCTGGATACATCAGTTCTCATGAACCATGGGTTCTATGGATACATTTGTTCTCGGGAACCATGGGTTCTCTGTATACATGGGCTCTCTAGATACATGGGTTCTCTGGAAGCATTGGTTTTCTTGATACAAGGGTTCTATGGAACCATGGGTTCTCAGGAACCGTAGGTTCTCTGGATACAAGGGTTCTTAGAAACCATGGGTTCTCTGGATACATTTGTTCTTTGAAACCATGGGCTCTCTGGATACATGGATTCTTAAGAACTGTGGTTTCTCGATAACCATCGGTACTCGGGAACCATGGGTTCTCTGGATACATGGGTTCTAGGGAACCATGGGTTCTCTGGGTACATGGGTTCTCAGAACACATGGGTTCTCTGAATACATGGGTTCCCTGGATACATGGGTTCACTGGATACATGGGTTCTTGGAACCATGGGTTCTCTGAAACCATGGGTTCTCTGTATACATGGGGTCTCTGGATACATATGTTCTCTGAACATATGGATTCTCTGGAACCATGTGTTCGCTGGATACATGGGTTCTCTGGAACCATGGGCTCTTTGGAACTATTGGTTATCAGGATACATGGGCTCTCTGGAACGGCGGGTTCTCTGGATACATGGGTTCTAAGGAACCATGAGTTCTCTGAATACATGGGTTCTTAGAAACCATGGGTTCTCTTCATACATGGGTTCTCAGGAACCATGGGTTCTCTGGATACATGGGTTTTCAGGAACCATGGCTTCTCTGGATACGTGTGTTCTCAATAAAAAGGGGTTATCTGGATACATTGGATCTGAGAATACATGGTTTCTCTGAATACATGGGCTCCCTGGATACATGGATTCACTGGATACACGAATTCTTAGAACCATGGGTTCTCTTAAACCATGGGATCTCTGTATACATGGGTTCTCTTTATACATGGGTTCTCTGTATAAATGGATTCTCTTGAAACATAGGTTCTCTGGATGCATGGGTTCTTTGGAACCATGGGCTCTCTGAAACTATGGGTTATCAGGATACATGTGCTCTTTGGAACCGTGGGTTCTCTGGATACATGGGTTCCCAGGTAAGATGGGTTCTCTGGATACATGGGTTCCCTGGATAAAAGGGTTCTCTAGACACATGGGTTCTAAGGAACCATGGGTTCTCTGGATATATTTGTTATCAGGAGACATAGGTTCTCTGGATACATGGTTTCTCTTAAACCATGGATTCCCTGGATACATAGGTTCTCTAGAACAAAGGGTTCTCTGGATACACGTGTTGTCTGGATACATGGGTTCTCTGGAACCATGGGTTCTCTAAATACAAGGGTTCTCAGGAGCCATGGGTTCGCTGGATAAATGGGTTCCCTGGAACAAGAGGTTCTCTGGATACATGGGTTCCCTGGTACCATGGTTTCACTGGATACATGGGTTGTCTGGAGCCATGGGTTCTTTGGATACATGGGTTCACTGGATACAAAAGATTCTCTACATACATGGGTTCTCTGGATACATGGGTTCTCTGGAACCATGGGTTCTTTGGATACATGGGATGTCTGGAACCATGGGTTCTCTGGATACATGGTTTCCCTGGATACATGAGATCTCTTTATACATGGAATCTCTGGATACTTGGCTTCTCTGAAAGCATGGGTTCTCAAGAACTATGGGTTCTCTAGATACATTGGTTCACTGGATACATGGGTTCTCTCGAACCATGGGTTCTCAGGAACCATGGGTTCTCTAGATACATGTTTTCTTTGGATGCATGGGTTATCTGGAACCATGGGTTCTCTGGATACATGGGTTCACTGGATACAAAGAGTTCTCTAGATATATGCGTTCACTTTAACAATGGGTTCTCTGGATACATGGCTTCTCTGGAGCCATTGGTTCTCTGGATACATGGGTTCTCTGGAATAATGGGTTCTCTGAATACATGGGTTCTCTGGAACCATGGGCTCTCTGGGTACGTGGCTTCTATGGAAGCATGAGTTCTCAAGAACTATGGGTTCTCTAGTTACATGGGTTCACTGAATAGATGGGTTCTCTGGAACCATGGGTTCTTAGGATCCATGGATTCTCTGGAACCATGGGTTCTTAGGATCCATGGATTCTCTGGAACCATGGGTTCTCTGGATACATTTGTTCTGTGGATACATGGGTTCTATGTATACGTGAGTTCTCAGGAAGCATAGTTACATGGGTTCACTGAATAGATGGGTTCTCTGGAACCATGCATTCCCAGGAACCATGGCTTCTCTGGATACATGATTTCTCTGGAACCATGTGTTCTCTGGATACATAGGTTCTCTAGATACATGTGTTCTCTCTAACCATGGATTTTCTTGATACATGGGTTCACTGGATACATGGGTTCTCTGGATACATGGGTTCTCTAGAACCATTGGTTCTCTTGATGCATGGGTTCCTGGATACATGAGATCTCTGTATACATGGGTTCTCTGGATACATGGGTTCTCTGAAACCATGGGATCTCAGGAACCATGGGTTCTCTTGATGCAAGGTTCTCTGGAACCATGGGTTCTCTGGATACATGGGTTATCTGGAAATATGGGTTCTCAGGAATGAAGGGTTTTCTGGATATATGGGTTCTCTGGATACATGGGTTCTCTCAAAAATGTAGTCTCTGGAACCATATGTTCTCTGAATACATTGGTTCTCTGGAACGATAGATTCTCTGGATACATGGATTCTCTGGAACCATGGGTTCTCTGGAACCATGGGTTCTCAGGAACCATGGGTACTCTAGATACATGGGTTCTCTGGATACATGGGATCTCGGGACACATGGGTTCTCTGGATACATGGGTTCTCAGGAACCATTGGTTCTCTGGAACCATGGGTTCCCTGGAGCCATGGGTTCTCAGAAACCATTTGTTCTCAGGAACCATGGGTTCTCTGGATAAATGGGTTCTCTGGATACATGGGTTCTCTAGATACATAGGTTCCCTGGATTCATGGGTTTTCTAGATATGGGTTCTCAGGAACAATGATTTCTCTGGATACATGAGTTCTCTGGAACCATGGATTCTCTGGATTCATAGGTTTTCTGGATACATGGGTTACGTGGATACATGGGTTCTCTGGATACATGGGTTTTTTGGAACCATGGGTTTTCTGGAACCAAGGGTTCTGCTGATAGACGGCTTCTCAGGAACTATGGGTTCTCAGGACCCATGAGTTCTCCGGAACCATGGGTTCTCGGGATACATCGGTTCTCTTGATACACGTGTTCTCTGGATACATGGGCTCTCAGTAACCATGACTTCTCTAGATACATGAGTTCTCTGGAACCATGGGTTCACAGGATACATGGGTTCTCTGGATGCATGGTTTCCATGGATACATCGGTTCACTGGATACATGGGATCTTTGAAACCATGGGTTCTTTGGATCTATGGGTTCTCTGTACACATGGATTCTCAATAACCATGGGTTCTCTGTATACATGGGTTCTCTGGATATATGGGTTCTCTAAAACCTTTGGTTCTCAGGAACCATGGGTTCTCTGGATACATGAGTTCTCTGGCTACATGTGTTCCTTGAAACCAAGGGTTCTCTGGATACATGGGTTCTCTGGAATCATAGGTTCTCTGGAAGCATGAGTTCTCAGTAACCATGGGTTTTCATTAACTATGGGTACTCAGGAACCATGAGTTCTCTGGATACATGGATTCTCTGGATATATGGGTTCTCTAAAACCTTTGGTTCTCAGGAACCATGGGTTCTCTGGATGCATGAGTTCTCTGGTTACATGGGTTCCTTGAAACCAAGGGTTCTCTGGATACATGGGTTCTCTGGAATCATAGGTTATCTGGAAGCATGAGTTCTCAGGAACCATGGGCTCTATGGATACATGGGTTCTCTAGAACCACGGGTTCTCTGGATACATGGGATCTCTGGAAACAAGCGTTCTCTTGATACATGTGTTCTCTGGATACATGGGTTCTCTGAATACATGGGTTCTCTGGAACCATGGGTTCTTTGGACACATGGTTTTCTGGAACCATGGGTTCTCTGGATACATGGGTTCTCTGGAAGCATGGGTTTTCTGGATACATGGGTTATCTGTATACATGCGTTCTCTGGAACCATGGGTTCCCTGGATATATGGGTTCCTTGAGTACGTGAGTTCTCTGCAACCATGGGTTCTCTTTATACATGGGCTCTCTGAATACATGGGTTCTCTGGATAAATGGGTTCTCTCCAACCATGGATTCTCTGGATACATGAGTTCTCATGAAACCATGGGTTCTCTGGATACATGGGTTCTCTGGAACCATGGTTTCTCTGGATGCATGGGTTCTCTGCAACCATAGATTCTCTTTATACTTGGGTTTTCTGGATACATGTTTTCCCTGGATACATGGATTCTCTGGAACCATGGATTCTCTGGATACATCAGTTCTCATGAACCATGGGTTCTATGGATACATTTGTTCTCGGGAACCATGGGTTCTCTGTATACATGGGCTCTCTAGATACATGGGTTCTCTGGAAGCATTGGTTTTCTTGATACAAGGGTTCTATGGAACCATGGGTTCTCAGGAACCGTAGGTTCTCTGGATACATGGGTTCTTAGAAACCATGGGTTCTCTGGATACATGGGTTCTTTGAAACCATGGGCTCTCTGGATACATGGATTCTTAAGAACTGTGGTTTCTCGATAACCATCGGTACTCGGGAACCATGTGTTCTCTGGATACATGGGTTCTCGGGAACCATGGGTTCTCTGGGTACATGGGTTCTCAGAACACATGGGTTCTCTGAATACATGGGTTCCCTGGATACATGGGTTCACTGGATACATGGGTTCTTGGAACCATGGGTTCTCTGAAACCATGGGTTCTCTGTATACATGGGGTCTCTGGATACATATGTTCTCTGAACATATGGATTCTCTGGAACCATGTGTTCGCTGGATACATGGGTTCTCTGGAACCATGGGCTCTTTGGAACTATTGGTTATCAGGATACATGGGCTCTCTGGAACGGCGGGTTCTCTGGATACATGGGTTCTCAGGAACCATGAGTTCTCTGAATACATGGGTTCTTAGAAACCATGGGTTCTCTTCATACATGGGTTCTCAGGAACCATGGGTTCTCTGGATACATGGGTTTTCAGGAACCATGGCTTCTCTGGATACGTGTGTTCTCAATAACAAGGGGTTATCTGGATACATTGGATCTGAGATACATGGTTTCTCTGAATACATGGGCTCCCTGGATACATGGGATTCACTGGATACACGAATTCTTAGAACCATGGGTTCTCTTAAACATGGGTTCTCTGTATCATGGGTTCTCTTTATACATGGGTTTCTTGTATAAATGGATTCTCTTGAAACATGGGTTCTCTGGATGCATGGGTTCTTTGGAACCATGGGCTCTCTGAAACTTTGGGTTATCAGGATACATGTGCTCTTTGGAACCGTGGGTTCTCTGGATACATGGGTTCCCAGGTAAGAGGGTTCTCTGGATACATGGGTTCCCTGGATAAAAGGGTTCTTAGACACATGGGTTCTAAGGAACCATGGGTTCTCTGGATATATTTGTTATCAGGAGACATAGGTTCTCTGGATACGTGGTTTCTCTTAAACCATGGATTTCCCTGGATACATAGGTTCTCTAGAACAAAGGGTTCTCTGGATACACGTGTTGTCTGGATACATGGTTCTTGGAACCATGGGTTCTCTAAATACAAGGGTTCTCAGGAGCCATGGGTTCGCTGGATAAATGGGTTCCCTGGAACAAGAGGTTCTCTGGATACATGGGTTCCTGGTACCATGGTTTCACTGGATACATGGGTTGTCTGGAGCCATGGGTTCTTTGGTACATGGGTTCACTGGATACAAAAGATTCTCTACATACATGGGTTCTCTGGATACATGGGTTCTCTGGAACCATGGGTTCTTGGATACATGGGATGTCTGGAACCATGGGTTCTCTGGATACATGGTTTCCCTGGATACATGAGATCTCTTTATACATGGGATCTCTGGATACTTGGCTTCTCTGAAAGCATGGGTTCTCAAGAACTATGGGTTCTCTAGATACATTGGTTCACTGGATACATGGGTTCTCTCGAACCATGGGTTCTCAGGAACCATGGGTTCTCTAGATACATGTTTTCTTTGGATGCATGGGTTATCTGGAACCATGGGTTCTCTGGATACATGGGTTCACTGGATACAAAGAGTTCTCTAGATATATGCGTTCACTTTAACAATGGGTTCTCTGGATACATGGCTTCTCTGGAGCCATTGGTTCTCTGGATACATGGGTTCTCTGGAATAATGGGTTCTTGGATACATGGGTTCTCTGGAACCATGGGCTCTCTGGGTACGTGGCTTCTATGGAAGCATGAGTTCTCAAGAACTATGGGTTCTCTAGTTACATGGGTTCACTGAATAGATGGGTTCTCTGGAACCATGGGTTCTTAGGATCCATGGATTCTCTGGAACCATGGGTTCTCTGGATACATTTGTTCTGTGGATACATGGGTTCTATGTATACATGAGTTCTCAGGAAGCATAGTTACATGGGTTCACTGAATAGATGGGTTCTCTGGAACCATGCGTTCCCAGGAACCATGGCTTCTCTGGATACATGATTTCTCTGGAACCATGTGTTCTCTGGATACATAGGTTCTCTAGATACATGTGTTCTCTCTAACCATGGATTTTCTTGATACATGGGTTCACTGGATACATGGGTTCTCTGGATACATGGGTTCTCTAGAACCATGGGTTCTCTTGATGCATGGGTTCCTGGATACATGAGATCTCTGTATACATGGGTTCTCTGGATACATGGGTTCTCTGAAACCATGGGATCTCAGGAACCATGGGTTCTCTTGATGCAAGGGTTCTCTGGAACCATGGGTTCTCTGGATACATGGGTTATCTGGAAATATGGGTTCTCAGGAACGAAGGGTTTTCTGGATATATGGGTTCTCTGGATACATGGGTTCTCTCAAAAATGTAGTCTCTGGAACCATATGTTCTCTGAATACATGGGTTCTCTGGAACGATAGATTCTCTGGATACATGGATTCTCTGGAACCATGGGTTCTCTGGAACCATGGGTTCTCAGGATCCATGGGTACTCTAGATACATGGGTTCTCTGGATACATGGGATCTCGGGACACATGGGTTCTCTGGATACATGAGTTCTCAGGAACCATTGGTTCTCTGGAACCATGGGTTCCCTGGAGCCATGGGTTCTCAGAAAACCATTTGTTCTCAGGAACCATGGGTTCTCTGGATAAATGGGTTCTCTGGATACATGGGTTCTCTAGATACATAGGTTCCCTGGATTCATGGGTTTTCTAGATATGGGTTCTCAGGAACATGATTTCTCTGGATACATGAGTTCTCTGGAACCATGGATTCTCTGGATTCATAGGTTTTCTGGATACATGGGTTACGTGGATACATGGGTTCTCTGGATACATGGGTTTTTTTGGAACCATGGGTTTTCTGGAACCAAGGGTTTGCTGATAGACGGCTTCTCAGGAACTATGGGTTCTCAGGACCCATGAGTTCTCCGGAACCATGGGTTCTCGGGATACATCGGTTCTCTTGATACACGTGTTCTCTGGATACATGGGCTCTCAGTAACCATGACTTCTCTAGATACATGAGTTCTCTGGAACCATGGGTTCACAGGATACATGGGTTCTCTGGATGCATGGTTTCCATGGATACATCGGTTCACTGGATACATGGGATCTTTGAAACCATGGGTTCTTTGGATCTATGGGTTCTCTGTACACATGGATTCTCAGGAACCATGGGTTCTCTGTATACATGGGTTCTCTGGATATATGGGTTCTCTAAAACCTTTGGTTCTCAGGAACCATGGGTTCTCTGGATGCATGAGTTCTCTGGTTACATGGGTTCCTTGAAACCAAGGGTTCTCTGGATACATGGGTTCTCTGGAATCATAGGTTATCTGGAAGCATGAGTTCTCAGGAACCATGGGTTCTCTGGATACATGGGTTCTCTGGATACGTGAGTTCTCAGGAAGCATAGGTTCTCTGGATACATTTGTTTTCTGAATACATGAGTTCTCTGGAAAAATGGGTTCTCTGGATACATGAGTTGGCTGGAACCATTGGTTCTTTGGATGCATGGGTTGTCTGGAACCATGGGTTCTCTGGTTACATGGGTTCTCTGGATACATAGGTTCTCTTGAACCTTGGGTTCTCTGGATACATTGGTTCTCTAGGTACATAGGTTCTCTGGAACCATGGGTTCTATGGATAAATGGGTTCTCTGCACATATGGTTTCTCTGGAACTATGGGGTCTCAGGAACCATGGGTTCTTTCGATACATGGTTTCTCTGGATACATGGGTTCCCTGGATACATGGATTCTCACGAACCATGGTTTTAGTGGATACATGGGTTGTCTGGATAATGGGTTCTCTTGATACATGGGCTCTCTGGATCCATGGGTTCTCAGGAACCATTGGTACTCTATATATACGGGTTCTCAGGAACCAAAGGTTCTCTGGACACATGGGTTTTCAGGAACCATGGGTTCTCAGAATCATGGGTTCTCCAGAACCATGTGTTCTCTGGAACCATGGGTTCTCTGAATACATGGGTTCTCTCCATACATGGGTTCTCTGTATACATGGATTCTGTGGAAACATGGGTACTCTGGAAGCATGGGTTCTCTGGAACCATGGGTTCTCTGGAACTATGGGTTATCAGGATACATGTGCTCTCTGGAACCGTGGGTTCTCTGAATACATGGGTTCCCAAGAACCATGGGTTCTCTGGATACATGGGTTCCCTGGATAAATGGGTTCTCTGGATACATGGGTTCTCTGGAACCATGGGTTCTCTGGATATATTTGTTATCAGGAACCATAGGTTCTCTGGATACATGGTTTCTTTTAAACCATGGATTCTCTGAATACATGGGCTCACTGGAACCAAGGGTTCTCTGGATACATGTGTTGTCTGGATACATGGGTTCTCTGGAACCATGGGTTCTCTAGATACAAGGGTTCTCAGGAGCCATGGGTTCGCTGGATACATGGGTGCCCCGAAACAAGAGGTTCTCCGGATACATGGGTTGCTTGGATCCATGGGTTCTCTGGATGCATGTGTTATCTGGTGCCATGGGTTCTCTGGATACATGGGTTCACTTGATACAAAAGATTTTCTAGATACGTGGGTTCTCTGGAACCATGGGTTCTCTGGATACATGGGTTCTCTGGAACCATGGGCTCTTTGGATACATGGGTTGTCTGGAACCATTGGTTCTCTGGATACATGGGTTCCCTGGATACATGAGATCTCTGTATACATGGGATCTCTGGATACGTGGCTTCCCTGGAAGCATGGGTTCTCAAGAACTATGGGTTCTCTAGATACATGGGTTCACTGGATACATGGGTTCTCAGGAACCATGGGTTCTCTGGATACATGTTTTCTCTGGATGCATGGGTTATCTGGAACCATGGGTTCTCTGGATACATGGGTTCACTGGATACAAAGAGTTCTCTAGATATGTGGGTTCTCTTGAACAATGGGTTCTCTGCATACATGGCTTCTCTGGAACCATGGGTTCTCTGAATACATTGGTTCTCTAAAATAATGGGTTCTCTGGATACATGGGTTCTCAGGAACCATGGGCTCTCTGGGTACGTGGCTTCTCTGGAAGCGTGAGTTATCAAGAACTATGGGTTCTCTAGTTACAATGGTTCACTGAATAGATGGGTTCTCTGGAACCAAGGGTTCTTAGAAACAATGAATTCTCTGGATACATGTTTTCTCAGGATACATGTGTTCTCTAGAACCATGGGTTCTCTGGATACATTGGTTCTGTGGATACATGGGTTTTCTGGAACTGTTGGCTCTCTGGATGCATGGGTTCTCAGGAACCTTGAGTTCTGCATTGGTTCTGGAGATACATGGGTTCTCTGGAACCATAGGTTCTCAGGAATCATGGCTTCTCTGGATACATGGGTTCTTTGGAACTATGGGCTCTCTTGATACATGGGTTCCCTGTATACATGAGATCCCTGTATACTTGGGTTCTCTGGATACATGGGTTCTCTGGAACCATGGGTTCTCAGGAACCATGGGTTCTCTGGATACATGGGTTCTCTGGAACTATGGGATCTCAGGAACCATGGGTTCTCTGGATAAAAGGGTTCTCTGGATAAAAGGGTTCTCTGGATAAAAGGGTTCTCTGGATAAAAGGGTTCTCTGGAGCCATGGGTTCTCTGAATACATGGGTTCACTGGAAATATGGGTTCTCAGGAACGAAGGGTTTTCTGGATAAATGGGTTCTCTGGATTCATGGGTTCTCTCAAAAATGTGTAGTCTGGAACCACATGTTCTCCGAATTCATGGGTTCTCTGGAACGATGGATTCTCTAGATACATGGGTTCGCTGGTACCATGGGTTCTCTGGAACCAAGGGTTATTTGGAACCATGGGTTCTCTGGAACCATGGGTTCTCTGGATTCCTGGGTTCTCTGTATACATGGGTTCTCTGGATACATAGGTTCTATGGATTCATGGGTTCTCTGGAGCCATTGTTCTCAGGAACCATGCGTTGTCTGCATACTTGGGTTCTCTGGAACCAATGGTTCTTTGGATACACGGGATCTTTAGATACAAGGGTTCTCTGGATTCATCGGTTTTTTGGAACAATGGGTTTTCTGGATACAAGGGTTCTCTGGATTCATCGGTTTTTAGGAACAATGGGTTTTCTGGATACAAGGGTTCTCTAGAACCATTGGTTCTCTTAAAATATAAGTATGTTAGAACCATGGGTTCTCTGTAACCATGGGTTCTTTGGAATCATGGGTTTTCTTGATACATGGGTTCTCTGGAACCATGGGTTCTCTGGATACATGTGTCCTCAGGAACCATACATTGTCTGGATACATGGGTTCTCTGGAACCAATGGATCTCTGGATACACGGGATCTCTGGGTGCAAGGGTTCTCTGCATGCATCGGTTTTTAGGAACATGGGTTTTCTGGTTACAAGTGTTCTCTAGAACCATTGGTTCTCTTGATATATAAGTTCCTTGGAACCATGGGTTCTCTGGAACCATGGGTTCTCTATAATCATGGGTTCTCCTGATACATGGATTCTCTGAAACCATGGGTTTTCTGGAACCATGGGTTCTCAGGAACCATGGGTACTCCAGATACATGGGTTCTCCGGATACATGGTATCTCGGGACACATTGGTTCTCTGGATGCATGGGTTCTCAGGAACCATGAGTTCTCTGGAACCATGGGTTCTCTGGAACCATGGGTTATCAGAAACCATTTGTTCTCAGGAACCATGAGTTCTCTGGAACGATTGTTTCTCTGGATACCTGGTTTCTTTCAATTCATGGGTTCTCAGGAACCATGGGTTCTCTGGATACATGGGTTCTCTGGAACCATGGGTTCTCTGGATACATGGGTTCTCTGGATACATGGGTTCTCTGGATACATGGGTTCTCTGGATACATATGTTCTCTGGATACATGGGTTCTCTGGAACCAAGGGTTCTCTTTATACATGAGTTCTCTGGTTACATGGGTTCCTTGAAACTAAGGATTCTCTGTATACATGGGATCTCTGGAATCATAGGTTCTCTGGAAGCATGAGTTCTTTGGAACAATGGGCTCTCACCAACCATAGGTTCTCTGGATACATGGGTTCTCAGGAAGCATAGGTTGTCTGGATACATTTGTTTTCTGAATACATGGGCTCTCTGGAAAAATGGGATCTCTGGATACATGAGTTCGCTGGAACCATTGGTTCTTTGGATGCATGGGTTCTCTGGTTACATAGCCTCTCTGAAACCTTCGGTTCTCTGGATACATTGGTTCTCTAGATACATGGGTTGTCTGGAACCATGGGTTCTTTGGATAAATGGGTTCTCTGCACATATGGTTTCTCTGGACCTATGGGTCTCAAGAACCATGGGTTCTTTCGATACACGGATTCTCTGGATACATGGGTCAGCTGGATACATGGATTCTCAGGAACCATGGTTTTAGTGGATACATGGGTTGTCTTGATAATGGGTTCTCTTGATACATGGGCTCTCTGGAACTATGGGTTCTCAGGAACCATGGGTACTCTAGATATATGGGTTCTCAGGAACCATGGGTACACTGGAACCAAAGGTTCTCTTGACACATGGGTTTTCTGGAACCATGGGTTCTCAGGAATCATTAGTTCTCCGGAACCATGGGTTCTCTGGAACCATGGGTTCTCTACATCCATGGGTTCTCTGGATACATGAGTTCTCAGGAACCTTGGGTTCTCTGGATACATGGGTTCTCAGAAACCATGGGTTTTCTGGATACATGGGTTCTATGGACACATGGGTTCTCTGAATACATGGGTTCCATGGATACATGAGTTTTCTTAAAACATGGGTTCTTGGAACCATTGGTTCTCTGGATACGTGGGTTTTCAGGAACGATGAGATCTCTGGAACCGTGGGTTCTCTGAATACATGGCTCTCATTAACCATGCGTTCTCAGGATACATGGGTTCTCAGGAACCATGGGTTCCCTGGATACACGGGTTTTCTGGAACGATTGGTTCTCTGCATTCATGTGTTCACTGGATAAATCGGTTCTCGGTAACCATGGGTTCACTCGATTCGTCGGTTCTCTGGAACCAATGGTTCTCTGGATAAATGGGATCTTTGAATTCATGGGTTTTCTGGATACATGGGTTCTCGGGAGATATGGGTTCTCTGGATACACGGGTTCGCAGGAACCATGGGTTCTATGGATACATGGGTTCTGTGAAATCATCGGTTCTCTGGATACATGGGTTTACTGGATACATGTGTTGTCTGGACACATGGGCTCTTCGGAACTATGGGTTCTCTGGACACATGGGTTCTCAGGAACCATGGGTTCTCTGGATACAATAGTTCTCTGAAACAATAGGTTCTCTGGATGAATTGGTTCTCTGGACCGATGGGTTCTCTGGATACATGGGTTTTCTGGAACCATGGGTTCTCTGGATACATTTGATCTTTAGATACATGGGTTCTCTGGAACCATGGGCTCTCTGGATACATGGGTTCATTGGATACATTGGCTCTCTGCAACCATAAGTTCTCTGGATACGAGGGTTCTCTTGAACCATGGGTTTTCTGGATTCATTGGTTCTCTGGAACTATGGGTTCTCTAGACACATGGCTTCTGTGGAACCATGGGTTCTCAAGAACTATGGGTTCTCTGGATACATGGGTTGTATGGACACATGGGTTCTCTGGAAACATAAGTTCTCAAAAACCATGGGTTTTCTGGATACATGTTTTCTCTGGATACATGGGTTCTCTCTAACCATGGGTTCTCTGGATACATGGGATCCCTGGATACATATGTTCTCTGGAACCATATGTTCTCAGGAACCATGGGTTCTGTGGATACATGGGTTTTCTGGAACCACGGGTACTCTGGATACATGGCTCTCTAGATACATGGGTTCTCTGGAACAATGGGTTCTCTGGATACATGGATTCCCTGGGTACATTGGATCTCTGGATACATTATTTCTCTGGAACCATGGGATCCCTGGATACATGGGTTCTTTGGAACCATGGGTTCTCTGGACGCATGGGTATTCTGGAACCATGGGTTCTCTTTATTCATGGCTTCTTTGGAGCCATGGGTTCTCAGGAACTATGGGTTCCCTTGATACATGTGCTCTCTGGAATCATATTTTCTCAGGAACCATGGGTTCTCTTGAACCAAGGGCTCTCTGGAACCATGGGTTCTCTGGAACCATCGTTTCTCTGGAATCATAGGTTCCCTGGATACATGAGTTCTCTGTATACATAGGTTCTATGGATACATTGGCTGTCTGGATACATGTGTTCTCTGGAACCATAGGTCCACAGGATCCATGGGTTCTCTGGGTACATGGGTTCTCTGGAACCATGGGTTCTCAGGAACCATGGGTTCTCTGGATACATCGGTTCTCTGGATCCATGGGTTCTCTGGATATATGGGTTTTCTGGATACATGGGTTCTTATAAACCAAGGGTTTTCTGGATATATGGGCTTTATGGAACCATTGGCTCTCTGGATACATGGGTTCTCTGGAACTATGGGTTCTCTGGAACCAAATGTTCTCTGGATACATGGGTTCACTTAAAACATGGATTCTCTGGATACATGGGTTCGCTGGGACAATGGGTTCTCAGGAACCATGGGTTCCATGGATACATGATTTCTCAGGAACCATGGCTTCTAAGGAATCAAGGGTTCTTTGGAACCATGGGTTATCTGGATACATGGGTTCCCTGGATACATGAGTTCTCTGTATATATAGGTTCTATGGATACATTGCCTGTCTGGATACATGTTTTCTCTGGAACCATAGGTCCACAGGATCCATGGGTTCTCTAGGTACATGGGTTCTCTGGAACCATGGGTTCTCAGGAACCATGGGTTCTCTGGATACATGGGTTCTCTGGACACATGGGTTTTTTGGAACCATGGGTTTTCTGGAACCAAGGGTTCTGTTGATAGATGGCTCCTCAGGAACCACTGGTACTCAGGAACCATGGGTTCTCCAGAACCATGGGTCCTCGGGATGCATCGGTTCTCTTGATACTTGTGTTCTCTGGATGCATGGGCTCTCAGGGACCATGACTTCTCTAGATACATGAGTTCTCTGGAACCATGGGTTCACAGGATACATGGGTTCTCTGGATGCATGGTTTCCATGGATACATCGGTTCACTGGATGCATGGGATCTTTGAAACCATGGGTTCTCTGGATCTATGGGTTCTCTGGATACATGGGTTCACAGGAATCATGCGTTCTAAGGAACCATTAGCTCTCAGGAACTATGGGTTCTCTCGAACCATGAGTTCTCTGGAAACATGGGTTCAAATGATACATGGGTTCTCTGAATACATGGGTTCTCTGAATACATGGGTTCAATAGATGCATGGGTTCTTTGGATACATGGGTTCTCTGAAACAATGGTTTCTCAGGAACAATGGGTTCTCTGGATACATGTTTTTTATGGAATCATGGGTTCCCTGAAACCATGGGCTCTCAGGAATCATGGGTTCTCTGGATATATGGGTTCTCTGAAACTATGGGTTCTCAGGAACCATGGATTCTCTGGATACATTGGTTCTCTGGAATCATGGGGTCTCTGGAACCATTGGTTCTCACGAACAATGGATTCTCTGGATACATGGGTTCTCTGGAATCATGGGGTCTCTGGAGCCATGGGCTCTAAGGAATCATGGGTTCCCTGGATACATGGGTTCTTTGGAACCATGGGGTCTCAGGAACCATGGGTTCTCTGGATACATGGGTTCTCTGGATACATGGGTTCTCAGGAAGCATAGGTTCTGGATACTCGGGTTCTCTGGAACGATTGGTTCTCTGAATACATGCGTTCTCTGGATACATTAGCTTTCAGGAACCATGGGTTCTCTGGATACATGGGTTCTCAGGAACCATGTGTTCTCTGGATGCATGGGTTGTATGGACACATGGGTTCTCTGAATACATGGGTTCCATGGATACATGGGTTGTCTGAATAAATGGGTTCTCTGGATACATTAACTCTCAGTAACCATAGGTTCTCTGGATACACGGGTTTTCTGGAACGATTGGTTCTCTGGATACATGGGTTTACTGTATAAATCGGTTCTCGGTAACCATGGGTTCTCTCAATACTTCGGTTCTCTGGAACCATGGGTTCTGTCAATATAAGGGTTCTCAGGAATCATGGGTTCTCTGGATAAATGGGATCTTTGAATTCATGGGTTCTCTGGATACATGAGTTCTCGGGAGCTATGGGTTTTCTTTATGCATGGGTTCGCAGGAACCATGGGTTCTATGATACATGGGTTCTCTGGATACATGGGTTCTCTGGAACCAAGGGTTCTCTGGATACATGTGTTGTCTTGACACATGGGTTCTCAGGAACCATGGGCTCTCTTGAACCAAGGGCTCTCTGGAACCTTGGGTTCTCTGGAACCATCTGTTCTCTGGAACCATGGGTTCCCTGGATGCATGGGTTCTCTGTATGCATGGGTTCCATGGATACATTGGTTATCTGGATACATGTGTTCTCTGGAACCATAGGTCAAGAGGGTCCATGGGTTCTCTGGATACTTGGGTTCTCTTGAACCATGGGTTCTCAGGAACCATGAGTTCTCTGGATACATCGGTTCTCTGGATCCATGGGTTCTTTGGATATATGGGTTTTCTCTATACATGGGCTCTTATGAACCAAGAGTTTTCTGGATATATGGGCTTTATGGAACCATGGGTTCTCTGGATACATGGGTTCTCTTTAACCATGGGTACTCTGGAACCAAATGTTCTCTGGATACATGGGTTCACTGGAAACATGGATTCTCTGGATACATGGGTTCGCTGGAACAATGGGTTCTCAGGAACCATTGGTTCTATGGATACATGATTTCTCAGGAACCATGGGTTCTCTGGAATCAAGAGTTCTTTGGAACTATGGGTAATGTCGAACCATGGGTTCTCTGGATACATGGGTTCAGAGGAATCATGGGTTCTCAAGAACCATTAGCTCTCAGGAACCATGGGTTCTCTCGAACCATGAGTTCTCTGGAAACATGGGTTCTAATGATACATGGGTTCTCTGAATACATGGGTTCAATGGATACAAGGGTTCTATGGATACATGGGTTCTCTGAAACAATGGGCTCTCAGGAACCATGGGTTCTCTGGATACATGGGTTTTCTGGAATAATGGGTTCTCTGAAACCATGGGTTCTAGGGAACCATGGATTCTCTGCATATATGGGTTCTCTTAAACCATGGGTTCTCAGGAACCATGGATTCTCTGGATACATGGGTTCTCAGGAATCATGGGGTCTCTCGAACCATGGGTTCTCAGGAACCAGGGATTCTCTGGATACATGGGTTCTTTGGAACCATGGGTTCTCAGGTACCATGTATTCTCTCGATTCATGGGTTCTCTGGATACATGGGTTCTCTAGGTACATGGGTTCTCTGGAACCATGGGTTCTCAGGAACCATGGGTTCTCTGGATACATGGGTTCTCTGGACACATGGGTTTTTTGGAACCGTGGGTTTTCTGGAACCAAGGGTTCTGTTGATAGACGGCTCCTCAGGAACCATGGGTTCTCCAGAACCATGGGTCCTCGGGATGCATCGGTTCTCTTGATACTTGTGTTCTCTGGATGCATGGGCTCTCAGGGACCATGACTTCTCTAGATACATGAGTTCTCTGGAACCATGGGTTCACAGGATACATGGGTTCTCTGGATGCATGGTTTCCATGGATACATCGGTTCACTGGATGCATGGGATCTTTGAAACCATGGGTTCTCTGGATCTATGGGTTCTCTGGATACATGGGTTCACAGGAATCATGCGTTCTAAGGATCCATTAGCTCTCAGGAACTATGGGTTCTCTCGAACCATGAGTTCTCTGGAAACATGGGTTCAAATGATACATGGGTTCTCTGAATACATGGGTTCTCTGAATACATGGGTTCAATAGATGCATGGGTTCTTTGGATACATGGGTTCTCTGAAACAATGGTTTCTCAGGAATAATGGGTTCTCTGGATACATGTTTTTTATGGAATCATGGGTTCCCTGAAACCATGGGCTCTCAGGAATCATGGGTTCTCTGGACATATGGGTTCTCTGAAACTATGGGTTCTCAGGAACCATGGATTCTCTGGATACATTGGTTCTCTGGAATCATGGGGTCTCTGGAACCATTGGTTCTCACGAACAATGGATTCTCTGGATACATGGGTTCTCTGGAATCATGGGGTCTCTGGAACCATGGGTTCTCAGGAATCATGGGTTCCCTGGATACATGGGTTCTTTGGAACCATGGGGTCTCAGGAACCATGGGTTCTCTGGATACATGGGTTCTCTGGATACATGGGTTCTCAGGAAGCATAGGTTCTGGATACTCGGGTTCTCTGGAACGATTGGTTCTCTGAATACATGCGTTCTCTGGATACATTAGCTTTCAGGAACCATGGGTTCTCTGGATACATGGGTTCTCAGGAACCATGTGTTCTCTGGATGCATGGGTTGTATGGACACATGGGTTCTCTGAATACATGGGTTCCAGGGATACATGGGTTCTCTGAATAAATGAGTTCTCTGGATACATTAACTCTCAGTAACCATAGGTTCTCTGGATACACGGGTTTTCTGGAACGATTGGTTCTCTGGATACATGGGTTTACTGTATAAATCGGTTCTCGGTAACCATGGGTTCTCTCAATACTTCGGTTCTCTGGAACCATGGGTTCTCTCAATATAAGGGTTCTCTGGAATCATGGGTTCTCTGGATAAATGGGATCTTTGAATTCATGGGTTCTCTGGATACATGAGTTCTCGGGAGCTATGGGTTTTCTTTATGCATGGGTTCGCAGGATCCATGGGTTCTATGATACATGGGTTCTCTGGATACATGGGTTCTCTGGAACCAAGGGTTCTCTGGATACATGTGTTGTCTTGACACATGGGTTCTCAGGAACCATGGGCTCTCTTGAACCAAGGGCTCTCTGGAACCTTGGGTTCTCTGGAACCATCTGTTCTCTGGAACCATGGGTTCCCTGGATGCATGGGTTCTCTGTATGCATGGGTTCCATGGATACATTGGTTATCTGGATACATGTGTTCTCTGGAACCATAGGTCAAGAGGGTCCATGGGTTCTCTGGATACTTGGGTTCTCTTGAACCATGGGTTCTCAGGAACCATGAGTTCTCTGGATACATCGGTTCTCTGGATCCATGGGTTCTTTGGATATATGGGTTTTCTCTATACATGGGCTCTTATGAACCAAGAGTTTTCTGGATATATGGGCTTTATGGAACCATGGGTTCTCTGGATACATGGGTTCTCTGGAACCATGGGTACTCTTGAACCAAATGTTCTCTGGATACATGGGTTCACTGGAAACATGGATTCTCTGGATACATGGGTTCGCTGGAACAATGGGTTCTCAGGAACTATTGGTTCTATGGATACATGATTTCTCAGGAACCATGGGTTCTCTGGAATCAAGAGTTCTTTGGAACTATGGGTTATCTCGAACCACGGGTTCTCTGGATACATGGGTTCACAGGAATCATGGGTTCTCAAGAACCATTAGCTCTCAGGAACCATGGGTTCTCTCGAACCATGAGTTCTCTGGAAACATGGGTTCTAATGATACATGGGTTCTCTGAATACATGGGTTCAATGGATACAAGGGTTCTATGGATACATGGGTTCTCTGAAACAATGGGCTCTCAGGAACCATGGGTTCTCTGGATACATGGGTTTTCTGGAATCATGGGTTCTCTGAAACCATGGGTTCTAGGGAACCATGGATTCTCTGCATATATGGGTTCTCTGAAACCATGGGTTCTCAGGAACCATGGGTTTTCTGGATGCATGTGTTCTATGGATTCGTGGGTTCTCAGGAACCATGGGTAATCTGGATACATGGGTTCTCTGGATACATGGGTTCTCTGAAACCATGGGTTCTCAGGAACCATGGATTCTCTGGATACATGGGTTCTCAGGAATCATGGGGTCTCTCGAACCATGGGTTCTCAGGAACCAGGGATTCTCTGGATACATGGGTTCTTTGGAACCATGGGTTCTCAGGTACCATGTATTCTCTCGATTCATGGGTTCTCTGGATACATGGGTTCTCAAGAAGCATAGGTTCTCTGGATACACGGGTTCTCAGGAACGATTGGTTCTCTGAAAACATGGGTTCTCTAGATACATTAGCTCTCAGTAACCATGGGTTCTCTGGATACATGGGTTCTCAGGAACCATTGGTTCTCTGAATACATGGGTTCCGTGGATACATGGATCCTCTTAATACATGGGTTATTGGGATAATGGATTCTTTGGAACCCTGGGTTCTTTAGATACGTAGGTTCTCAGGAACCATGGGATCTCTGGAACAGTGGGTTTTCTGAATACATTGGTTTTCTGGATACATTAGCTCTCAGGAACCATAGGTTCTGTGGATACACGGGTTTTTTGGAACGATTGGTTCTCTGGATACATGGGTTCACTGGATAAATCGGTTCTCGGTAACCATGGGTTCTGTCGATACTTCGGTTTTTTTGGAACCATGGGTTCTCTCGATACAAGGGTTCTCTGGATAAATGGGGTCTTTGAATTCGTGGGTTCTATGGATACATGGGTTCTCGGGAGCTATGGGTTCTCTGGATACATGGGTTCGTAGGAACCATGGGTTCTATGGATGCATGGGTTCTGTGAAATCATGGGTTCTCTCGATACATGGGTTCTCTGGAGCCAAGGGTTCTCTGGATACATGTGTTGTCTAAACACATAGGTTGTCTGGAACCAAGAGCTCTCTGGACACATGGATTCTCAGGAACCATGGGTTCTCTGGATACAAGGGTTCTCTGGAACAATGGTTTGTCTGGATGCTTGGGTTCTTTGGACCAATTGGTTCTCTGGATACATGTGTTTTCTGGAACCATGGGTTCTCTGGATGCATTTTATCCATAGATACATGGGTTTTCTGGAACCATAGGTTCTCTGGATACATGGGTTCTCTGGATACTTGGGTTCTCTGGAACCATGGGTTCTCTGGATACATGGGTTCTCTGGAACCATTGGTTCCCTGGATATATTGGTTCTAATGAACCATGGGTTCTCTGGATACATGGCATCTCTGGAACCATGGGTTCTCAAGAACCATTGGTTTTCTGGATACATGTTTTCTCTGGATACATGGGTTCTCAGGAACCATCGGTTTTCTGGATACATGTTTTATCTGGATACATGGGTTCTCTCTAACAATGGTTTCTCTGAATACATGGGTTCCCTGGATACATGTGTTCTCTGGAACCATGGGTTCTCATAAACCATGGGTTCTCTGGATACATGGCTTCTCTGGAACCACGGGCACTCTGGATACATGGGTTCTTTGGATGCATTGGTTCTTTGGAACCATGGATTCTCTGGATACATGGGCTCTTTGGAACCATGGGTTCTCTGGATACATTGGTTCTCTAGAAACATGGGTTCTCTGGATACATGGATTCTTTGGAGCCATGGGTTATCAGGAACTATGGGTTCTCTGGATACATGGGTTCTCTGGAAACATGTGTTTTCTAGAATTATGGATTCTCAGGAACCATGGGTTCTCTTGAACCAAGGGTTCCCCGGAACCATGGGTTCTCTGGAACCATGGGTTCTCTGGATACATGGGTTCCATGGATACATGTGTTCTCTGGAACCATGGGTTCTCATAAACCATGGGTTCTTTGGATACATGGGTTCCCTGGAACCACGGGTACTCTGGATACATGGTTCTCTAGACACATTGGTT
>NC_069404.1:83958377-83975877 GCF_026875155.1 Cherax quadricarinatus
AGGGTGGGGGGCCTTTTCCACCTAGGTTTATTTTCCGGGTTTTGACCATGACCTCGCCCTCAGCTCCCTCCCCCTTACCCCCCCAACCTACCCCCCCCCACGACCCCCCCCCTTCGCGACCCCCGCCCCGCCCCCCCGCGCGCCCGCCCGCCCTTCGCGCCCCCCCGCCCCCCTTCGCTGCCCCTTCTCACGTCGTCCGGATCGCCCCCCGCGCCTCGAATTTTTTTTTTATGATCTCCTTGGATCAAGTTTTTGGATCCCCCCTATGGGTTTCCGATTTTTTTACTTCGGTTTTGACCATGACCTCGCCCTCGAGACTACCTCACCCTGACCCCCCAACATACCCGCCTTACCCCCCCTTCGCGACCCGCCCGCGCCCGCCCGCGCGCCCGCCCGCGCCCTTTCGCGACCCCCCCCGCGACATTCTGCGCGCCTTCTGCTAGCGTCGTCGGATCGCCCCGCGCCTCGAATTTTTTTTCTAATGATCTCCTTGGATCAAGTTTTTTGGATTCCCCCCTATGGGGTTTCGATTTTTTTTTTTGAATTTCATTTTCTTGTGCTCTCCATCTCCTCGGATCAAATTTTTGAGGTTCCCCCTCTCACTTTCACCCCCATCCCAAAATTTCTCGAAATCAAAGTCTCCATCTCCTTGGATCAAGGTTTTTGGATTCTCCCCTATGGGGGTTTCGAAATTCTTATGATCTCCTCGGATCCCCCTCCCACTTTCACCCCCCAACCCCAAAAATTTCTCGATATCAAAGTCTCCACTTCCTCGAATCAAATTTTTTGGATTCCCCCCTATGGGGTTTTTCGAAATTCTTATGATCTCCTTGGATCAAGGTTTTTTGGATTCCCCCCTCTGGGTATAAACATTCAAAATGGACTCCCACTTGCACCCCAAAATTTTTTCGAAATCAAAGTCTCCATCACCTTGGATCAAATTTTTGGATTACCCCTCTCACTTTCACCCCCATCCCAAAATTTCTCGATAATACCAAGACTCCATCTCCTCGGATCAAATTTTTTGGATTCCCCCCCTATGGGGGTTTCGAAATTCTTATGATCTCCTCGGATCAAATTTTTCTCGAAATCAAAGTCTCCACTTCCTCGGATCCCCCTCCCACTTTCACCCCCCAACCCCAAAAATTTCTCGATAATACCAAGACTCCAATTTCCTCGGATCAAGATTTTTGAGGTTCACCCTCCCCCCACTTTCACCCCCCCCCACCCCCAATCCCAAAATTTCTCAATATTACCAAGACTCGATCTCCTCGGATCAAATTTTTGGGATTCCCCCCTATGGGGGTTTCGAAATTCTCCATCTCCTCGGATCAAATTTTTGGATTGTCCCTCCTTCCACACCCAACCCCCACCTCAAATTTTTCTCGATAATACAAGTTTTTTGGATTCCCCCCCTATGGGGGTTTCGAAATTCTCCAATTCCTCGGATCAAGTTTTTGGATTCCCCTCTATGGGGTTTTCGAAATTCTCCATCTCCTTGGATCAAATTTTTGGGTACCCCTCCTTTCACCCCAAATTTTCTCGACAATACCATGACTCCATCTCCTCGGATCAAGTTTTTTGGATTCCCCCTATGGGGTTTTCGAAATTCTCCAATTCCTCGAATCAAGTTTTTGGATTCCCCCCTCTGGGGGTAAGCATGCTTACTGCAGGTCTAAACAAGTCAAATGACCTAAGAAGGGTGTTTACTCGGTGGTCAGTATTCCTCTCATTAAGTTAAATGAACTAAAAAGGACCACACATACAAGCTGAATCTTGTCGACCCTCTTAGTTCATTAAAGTTAATAAGGGGACACTCACCTTCTGACAGTGACGTCACGTGATGACCGCGCACACAGGCTGAATCTTGTCGACCCTTTTAGTTCATTAAAGTTAATAAGGGGACACAGTACATCAGAAAGTCACCACATCGCTTACATCCACTTTCGTTAAATTCACTACTCACAATTTTACATATTACGAAGTTAATACGCACTTTTACTTTGAACATCTTCAAAACACTCTTGAACACCTTCAAAACACCCTTGATCACCTTCAAAAAAAACAACATTTGAACACTCAAAACACCTTTGAACACCTTTGAACATTTCCAAAACACTATTTGAGTACTCCCAATTACACCACTGATTACTACTAAAACACCGCTGAATTCAATCAAAACACCCTTCAACACCTTCAAACACCCCTGAACAACTTCAAAACACTCTTGAAATCACCTTCAAAAACACATTTGAACATTTCCAATTCAAATCAACTGAACACTTCCACAAAACATACAATTTGGAGTACTTTCCTCCCAATTACACCCACAGAAATACTACTAAAACACCGCTGAATTCAATCAAAACACCCTTCAACAACACCTCAAACACCTTTGAGCACAACTTCAAACACTTCTCTTAAATTCATTTGAATACTCCACAAAAAATACTTTATATAATTACATTTCCAAACAACATCTGAAACCTTCCAAAACAACATTTTGAATACTCCCAAATAATTAGACAGCTCCTTAGCTCTAATTTATATCTGCACTACACATTCATTAAATTACAACTCATCCCTCCAAACTCCTCCCAAGTCCTCCAGACTTCACAACATTATCACAAAACTAACATCATCACTTACTTTGAACATCACCCAAAAAAAACACTGGAAATACTCCAAAACAATCATTCGAAACACCCCCCAAAATCACCTCTGAATACTCCCAGAACAACTTCATTAAGTACTCTTGCACATCATTTGAACACCTTCAAAACCCTTGAAACATTTCCAAACAACACTGAAACACTTCAAAACACCATTTGAGAACTCCCAAATACACCACTGAATACAACTCAAAACACCGACAAAATCACCATAACTAAGTTCAACACCCCACATTCCCACAACACCCACAACCACAACCCCCACAATTTTTTGCTCGATTTAAAACCCTTTTTATTCATTAAAGTTAATAAAGGGGACACAGTACATCAAGAAAGTCACACAACCCACTTATAAAACATCTTTTCGGTACTCTAGTTACGACAAAAAACAACACCCACAGAACACCACACATAGCACTACACCCACACCCCACAACACCCACAACCCCACAATTTTTTTTCTTCTGTTTAATAAACCCTTTTAGCTCATTAAAGTTAATAAGGGGGACACAGTCCAGTCATAAAGTCACGAACAACAACACCCCACAACACCCACAACCACAGCACCCACAACACCACAACACCCCACAACCCACACATTTTTTTTCTCGTTTTAAACCCTTTTAGTTCATAAAAGTTAATAAGGTGACACAATACATCAGAAACAAGTCACAACACCCACAACGCCACTTCACCCACACCCCACAACACCCCCACATCACCCAATCGCCACAATTTTTTTCTCGATTTTAAAAAACCCTTTTAGTTCATTAAAGTTTAATAGGGTGACTCACTACATCAAAAAAGTCACAAAAACTACTCACTATATCATCTTTTTGTTCGGTTCTCCTAATTCACTACATTACCCACCACCCTCATCAATTACCAATTATTCACATTTTTTCCCCTTCTTATTACAACTAAAATTCTAATAAAATCCTCTCCATACCCCATCTCCCTTGTATCCCACCTAAATTAATATTTTTCTCGCCTCAACTACCCAACCTATTGCACATTTTTCAACAACACCCCTGCCATTCTTTTTTCCAAATATCATAACTTACATTCTATAAGTTTCTTGTTTAAAATATTCACACAATAACCTTTAAATTCAATAAAATCTCCCCCATATTTCTAATTACAAACCCTCACCATAACTCCCTCTTCCATCGCACCCCGCATTTCTTCCACATCCCACTCACCCATCTCCCTAACACACCTCTTCTGAACACAACACAAAAAAAATCACATTCCACATCCACAAATGCAATCTCAATCCATAAAATCACGTAAACCAATATTCACAAAACACTATGACCACCTAACACACACACACACACACACACACGCACCTAACCTAACCTAACCTAGCCTAGACCTAACCGAACCTATCCTAACCTTACTAACTTAACCTAACCTAACCTAACTTATCCTAACCTAGCCTAACACGTAACCTAACCGAACCTATCCTAACCTTAACCCCTACCTAAATTATCCTAACCCTTTTAACCAAACCTAACCTAAGCCTAACCTAACCTAACTTAACCTAACCTAACCTAACCAATCCGAAGCCTAACCCTAACCTAACCTTACCAACAATAACCTATCCTAGCCTAACCTAAACCTAACCTAACTTAACCTAACCTAACCTAACCTAACCAAACATAGCCTATAAGCCTAAACTAACTTAAAGCCTAACCAACCAACCTAACCTAAACCTCCAAACCTAACTTAGCCTAACCTAACCTAACCTAACCTACCCTAACCTACTTTAATCCTAACCTAACCTAACCCTATCTTAACCTAGACCTAACCTAAACCTAAGCCGGAACCTATTCCTAACCGTTACCTACCTTAACTAACCTAACCTAACCTAACCTAACCTAACCTAACCTTACCTAACCTAACCTAACCTAGCCTAACCTAACCTAACCTATCTTATCCTAATCTAACCTTGCCTAACC
This sequence comes from Cherax quadricarinatus, assembly GCF_026875155.1. Lineage (NCBI taxonomy): Eukaryota > Metazoa > Arthropoda > Malacostraca > Decapoda > Parastacidae > Cherax > Cherax quadricarinatus. The sequence continues at coordinate 83,963,014 of NC_069404.1, forward strand.
ATTACCTAACCTAACCTAACCTATCTTAACCTAACCCAACCTAACCTAGCCGAACCTATCCTAACCTAACCTAAAATATATTGGAACACTTCCAAAATACATTAGAGTACTCCAGAATTACTTTGAACGACTCCATTTTTGGATATTTCCAAATTAGTTTTGAAAACTTTATCGTAAAATCGACATTAATATCTTTGGTAAACACACTCAATGGTAGAAATATTTTACTCATTTCCGAATAGAAACACTTACCTCGCGTCAGAGAGACTTCATTGTGAGGGTCACCCCTGTCCCTCCCAACACCACTGGGGTAAAGCGGTTTCACACCCAAGGTAGATTTAAGATAATCATGAACACCTGCGCAACTCAGGACAACAGACGCCATGAAATGCGGGTAACATCCAAGGTAGAAAATCACTCTTTCTAACCAACTGTCTATCCTATACCTAACCTAACCTATCCTAACCTAATTCTAACGCTAACCTAACCTCACCTAACCGAACCTAACCTAAACACCATCAATCACCTCTGAATCCTACCTAACCAAACCTAACCTAACCCTACCTAACTCCATCAAACACCTCAAACCTAACCTAACCTAAACCTATCCTAACTAACCTAACTCCATTCAAAACACCTCGAATACTACCTAACATAACCTCCCTATCCATAACCTAACCTACCGACCCTAAACCTAACCTAACCTAACCTATCCTAAACCTCCTAAAAACCTAACCTAACCTATCCTAACCTAACCTAACCTAACCCTAACCTAACTTATCCTAACTAACCAAACCTATAAACTTATCCTAACCTAACCTAACCTAACTTATCCTAACCTAACCTAACCTAACCTAAAATAACGAACCTAACCTAACTTATCCTAATCTACTCTAATCTAACCTAACCTAACTTATCCAAAACAAACCTAACTTATCCAACCTAACCTAACGCTAGACCAAACCTAAAATAACTAACCTAACATATCTAACTACTCACTTTACTTTGAACACCTTCAAAACACTCTCATACATCTCACCACTGAATACTACCAATCACCGTCAAAATCACCAGAAACTAAGTTTAACATTACCAACTAACAACCTGTTTTATAGAAATCCCTCATATCACTAAACCATATGACTCCCGCCTCCCATTTGGCGCAGAAAAAAAAAAGCATGAACTCAAACCTAATACGCAAACCACTTAGTACATGATCACCCATCCCCAACTGAAAACATAATCTTGTAGCACTCACATAATATTAAACAATCACCAACTACATTCACCCATGTTTTTCACTTACCTCAAATCACTAATATCAACAGAAAACCAATCATTTTTTATAAACATTTCACACACAACAAAAAAAAAATCATATTTGACAATATCTAACGCACTCGACCTCCACACACAACACACGATTCTCACCTCACAGGACCAACGAGCACACCTCCAGTGACGTCACACTCCCCATTGTGTTACTTGGTGGTAGTAACACACACCTAACCCCCCCTATGTTTCAAACCTTTGTACACAACATTATCTAAGAAACACTATATCCAATACGATTACCAATTTTATGATCCCCACACCAGATCAATAGAAAACACACATTTTTATAATTATTCACACAAAAATCACGTCACCAATTCCCAATCATGATTACCGCATCTATCCAACACTAATCACCAAGATCAACTCAAAAAATCAAGATCATGCACTCAAAATCAACTATGAATCACTGAAACACTTATTTTTAAACATTAGTTCGCACAAAAATACGAACATACACAAAAAATACCACAACACTTCCACCAACCTCTATAACATAACATTAGCACAATAACAAATCACCTATCACAAAAAAAAATAATACAACAGACACCCACATATTATACATTCAATTGCAAATTTAAGACATTAACATACACACCAAATCCTAAGACATTCACCTCCAACAAACATACACATCACTCCTAAAACTTTTCCTTCCCTTATTCATTCCGTATAACGCCTAAGCTGTTTTAATAAACCCCGACGGATCCATCACGACGTAGAAGCCAAGTGTAGTAGTGTGTTGGAGTGTGAATGTTCCCTGGCTCCTACGTCTTGATGGATCGCGTCGGGTAAAACAGCTCATAAGATATTACGGAATGAATAAGGAAGAAGTTTTAGGGGTGATGTTATGCATAGTGGAGGTGAATGTCCTTAGATTTGGAGTGTAGGCTCAAAGCTACAAATTTGCAATGAAAAGTATAATATGTGGGTTGTCTGTGTAAATTTTTTTTGTGATAGTGAAAATGATATAGTGCTGCAAGTTATGAATGATGTTGGTGGAAGTTTTGTGGTATTCTTGAGTATGTCTTATTTTTGTGCGAATTATAAAAAATAAGTGTTTCAGCTGATCATAGTATTTTGAGATGCATGATCTAGATTTATTGGATCTGTGATATGTTGATAGATCTGACGATAAACATGATATGGAATTGGTGATCGTGATTTTTGTGTGAATAATTATAAAAATGTGTGTTTTCTGGTGATCTTGTGTTGGGGATCATAAAAATCTGGTAATCGTCTGGATTTAGTGTTCTTAATAATGTAGGGTACAACAGTATGAAACAAGGGGGGGGGGTTAGGTGTGATGTTTACCCAACCACCAGTAACACAATGGAGAGTGACGTTCACTGGAAAGGTGACTCGTCGGTCCTGTGAGGTGATACTCGGTGTTGGTGGAATGAGGTGAGTGCGCTTAGATATTGTCAAATGAATTTTTTTTTTGTGTGTGTGGTGAACTTTTATAAAACTGATTGTTTCATGTGATATTAGTGATTTTGAGGTAAGTGAACATGGGATTTAGTTGGTGATTGACATAAAATAATGTGTGTACAAGATATGTTTTCATTTGAGGTGATCATGTACTAAGTTGTTTGCGTATTAGGTTTGTGTTCATGCTTTTTTTTTATGCGCCAAATGGGGAGGGAGTTCTAGGTTATAGTGATTTGAGGGGAATTTCATAAAAAAGGATGTTATATGGTGATGTTAAACTTAGTTTCTGGTGATTTTGACGGTGATTGGTAGTATTCAGTGGTAAGATGTATGAGAGTGTTTTGAAGGTGTTCAAAGTAAAGTGAGTAGGTTTAGGATAAGTTAGTTAGGTTATTTTAGTTAGGTTAGGTTTAGGTTAGGTTAGGATAGAGTTAGGTTAAGTTAGATAAGTTAGGTTAGGTTAGGTTAGATTAGATTAGGATAAGTTAGTTTAGGATCGTTATTTTAGGTTAGGTATAGGGTTAGTTAGTATAATTTAGTAGGTAGGTTAGGATAAGTTAGTTTAGGTACTTAGGATAAGTTTTATGTTAGGTTAGGTTTAGGTAGGTTAGGATAGGTTAGGTTAGGTTAAAGGACAGGTTAGGATAGGTTCAGGTTAAGGTTAGGGTTAGTTTCGTAGTTATGTAAGGATAGTTAAGGTAATTAGGTAGTTTTCGATTGTTTGATGGAGTTAGGTTAGATTAGGATTAGGTTTATAGGTTAGTTAGGAAGCGTGTTGATGGAGTTAGGTGTACAGGATAGGTTAGGTTAGTTTAGGAAGAGGTGATTTGATGGAGTTAGATAGTTTCTGTAAGGAGAGGTAGGTTTAGGTAAGTATTAGTTTAGGATAGGTAGGTCGGGTTAGAAGACAAGTTGGTCTGGAAAGAGATATTTTCTACCTTGGATGGTTACCCGCTTTCCATGGCGTCTTCCAGTCCTGAGTTGAGCGCAGGTGTTCATGATTATCTTAAATTCTACCTTGGTGTTGACCGCATTACCCCGTGGTGTTGGGAGAAGGGGTACCCACAAGTGATCTCTCCAGAGTGAGGAAAGTGTTTCTTTTCGGAAATCGCGTAAATAGTCTACCATTGAGTGTGTTTTTACCACCAAGAAAATAATGTCATTTTACGATAAAGTTTCAAAACTAATTATGGACATAACCAACCAGGAGACTATCAAGTAAATCTGGAGTACACTAATGTATTTTGGAGGAGAGATTCAATATATTTAGGTTGGTTTAGGATAGGTTACTGCTAGGATAGGTTAGGGTTAGGTTAAAGATCTGTATAGGTAAGTTCGGTAAAGTTAGCCAGGTAAGATAAGGATAAGATAGGTGTTAAGGTTAGGTTAGGCTAGGTTCGGTTAGGTTCAGGTAAGTAAAGGTTAGTTTCGGTTAGGTTAGTTAGGTCAGTTACGTTTAGGAACGGTTAGAGAAAGGTATTCGGCACGGTTAGGTTAGTTTAGGTTAAGAAAGGTTAGGTTAGGTTCTTAATAAGTTAGGTTAGGTTAGGTTAGGTTAGGCTAAGTTATGTTTAGCTAAGTTAGTAAGGTTAGGTTATGGTAGGTTAAGATTAATATAGGTTAGGCTAAGTTAGGTATAGCTCAGCTTAGTTAGGTTAGTTAAGTTAAGGTTAGGTTAGTTAGGCTAGGATAGGTAATGTTAGTAAGGTTAGTCGGGTAGGTTCGTATAGTTAGGTTAGGTTTAGGTATAAGTCGTGTTAGGTTAGCTATGTAAGGATAGGTTAGGTTGGATAAATTATGTAGGGTTTAGGTTAGGAAGGTTATCGGTTTCGGTTAGGTTAGGCTAGGTTTAGGCTAATTTAGGTTAGTAGGGAGTAAGTTAGGCAAGTAAGGAATATGGTTTCGGTTATGTTTAGGCTAGGTTTATGGTTAGGTTGGTGCGTGTGTGTGTGTGTGTGTGTGTGTGTTGTGGTTAGTGTCATCGAAGTTTAGAGAAATACGTGGTTACAGGGGGGGGGGGGGTTGGGTGGGGGGGTGGGGAGTTGATTGAGATGCATTTGTGGATGTGAAAAAGTGATTTTTTTTGTGTGTGTTCAGAGAGGGTGTGTTGGGAGATGGGTGATGATGTGAAGAAAGCGGGTGAGATGAGAGAGGGGTATGGGAGGGTTTTGTAATTAGAAATATGGGGAGATTTTTACTGAATAATAAAGGTAATTGTGAATCAATTTAAAAAGAAATTTAGAATTTGAAAAGTTATAATTATTGGAAAAAGAATGAGGGGTGTTTGAAAAACATGTCCGCCATAGTTGGTAGTTGAATGCGAGTAAAATCTAAATTTATGTGGATACAAGGAGATGGGTATGGAGAGGATTTTATTAGAATTTTAGAAGTAAAAAGAAGGGGAAAAAAAATGTGAATAAATTGTCATTGAATGAGGGTAGTGGGTAATGAAGTCGTATTAGAGATACCGAAAAAGAATGATATAATTAGTTGTTTTTGTGACTTTTCTGATGTAGTGTGTCCCCTTTATTAACTTTAAAGAACGAAAAGGTAAAAACGAGAAAAAAAATTGAGGGATGTGGTGATGTGGTGTTTGGGTTGGGTGAAGTGGGTTGTGGTTGTTGTGACTTTTTCTGATGTACGTGTCCCCTTATATAACATTAATGAACTAAAAGGGTTAAAACGAGAAAAAAAAAGTGGTTAGTGGGGTGTTGTGGGTGTTGTGGGTGCTGTGGTTGTGGTGTTTGTGGTTTTGTTGTTGTTGGACTTACTGATGTCCTGTGTCCCTTTAATTAACTTTAAAGAACATAAAAAGGGTTTAAAACGAGAAAAAAATTGTGGGTTTGGGGTGTTGTGGGGTTTGGGTGTGTGGATGTGGGTGTTTGTGGGTGTTGTGTCGAACTAGAGATACCGAAAAAGATGTTATAAGTGGTTTTTTGGACTTTTTCTGATGTACTGTGTCCCCTTATTAACTTTAATGAACTAAAAGGGTTAAAACGAGAAAAAATTGTGGTGTTTTGTGGTTGTGGTTGTTGTGGATGTGGGTGTTGATCTTAGTTTATGGTGATTTTGGTGGTGTTTTGAGTGTATTCAGTGGTGTATTTGGGAGTACTCAAATGGTGTTTTGGAAGTGTTTCAGTGTTGTTTGGAAATGTTCAAAGGTGTTTTGAGGTGTTCAAAAAGATGTCAAGAGTACTTATGAAGGTGTTCTGGGGGTATTCAGAGGTGATTTTGGGGTGTTTTCGAATGATGTTTTGGAGTATTTCAGTGTTTTTTTGGTGATGTTCAAAGTAAAGTGATTGAGTTAGTTTTTGTGATAATGTTTTTGAAGTCTGGAGACTGAGGGAGGAGTTTGGAGGGAGAGTTGTAATTTTTAAAGAAATGTGTAAGTGCAGATAAATTAGAGCTAAGAGCTGTCAAATCTTTTTTGGGGAACAAAATTTTATTTTGGAAGTTTTTTAGTGTTGTTTGGAAATGAATAAAGGTTTTTTTTTGTGAGTTTCAAAGATTTAAGAGAGTGTTTTAAAGGTGCTCAAAGGTTTTGAAGGTGTTAAGGGTTTTTGATTAAAATTCAGGTGTTTTGTAATTCAGGGTGAAATTTGGGGAGTAAAAAAAATTGTTTTTTTGGAAGTGTTTTCAGTTTTTGATTGGAAATTTTTCAATGGTGTTTTTTGAAGGTGTTCAAGGGGTTTTTTTAGGTGTTAAGGGTGTTTGAAGGTGTTAAAAGGGGTTTTGATTGAATTCAGCGTGTTTTAGTAGAAAATCAGTGGTGTAATTGGGGTACTCAAATAGGTTTTGGGAAATGTTCAAGGGTGTTCAAAGGTTTTTTTGAGTGTTCAAATTTTGTTTTTTTTAAAGGGTGATCAAGGGTTTTTAAAGGTTTCAAGAGTGTTTTAAGATGTTCAAAGTAAAATGCGTATTAACTTTCGTAAAATGTAAAATTGGAGTATGAATTTAACGAAAGGGGTTTTAACGATTGGGGGACTTTCTGAGTACGTGTCCCTTTTTAACTTTAATAACAAAAAGGGGCGACAAGATTCCCCTGTGTGCGCGGTCATCACGTGACGCACTGTCAGAAGGTGAGTGTCCCCCCATTAACTTTTTAAAGAAATAAGAGGGGGACAAGATTAGCTTGTATGTGTGTCCTTTTTTTTTCATTTAATTAAGAGAGGAAAAACTGACCCCCAGTAAACACCCTTCTTAGGGCATTTGACTTTTTTAGACCTGCAGTAACATGCTTACCCCCCGAGGGGGGTCCAAAAACTTGATTTTGAGAATTGGAGAATTTCGAAAAACCCCCCAAAGGGGGGGTCCAAAAAATGATCCCAGGGAGGAGTATGGTATTGCGAGAAATTTGGGGGTGAAAGGAGGGGTACCCAAAAATTTGATCCAAGGAGAGAGAATTTTTGAAAACCCCCCAAAAAAAGGGGGAAACCAAAAAAATTTATCCAGGAAATTTAGAATTTGAAACCCCCAAAAGGGGGGGAATCCAAAAAACTTTATTTCGAGAAAATTTGAGGTGGGGTTTTGGGGGTGGAAGGGGGAAATCCAAAAAATTTTTATCCGAGGAAAATGGGGAAATTTTGAAACCCCCCTAGGGGGGAATCCAAAAAAATTTTATCCCAGGAGATCGAGTCTTTGGGAATATTTGAAAATTTTGGGGTTGGGGGTGGGGGGGGGGGTGAAAGTGGGGGGAGGGTGAACCCCAAAAAACTTGACCAGGAAAATTTGGGTCTTGGATTTTTCGAGAAATTTTGGGGTTTGGGGGGGGAAAAAGGGGGGGGGATCCGAGGGAAATGGAGATTTGATTTCGAAAAAATTTGATCCGAGGGGATCATAAGAATTTTGAAAACCCCCCTAGAGGGGGAACCAAAAAATTTGATCCGAGGAGATGGATCTTGGGATTACGAAAATTTTTTGGGTGGGGGGGAAAGTGAGGGGGAATCCAAAAATTTGATCCAAGGTGATGGGGAAATTTGATTTTGAAAAAAATTTTTGGGGGCAAGTGGGATCCTTTTGAAAAGTTTATACCCAAGGGGGGAAAACCAAAAAAAAACCCTTTATCCAAGGGGATCTAAGAATTTGAAAAAAACCCCTAGGGGGGGAAACCCAAAAAATTTGATTTGAGGAAGTGGAGACTTTGTACGAAAATTTTTGGGGGGGGGGGGGTGAAAGTGGAGGGGGTCCCAGAGATCATAAGAATTCGAAACCCCCATAGGGGAAATCCAAAAACCCTTTACCAAGGAGATGGAGCTTTTATTTTGAGAAATTTTTGGGGTGGGGTGAAAATGAGAGGGGGGAAACCCCAAAATTTGATCCGAGGGATGAGAGCACAAGAAAATGAAAATTTAAAAAAAAAAAAAACGAAACCCCATAGGGGGGAATCCAAAAAAACTTGACCCGGAGATCTAAGAAAAAAAATTTGAGGCGCGGGGCGACCCGGGGACCTGCAGAAGGGGCAGCAGAAGGGGCGGGGGGGGTCGGAAGGCGCGGGCGGCCGCGGGCGGCGCGGGGGGGGGTCCCGAAGGGGGGGGGGGGTGTGGGCGGGGGGGGATTGGTTGGGGGGGGGCAAAGGGGGAGGTTCTCGAGGGCAGGGCATGGTCAAAACCGGAATAAAAACCTAGGGGTGAAAAGGGGACCCTCCAGCCGCTGGTCCCAACCGGGGAAGGGGCCCTTATCTGGTCAAAGGGCATAGCACATAGGTGTGAAAAAGGGGGCACCTTTGGAAAGGGGCCCCCCGAAGAAAAGTTCATACTTATATTATAATAATATATATAATATATATATTTAAAAAAATATAAATAATGTAAAATTTTAATATATATATTTAATATATGTATAATATATATATATATATATTATATATATAATATATATATAATATATAAAAATATAATATAATATAATAATACATATATTACTAAAATTTCATATACTTTAAAAAATTTATTCTATAATGTTCCTCTCGACCAGGGCTTGCTAGTACACTTATTCAGCGTTTTGAAAAAATTTTTTGAAAGGGTTTAAAATCTCACGTGAATAAACAAAGCATTAAAATCTTGTCCCTTCTAATGCTATACTTATGTTCTTTAATCTTACCGGAGTTTCCCTGGAGAGAATTTCCCGGGGTTCAACGCCCCGGGGGCTCGGTCTGTGACCGGGCCCTCCTGGTGGATCAGGCCTGATAACCAGGTTTTTACTGTGGCGACCAAAACCAACGTACAAAGCCACAGCCCGGCTTCAGGAACCGACTTAGGTGCTTGTCCATGCCGCTTAAGATTTGGGGGGTCTGTTGGTAATCCCCCTTAGTTGCGGGGAGGCAGTTGAACAGTCTGGGCCTCTGACACTTTTTGTAGGTCTCTTAACTGCTAGTGAAAACCCCTGCTTTTCGGGGGGGGATGTTGCTCGTCGCCAAGTTTTTGCTTTCGTAGTGAGTGATTTTCTGTGCAAGTTCGTACTGCCCCTCTGGGATTTCCAGGTGATATAACGTGTACCCCTTCCCCCCTGCTTTTCCGGGGAATACGGGTTTGGGGAACCTAAAGCGCTCCCAGTAATTGATTTTTTTTATCTCCGTTATGCCCGCCGTAAAGGGTTCCTCTGTACATTTTTTTGGGTCAGCAATTCACCTGCCTTAAAAGGTCAAGATTTTTCCCTTTGCCCGTAATAAACTTTATCAAAATTTTTTAAAAAAAATTTGTAGACACAACGTCATATTTCTGAGGGAATTCTTTGCAAAAGTTTTTTAACGGGTTAAAGTTTTTTTAAAATTTTTAAGTAAGATGGGAATCATCCAAGTTTTGGGAGAAAAATTTTTTAATTGAATAAGGGGGTTTTTTTTTGTCCCCTTTGAATTTTTAAAAGTATTTCCGTATAATGGTTTTTCCAAAAATTTTCATCGGTTTTTAGAAATAAAAGAATTTTTCATTCTGTGTAAAGCTGTGTCTGGGATCTGTCTTTTGGGGAAAATTCCACAAATTAAGAAAACGAAGGAAAATTCCCCCACAATTTGGAAAAAAGTAAAAGCAAACTCCCTGAGGGTTGAACAAGGTCGAGCCTCACCCAGAAAACCACCCCCCAACCCTAATTCCTTTCATAGAACTCTGGCACCCAAAACAATCCAGGCATCTATTGAATCAGGTTTGAGATTGTGCATGATAGCCTCAATTATAAACGAATCTAGCTTGAATAACCCAAAACTACCATTAAATAACACAAGAAACATAAGAAAGAAGGAACACTGCAGCAGGCCTACTGGCCCATGGGAGGCTTAAGCCAATGCCCCAACCAAGTCAGGTCAGGTCACATTCACTTAAGGAAGGAACACAGCAGCTGCCCTAGTAACACAAGCTAATCAGGTCCAACTCACACCCACTCATGTATTTATCTAAATCAGTGGTTCCCAAACTTTTTCAGCTTGTTACCCAATTTAACATGCCACATAAAGCATGTTACCCCTTTCACAAAATGTTGTTATTATTGATATATATCGCTAAACGTGAACGTATACAGCCTCGCATACTCTGCTAATCCTAGCAAAACCATTGAAAACGTAAGAACCACACATACATTATATATAAAATTAATAATAGCTACAAATTCACAGTAACAGTGGGTAAATACTAACTATATACTGCACAGGGCAGTACACATACATACCAGCTTATGTCTACCTCGGCTGATGCTCACAGATAAACTGACAGTGTGAAATAGAGGCAGCCTCAGGAAGTGAGTGACGCGTACTGGACAGGTCGATCTGGGCTACTGAGTGACTTTTGTCCTGAAGCATACTTGTCAAAATACTTTTGGGTTTCCACACACTTAGCTATATATTTCTTCTTTTCTAATACTGTATATTAGTTTTTGATGTTTATTGTTATTTGGTTTAACTTTATTACTTACTTATAATAGGTTTACTTTACAACTTTATATACTAAGACAAAGTTAACAATAATCCTCATACCGGGTACCGCATTGTTTTCTTGATTTTCAGAATTCATAACTTTTTTTCTGTCACCCATCCATTACCCCCCAAAAATGGTTAAATTACCCCCAGGGGGTAATTTACCCCCAGTTTGGGAACCACTGATCTAAATAATGCAAGTTTATCTTGTTTAATAATTGTAGACTCAAGAATATTTATCTCTAGCCATGAAGTACATGGGACAATGGCGTTTGCCTCAGACCTCATAGAGGGATTATTGCCAACTCGTGTGTGGTTGAATATCACGTTAGATTCTTGAGCCGTCCTTATTGAGCACTGGTGTTGTTGGGTACTAAATATTTCCCATCTCTCCTCCTACCTTCAGTCTTAGCAAAGCGTTTGCAACAATCTGATGAAATTTTCTTACTAATTTCTGCAACTTTGCAACTCCTGATGAAGTGTTGATTGCAACACACGAGAAGCCTAGAGCTATTACTAATTAAACTCCCCCTGTGATTGTTTTGCATTCTGTCTCTTGTTCGCGATTCTTGCGCACGCGCGCACACACACACACACACACACACACACACACACACACACACACACACACACACACACACACACACAGCCAGGAGCTATGAATCGACCCCTGCAACCACAAATAGGTGAGTACACACACTTGCAGTGTTGCAGAAACAGGAAATCCAAGCAAATTTGTTCAGGGGAACGTTGTTTGCTTGAATGACGTAGGGAGGCAGGAGACGCTAAGTTCCCGAGGCATACCAGTGCACAGTGCCAGAAAGATTGAATTTTAAAACATTAGAAGACAGCCAGCAATCAAATACTGATATTGTAGTAATTACCTAATGTAATGTAATGTAACAGAAGTGACTTGATAATTATAAAAGATTCGGCCCGAGTTCGATATGATATAAAAGACTTTACATTCTGAATATAAATATATCTGGCAATTATCAGCAGCCATATTCATTGTCCCTTTCTTCCCTTCGCTTGAATGGAATATTGTAGAATGGGCTCTGGTGTGGTCTTGACCACCAGGTCTGGTGTGGTCTTGAACACCAGGTCTGGTGTGGTCTTGAACACCAGGTCTGGTGTGGTCTTGACCGCCAGCTTAACCGCCAAGTCTGGTGTGTTCTTGACCACCAGGTCTGTTGTGGTCTTGATCACCAGGTTAACCACCAAATCTGGTGTGGTCTTGACCACAGGTCTGGTGGTCTTGACCGCCAGGTCTGGTGGTCTTGACAACCAGGTCTGGTGTGTATTTCAAAGACGTATGTTCTCTCCCCTGCTGGAATACCTGAGAACTGCTGATATCAGGATGACTTGCTTGTGATGACTCAAGGCGTCAGGAGGTTGCTACCTGCAGCCTCACGATGACTTGCGCGCGCACCCACACACACACACACACACACACACACACACACACACACACACACACACACACACACACACACACACACACACACACTGGAAGAGGCACTAAACTACAGACCAGTGTCACTGACGTGTATAGCATACAAAGTCATGGAGAAGATTATCAGCAGGAGAGTGGTGGAGTACATGGAACGGAACAAGATTAAAAACGACAACCAGCACGGATTCATGGAAAGCAAATCCTGTGTCACAAACCTTCTTCAGTGTAATGATAAAGTAACAGAAGTAAGACACAAGAGAGAGAGAGGGGTGGGTTGATTGCATTTTCTTGGACTACAGTTCCTCACAGGAGATTAGTGCAGAAGCTAGAGGATCAGGCGCTTATAACAGGAAAGGCACTGCATTGGAACAGAGAATACCTGACAGGTAGGCAACAACGAGTCATAGTACGTGATGAGGTATCACAGTGATCGCCTGTGACGAGCGGGGTCCCACAAGGGTCAGTACTAGGACCTGTGCTATTTTTGGTATATGTGAATGGCGTAATGGAAGAAATAGACTCAGAAATGTCCCTCTTCGCAGATGTTAAGTTAATCAGGAGAATTAAATCGCATGAGGATCAGGCAGGACTGCGAAGAGACCTGGATAGGCTAGACACGTGGTCCAGCAACTGGCTCCTCGAATTCAACCCTGCCAAATGCAAAGTCGTGAAGATCGGGGAAGGGCAAAGAAGACCGCAGACAGAGTATAGGCTAGGTGGCCAAAGACTGCAAACCTTG
>NC_069404.1:83980877-83985877 GCF_026875155.1 Cherax quadricarinatus
AGGACAGGGGAGACATGATAACGACATACAAAATACTGCATTGAATAGATAAGATGGACAGAGACAGGATGTTCCAGAGATGGGACACAGAAACAAGGGGTCACAATTGGAAGTTAAAGACTCAGATGAGTCTAAGGGAAGTTAGGAAGTATTTCTTGAGTCTCAGAGTTGTTAGGAAGTGGAATAGTCTGGCAAGTGATGTAGTGGAGCCAGGGATCTTACATAGTTTTAAGACGAGGTATGATGAAGCTCGTGGAGCAGAGAGAGGACGGACCCAGTAGCGGTCAGTGAAGAGGCGGGGCCAGGAGCTGTGAATCGACCCTTGCAACCACAAATAGGTGAGCGCACACACACAAACACATACACACACACACAGGAGAGGTTAAGGGAAATCAACCTGACGACACTGGAGGACAGGAGAGATAGGGGGGACATGATAACGACATACAAAATACTGAGAGGAATTGACAAGGTGGACAAAGACAGGATGTTCCAGAGATTGGACACAGTAACAAGGGGACACAGTTGGAAGCTGAAGACACAGATGAATCACAGGGATGTTAGGAAGTATTTCTTCAGCCACAGAGTAGTCAGTAAGTGGAATAGTTTGGGAAGCGATGTAGTGGAGGCAGGATCCATACATAGCTTTAAGCAGAGGTATGATAAAGCTCACGGCTCAGGGAGAGTGACCCAGAAACGGTCAGTGAAGAGGGGGGGCCCCGGGAGTGTAAATTCGACCCTTGAAACCCCCAAATAGGGAGCGCACACCCCCAAAACACAAACACACATACCACACATCCCACATACACACATGCCAAAAATTTACACGTACACATACACCCCGATGCTGGGAAAAAAACAGATGGAACAAAAGGGTTGGAGGGGGGAAAGGGCCATAAAAACCAAGGGGTTTTTTGAGGAAGCTGGGGGAAAAAGGAACAGGAAAAAGCAAAAGACAACGAATAAGGCCGCTTCTTTTTGGGCCCCAGGGTTGAAATTTCAGTGATAAAAACACCCCTCAAAATTTGGCCAAGACAAAATGTGATGAGAGAAAACAGAGCACGGGGTTGAAACAGGGTTAAAGGGTGCCGGGAAAACACCCATTCCCCCAGACAAACCCGGGTAAAACGTGCAGGGTTTTTGCTAATTGGGGCCCGCATTTTATGCTAGGGACCCGCCTTTTAAAGCTGGGGGGGCGCACATTTTAAAGCAAAAAAAGGGCCTGAAATGTTTTTCTAGTGAGCCCGCATTTTGTTATTGAGCGAAAAATTTTTATGCTAGGACCCTGCATTTTAAAGTTTAAGGGGGCCCAATGTTATGCTGGGTGGGGCCTGCATTTTAAGCTATTTGGGGCCCGCATGTTATGTTAGGTGGGGGCCCTTTGTTATGCAAAGTGACCCCTGTTTTTATGCTGGGTGAGCCCGCATGTTAGCTAGGGGCCCCTGCATTTTATGCTAGGGACCCCGCTTTATGCTTGATCCCCCTTGTTATGTGGTGGGGCCTGCATGTTATGCAATTCCCCCCCCGGCATTTTTATGTAGGAGCGCGAAATTTTCTATTTGAGCCCACATGTTTTTGCTAGTGAGGTGCATTTTATGCTAGTAAAGCCCGCATGTTATGCTAGTGAGCGTGCAGGAAACCTAGGGGACCCCCAACATTTTTGCTGTGAGTGGCATTTATGCTAGTAAAGGTGCATGTTATGCTAGTGGGGCCCGAAATTTATCTAGTCCCCCCGGGCAATGTTTTTCTATAAGCCCGCATGTTATGCGGGGTGGGGGCCGAAATTTTTATGTGGGGGACCCCGCATGTTTGCTAGTGACTCGCTTTTATGCTAGGACCCGCATGTTATGCTAGTAGCCCACATGTAATGCAAAGGTGGGTGCGCATTTTAAAACCCTATGGTTCCCCCGCATGTTATGTAGGACCCCCCATTTTTTCTAGTGACCCCACATGTTATGCTATTGACCTGCATTTTTGCTAGTGACCCCGGCATGTTATGCTAGTGACCCCCGCGTTATGTTTGGTTTAAAATTTCCCTTTTTATGCTAGGGGTCTCGATTTTTATGCTATTTGAGCCCACTTTTTTATGCTATTGAGGTCCCATTTTTAAGCGGTGTTTCCCGTTTTTTATGCTATTTGGGGCCTGCATGTTATGTTTTTGGGCCCGCTGTCAGGCTAGGAGCCTGAGTTTTGTAGTGACCCCGCATTTTAATTTAGTGGGGCCCACATGTTATGTTTAGTAGCGGCATGTTATGCGGGTGAGCCCGAAATTTTTATGCTAGTGGCCTGAATGTTAGGCTAGGCCCCGCATTTATGTAGTGAGCCTGCATGTTATGAAGGACCCCCCGCATGTTATGCTAGGAGCCCGCATTCCCCAAGTGAGCCTGCATTTTAAGTGTGACCCTTGATGTTATGCTGGTGAGCCCGTTTGTCTTTGCTAGTGGCTGCATGTTGTGCTAGGGGCCCCCGCATGTTTTTCCTAGTAAGGGCCCACTTTTAACCCAAATTGGGCCGAATGTTATGCGGGTTGACCCGCATGCCCATGCTAGTGAGTGCTTTTTAAAGCTAGTGAGCCTCTGTTTTTGCTAGTGAAAGCCCACATGTTATGCTAGGGGCGCGCATGTTTGCGGTTGACCCGCGGTTTGCTAAGGGGCCCCCTGTTAGTGGTGAGCTCGCATTTTATGCAAAGTGACCCCCGCATGTTATGTAGGACCCCTCATGTTAGCTAGTGAGGGTGCATGTTTGCTGGGGGAGCCCACATGTTATGCTAGGACCCTACATTTTTATGCTAGGGGCCCCGATGAAATGCGGTTGAAAACCCACATGTTGTCTAGTGACCCCGCATGTTAGGGCTAGTAGCCCATGTTGTGCTAGTGACCCGAAATTTTTAGGGCTAGTGAGCCCGCATGTTAAAATTAGTGAGCGCGGCATGTTAGTGGGGGAGCCCGCATGTTATGCGGTGACCCCCTTTGTTATGCTAGTGAGCCCACATTTTAAATGCTAGGGGCCCCGCATGTTTGCTAGGAGCCGCATGTTATGTTTGTGAGCGCGCATGTTATTTTGGGTTGATCCCGCATGTTATGCTAGGGGCCCCAACATTAATTGGTGAGCCCACTTTATGTTTATTGACCCACTTTTTAAATGCTAGTGAGGGGGGCATTTTAAAGCTGGGAGCCCGCATGTTATGCTATTGCCCCGCTTTTTTATGCAAGTGACCCGCATGTTATGGGTTTACCCCGATTTTTATGCTAGGAGGGGCCCCGTATGTATGAGCGCCATGTTATGCTAGTGAGCGTCATTTTAAAATGCAAAGTGAGGTGCATTTTAAGTATAGGACCAATGTTATGCTATTTGAGCCCACATAAAAATCTTTTTGAGCCACATGAAATGGTGGGGCCCCAAATTTTTATGCTATTGAGCGCGCATTTTTGCTATTTGAGCCGCCAGGGTTATGCTAGTGTCCCAAATTTGTTTGCTTTAAAGCCCCCCTTTTTATGTGGGAAAACCCCGCTTTTTAAGTAGTGGCCCGCATGTTATGCAAAGTGGAGCTCGTTTTATGTAGTGACCCGCTTTTTAAAGCAATTGACGTTTTTTTTTGTGGGGGAAAACCCCGATGTTAGCTTTTTGCCCGCATGAAAATGTGGAGCCCGCTTTTTTGCGGGTTGGGGCCTGAAAGGTTTGCTAGGAGCCCACAGGGTTTATGCTATTTGGCCCGCAGGGTTATCCTAGTGACCCCGCATGTTATGCAAGTGAGCCCGCATTTATGCTATTAAAGCCCCATTTTATTTTTAGTGAGCCTGCATGTTATGTATTTAGCCCGCATTTTATGTGGGGAGCCCGCTTTCTTGCTAGGGGGGCACAAAAGTTTGTGGGAAAAACCTGCAGTTATGCTAGTGAGCCCGGGCTTTTTAAATTCAGCGACCCGCAGGGTTAGGGCTAGTTACCCGCATTTTGGCCCCGGTGAGCCCGAAATTTTTATGTTTAAAAAGCCCGCATGCTAGCTAGTGAGCCCGATTTTTGCTAGTAAACCGCGCATTTTAAACTAGTGACCCCCACATGTTTTTGCAATGAGGGGCACATGTAACGCGGGTGAGCCCCCATTTATGTTTGGGAAAGCCCACAGGGTTTTTTGCTCTTTTAGCCGCATTTTATGTAGTGAGGCCCCTTTTTAAATTGCTGGTACCGCGGTTATGCTAGTGGGGCCCTTGTTATGCAAAGGACCCCGCTTGTTATGCTAGTGAGCCCCCCTTTGTTTTTGCTGTGAGCCTGCATTTTTATGCTATTGGGGCCTGCAGTTATGCAAAGGGACGCACATTTTTTATGCGGGGGGCCCCCGCATGTTATGTAGTGAGCCCGCTTTGTTATGCGGGTGACCTTTCCCGGTTTTTGCTAGTGAGCCGCATGTTATGTATGACCCCCGCATTTTTATCTACTGGCCGCATGTTATGGGTGGGGCCCGCTTTTTAAGCAAGTGACCCCGAAAGTTATGTTGGACCCCTGCATGTTATCTATTGGGGCCCCCCCTGTTTTGCTGTGACCCCACATTTTATGTAGTGACCCTGCATGTTATGCTAGGGGGCCCCGCATTTTTGTTTAGTGAGTGTGCATGTTTTGCTATGAGCCCGCATGTTATGCTAGTGAGCTCCCCGGTTAGGGCTGTGGGGCCCCCCATTTTTAGCAGTGAGCCCCGCATAATTTTTTGGGGCCCCTTTTTAAAAGGCCCGATGTTATGCTAGTGAGCCCCCCCTTTTTTTTTTGTATGGGGCCCCATGTTATGTAGTGAGCCCGATGTTTCTAGGGGGGCCCGCATATTATGCTATGACCCCGGGCATGTTAGTAGGGCCCGCATTTTAAAGAAAGGAGCCCCCCAGTTATGCAGTGGGCCCGATGTTTTTGTTTAGTGAGCCGGCATGTTATCTGGGACCCGCATGTTTGTAGGGACCCCGCCTTTTTTTGCTAGTGACCGAAAGTTATGCTATTGGCCGCAGGGTTAAGGGCTA
>NC_069404.1:83990877-84010921 GCF_026875155.1 Cherax quadricarinatus
GTGGTTGTTCAATATATTTATAGATGGGGTTGTTAGAAAAGTGAATGCGAGGGTCTTGGCAAGAGGTGTGGAGTTAAAAGATAAAGAATCAAACACAAAGTGGGAGTTGTCACAATTGCTCTTTGCTGATGACACTGTGCTTTTGGGAGATTCTGAAGAGAAGTTGCAGAGGTTGGTGGATGAATTTGGTAGGGTATGTAAAAGAAGATAAAAGTGAATAGAGGAAAGAGTAAGGTGATGAGGATAAAAAGATTAGCTGGCGAAAGATTAGGTATCAGATTGGAGGGAGAGAGTATGGAGGAGGTGAATGTATCCAGATATTTAGGCGTGGACGTGTCAGCAGATGAGTCTATGAAGGATGAAGTGAATCATAGAACTTAGGAGTCTGTGGAGACAAAGAACTTTATCCATAGAAGCAAAGAGAGGAATGTATGAGAGTATAGTTATACCAACACTCTTATATGGGCGATGACTGTTGCAACGAGGAGAAGGCTGGAGGCAGTTGAGATGTCATGTCTGAGGCTAATGTGTGGTATGAATATAATGCAGAGAATTCGTGGGTTGGAAATCAGGAGGAGGTGCAGGGTTACCAAAACTATTATCGAGAGGGCTGAGGAGGGGTTGTTGAGGTGGTTAGATCATGTTGAGAGAGTGGAATGAAACAGAATGACTTTGAGTGTTTTAATCTGTAGTGGAGGGAAGGCGGAGTAGGGGTCAGCCTAGGAAATGTTTGAGGGAGGGGATAAAGGAGTTTTTGTGTGCAAGGGGCTTTGACTTCCAGCAAGCAGGCATGAGAGTATTTGATAGGAGTGATTGGAGACTAATGGTTTTTAATACTTGACATGCTGTTGGAGTGTGAGCAAAGTAACATTGATGAAAGGATTCAGGGAAACCGGCAGGCCGGACTTGAGTCCTGGAGATGGGAAGTACAGTGTCTGCACTCTGAAGGAGGGGTGTTAATGTTGCAGTTTTATAACTGTAGTGTAATTATGCCTCTGGCAAGACTGTGATGGAGTGAATGATGATGAAAGGTTTTCTTTTTTTGGGGCCACCCTGCCTTGGTGGGAATCGGCCGATGTGTTAATAAATAATGCAGCCAGCATTCAGGCAGGTGGTGTTAGCTATTTCATCTCATCCCCTGCATGCATCGACCGACGGCAGATTTTTACAATGGTCAAACAAAGGTCCAAGTCTCCTTAGACCAGAGATTAGTGCTTGTGAATATTTCACCTGTTCTGAGAATTCTAAACACACACACACACACACACACATATATACGTGTATATGTATATAATATATATATATATTTATATATTATATATATATATATTATATATATATATATAATAAATATGTGTGTGTGTTTGTGTTGTGTTTGTGTGTGTGTTTGTGTGTGTGTTTGTGTGTGTGTTTGTGTGTGTGTTTGTGTGTGTGTGTGTGTGTGTGTGTGTGTGTGTGTGTGTGTGTGTGTGTGTGTGTGGTGTGTGTGTGTGTGTGTGTGTGTGTGTGTGTGTGTGTGTGCGCGCGTGTGTGTGTGTGTGTTTAGAATTCTCAGAACAGGTGAAATATTCACAAGCACTAATCTCTGGTCTAAGGAGACTTGGACCTTTGTTTGACCATTGTAAAAATCTGCCGTCGGTCGATGCATGCAGGGGATGAGATGAAATAGCTAACACCACCTGCCTGAATGCTGGCTGCCTTGGATCAAAACGTCTAGCGTTGGCTGGGTGTCAAGGTAATGGTCCAGTGTGGTACGGTGGTTAAAGCAGTGCGTACCTTGTCCCAAGGTTCGTAGATTCGAGTCTCCTTCGACCAGAGATTAGTGTTTGTGAATATTCATATATACTTGCGATTTTGACTTAAATTGCAAAGCTCTTCTTGCCGAATAAGGCAAGCGAAAATTTGTGTATGCAATAATTTTGCAAAAATCGTTCTGGACCTAACGAAAAAATATATTTCATTGTATTTGTTTGTTATTAAATCACTGTAAACTTTTCTAAAATATATTTAGTTGGATTAGGCTAAATTAAATTGCGCTTGTTATAATAAGTTTAGGTAAGTTTTCTAAGTTTTTTTGGTACAAAATTGTTAATTTTTACGTTAACACATATGAAAAAATATATCTTTAAACGTTTGAGAAAATTTCAGAAAGGGCTTAATTTTAATGAGCTATTGCTAATTGACCATTTTTACCTATCCGGTACGACATATATTTCACCCGGAAATGTCACTCGTCAGTCCATGAGAGCCAGTGCTACAACTTATATTGTCAGGAACACCATCTAAAGGGGATAGAAGATACAAGACCCCAGATCATGAGGAAACAAAATTTAGGAAGCCAAAACCACTCCAGAGACGGAAGTTTTTTTTAGTGTCAGGGAGAAAAAAAGATTGGTAAGAATGGCAGAAATCTTACACCAACTGAAAACACTTCTAGAGTGGAGGAGTAGCCATTGGCCTCCACTCCAGCACAAGGAAAACATCATCCAGTATTGGACCTCTGCTTAGACGAGATGGGACTTGCACAAATAACAGCAAAGAAATGAGTGAGATATTAAAGTTCCATTATCACTCAGTGTTTAGCGAGCTGTTAACCAGATTATGGGTTGACAATCTATTCAATGAAGTTTTGTTATGGCCGAGACTCAGAACTTGGCCAATTAAAAAATCTGATATTATTCTAACACCACAGAACTTTGAATTGGCAATAAGTGACATGCCCATGCCCATGCCCTCTGTCCCAGGCCCGGATTCGTGGAACTCCGTGTTCATCAAGAACTGCAAGAAGCCCCTGTTATGTGCTTTTAGCATTCTATGGAGAGGGAACATGAGCACAGGAGTCATCCCACAGTCACTAACAACAATAGACATAGCCCCACTCCACAAAGGTGGCAGTAAAGCAACTACAAAGAACTACAGACCGATAGCGCTAACATCCCGAATCATAAAAGGCTTTGAAAGGGTTCTAAGAAACAAGATCGCCACCCACCTAAATACCCATCAGTTACACAACCCAGGGCAACATAAGTTTAGAGCAGGTCTCTCCTGCCTGTCTCAACTATGGGACTACTATGACAAGGGTCTGGGTGCGCTAGAGGATAAACAAAATACAGGTGTAGTATACACAGACTCTACGAAAGCCTTCGACAAGTGTGGTCATAGTGTAATATTGCTAAGTGCCCCAGGCATGCCGGTACCCAGTGCCTAGTGCCAGAAATATTGAATATTTAAAAAAAAAAATAAGAATGGAGGATCACTGAAGAAGGCCTTCTGGCCCATACAAGGCAGGTCCTTATCAAAACCACCACTACCCAAAGCTACCCAAGAATTTATTCCCATACCCAAGACACGAATCAAACCCAGCTCCTCCCCCTCATATATTTGTCCAATCTCTTTTTAAAGCTACCAAGGGCCCTCGATTACTCTACTCGGAAGGCTGTTCCACTCAACGACCACTCTGTTTGAAAACCAGTAGTTACCTATGTCCTTTCTAAATTTAAATTTATCCAACTCAAATCCGTTATTCCTAGTTCTTACCTGAGTCAATATCCTCAGTATTTTATTAATATCGCCTTTGTTTATGCCCATGATCCACTTATACACTTCGATGATATCTCCTCTCATTCTACGTCTCTCAAGAGAGTGAAGATTGAAGGATCTAAATCTGTCTTCATACGGGAGATTTCTTGTACAGTAAATCATTTTAGTAATTCTTCTCTGTATGTTCTCCAATGAGTCTATATCCATCCTGTAGTAAGGTGACCAAAACTGAGCAGCATAATCTAAATGAGGCCTCACTAGTGATGTATAGAGCTGTAAAATAACTTTTGGACGTCTGTTACTTATACTTCTTGAAATAAAGCCTAGTAATCTGTTAGCCTTGTTGTGCACACTTAGGCACTGCTGTCATGGCTTTAGATTTCTGCTTACCATGACTCCCAAGTCTTTTTCACATTCTGTGTGATCAAGCTCTACTTCACCTAGTTTATAACTTCGAGGGTTATTTTCATTACCATGGACTAGTACCTTACACTTATCCACATTGAACTTCATCTGCCAGTTTTCAGACCAAGACATTAATATGTCCAAATCCTCCTGGAGTTCATTGGTATCCTCCTCAGAATGAATCATACGGCTTATTTTTGTATAATCAGCAAATTTGCTTATGTCACTTGTAATTCCTTCATCAAGGTCATCAATGTAAATTATGAACAACAGAGGGACTAAAACTGATCCCTGTGAAACGCCGCTAGTGACTAATCTCCATTCAGATTTGACACCATTAATGGAAAAACTCTGCTTTCTGTTGGTAAGCCATGCCTCTATCTATGCTAGAATTTTACCTCTTATACCATGAACTGCCACTTTTCTTAAGAGTCTCTTGTGAGGTACCCTATCGAAGGTTTTACTAAAATCCAAATAAACAGTGTCATGTTGAAGATTGAGACACTTATGCAGCATATGGGAATCTTTATTCAGGAAACGTTTCGCCACACAGTGGCTTCATCAGTCCAATACAAAGAGGAAGGCGTAAGGAGAGGAGGAGTATGAGGTAATCAGTCCCTCAGCCTGGAGTCGATGTGTTCAGTCCATCAGTCTTGTAGAATGTACAGCATAGGGCCGTAGACGTGGCTTATATACTGTAGTGAGGTGAGATGAAGCAGGCGGAGGCGGGGTCATAGTGGTACCATCCACTAGTCGAAGTAGGTCTTCGTCCAAAGGTTGAACAAGTGTTGAAGAATTCTTTGTAACAAGATCCCATGATGCTGCAGTGTCTGACAGTTGTGATGAATGGTTTGAAAAACCGACAAGTTGAAGATTGAGACACTTATGCAGCATATGAGAATCTTTATTCAGGAAACGTTTCGCCACACAGTGGCTTCATCAGTCCAATACAAAGAGGAAGGCCTTCCTCTTTGTATTGGACTGATGAAGCCACTGTGTGGCGAAACGTTTCCTGAATAAAGATTCCCATATGCTGCATAAGTGTCTCAATCTTCAACTTGTCGGTTTTTCAAACCATTCATCACAAACAGTGTCATATTCTTTACCAGTGTCTACTGCCTCAAATGTTCTATTGAAGAACGTCAGTAAATTTGTCAGGCAGGAACGACCTCTCGTGAACCCATGCTGAGATTCATTAATCAAATTATTCTCTTCAAGGTGACTTCTAATAATGTCAGCTATAATTGATTCTAATAATTTACCCACTATAGATGTCAGGCTTATTGGACGGTATTTTGAAGGAATGGACTTATCCCCTGATTTGAATATAGGAACCACATTAGCCATCTTCCACATCTCTGGCACAACACCAGTAAGGATGGACGCATTAAACACACTCGTTAATGGCTGACTAAGTTCCATCTTACATTCTTTGAGTACCCTGGAAAGCAACTCGTCGGATCCCGGAGACCCGACTTCAGTTTGTCTATCTGTTCGATAACCATGTCCCTCGTGACAGTCATATTAGTTAATTTGAATTCATCAGGAACTGATTAATTGTTGATCTCTGGAATCTCATTTATGTCTTCCTGTGTAAAAACTGACAAAAAGTAGTCATTAAATAGGGAACGCATTTCCAGTTCGTTATCCATCAGCTGTCCATTCCCAATTTTCAGAGGTTCTACTTTTTCCTTCACCTTCGTGAAAGAACCCTTTTGGATTAGTCTTTGATTCATTAGAAACTCTGATTTCATAGTCACATTTAGCCTTTCTAATCCCCTTTTCTTCTTCTCTTTTAAGCTGAAAATATTGGCCTATAAATTCCCCTTTTCTCCCCTAATAAATGCTTTAGCCTTCTGTTAACCCATTTGGGATCGTTATATTAGACCTAATTTCTCTCTGGGGAATGTATATACTCTGAGCATGTTGTACATTATTAAGAAAATAATCATAAACGCAGATCCCTTCGTAATCGTAAGTATGATCATCGTCAATAAAATCATTAGCTAGATTACCCCAATCGAGAATAGACAGGTGTTCCCTAAGTCCATTATAATCGGTAGAACGAAAATCAAGGACTTTTTACCGTATTATCATTATTCTCGTATTCCCAGTTAATGCTAAAAGTGATGGATTTGTGATCACTTGCGCCAAGCTCTTCAGCGATCTCCAGGTTATTTACGACTGTTTCCTTATTTGACAAGACTAGGTCGAGCAAATTATTAACCCTGGTAGGGTCTGTTACACGCTGCTTCAGAAAACAGTCTTGAATTACTTCCATAAAGGTATTAGACTCCAGATTACCGGTCAAAGAAGTCCAGTCAATTTGACTAAAGTTAAAATCCCCTACTATCACTATGTTAGTGTGTCTAGAAGCCCTAACAATTTCGTCATAATGAAGTCTTCCTCTATTGTAATCCAAGCCTGGAGGACGGTATATTACACCTAGAATTAGTTTTTCTTGACATTCTACAAACTACCCAAACAGATTCTGTTACTAATCCATCTATTTTTATACCTGTTTTTATGCAACAATTTATTTTTTCTCGTACATTATATTTCTCCACATGTAACAACTTAAACCCTTGAATATTACACTCAGCAATCATATCCCGACTCTTTAAATCATACCATGTTTCAGTTATTGCGATGACATCAAAGTTCCCAACACATGCTACCAAACGTAATTCATTAATCTTATTTCTTGCACTTCGACTGTAAGCATAAAATACAGGTCATATGTTTTTCTTCTGCACCTTTTTTCTATTCACCACTGCTTTTACACAGTTTCTGTAATTATCATTACCCAATGTTACTCCATGACTGTTATTATTAAAATTCATAGTATCAAAGCCTTAGTCAATATATCCATACTCATTATTTTCCATTTCTAAATCCATACCTCTAACTAATCCTAGTTTAAAGTCCTAGCAACACCCTCAACTGAGCTAGCAAGAAAACGCACACCAACCCTGGATAAGTGAACCCCATCCCTGGCATACATGTCATTTCTACCGTAGAAGTGGTTTGTCCAGCCAACAATTAACACCAATTGCTCTGGACAACCATTCATTTCCAACACCTTTCTTGGCAAAATGCCACATGTAACAGGGCGCCCCCCTCTTCTTCCTAATTATGTCTATTGCTGTTCTATACCTTCTAACCAAATCCTCACGCTTGCCTCCAGCACTGAGGCAGGTAATAGGATTGATCCCATTACTGTTCATGATGTTGTCAAGCCGGCTAACGATATCATTCACTCCAGCCTCAGGTAAGCAAACCCTCTGTCTCCTACTCCAAGCCTTCAACCAGAAGGCCCTGTCCATGTACCTAATCTGACTCCCCAACAAGCACAATGGTCTTACCTCTCTTGTTTTTCGTCTTGACGTTCTCAGTAATCGACTCACATTCATCGGGTAGCATGGAGAATAGGTTTGAAGTTTCCACAGTAGCCTCCTGGGTCTTCATCGTTTCTACCTCTCCATCCATCATCTTGATCCTTAACTTTGCTCCATGATGTCTGACAGCTGTCCAGGTTCCTTTCTTGACCTAAGGATTCGCAACAGAAGTATTATTACGAATCCTCTTGTTTTCCTCAGTCAATCGCTGTATCTCGAGCTTAGCCACCCTCAGCTCTCTCTTAATCTGCTGGTAGAGTTGCTCAATTGAGGACATCTTGGTTCAGTTCTACAAAGAGCACACTAGACACAACTTCACTGAGAAAGGTACACGTCACAACTCAAAGAAGTTCATTGGTACTCTCCGAGGAGTTCATTGGTATCCTCGCGGAGTTCATTGGAATCCTCCCAGAAGTTCATTGGTATCCTCCCAGGAGTTCATTGGAATCCTCCCAGGAGTTCATTGGTATCTTACCAGGAGTTCATTGGTATCCTTCTCAGCCTTTATCAAGAAGCTGAGTCTGCATTGTTCAAAGAGATCAAGGGCAGTGTTACTGATTAGGAAGGGCAGCAAATTGATAGCACAGACTCTGGGTTACATAAGACTTTGGTAGTGTCTGTAGATATGTTATGACCACGGTCAATGTTGCTAGCTGACAAGGCGTCGAGGAGAGCTTGTGATCTATTAGCTGTGTTTGCAGAGATGCAGATATCTGCATTACAAATAAGCTTCTTCATCTTGCATGTAGATGCCTGACACAAGATTGAGTATTAGAACATGAAAGAGAGTGGAGCTCTGAGTACTCCACCCTGAGGTGTGTCCAGCTCATAAAGAAACACTTGTGGTACTTTTTTTATATGTAACTGAAGCTGTTTAATAGCTCAGGATCCATGTAAGTATTGTCTTATCTGACATTAAAATTGACCAATTGGGTCAAAGATTGTGGTTCTTCCAACACCAAACTCCTCAGTCAGACACTTCACACTTACACTGTTGTCAATTTTTTTTAACAACTTGACTTTTGGTGATATAGATAAACATAAATGCTTTATCTTTTTTTTTTGCACTATTACCCACAGGCCTTTTCGACATTTTCAGCAATTGATGACAGGCTCAGACGATGACAGGAACTAATGATGCTAATAGTAATGACAGATTCAGACGACGACAGGAACTAGTGTTGATAATGGTAATGACAGACTCAGACGTTCCAAAATGAGCTTTGGTGGCTGTCTCAAAAACAGCTTAGAGGTTCAGTTAAGTTCACCATCGTCCCTGTCTCTGCCTGTTGCAGTGCTCAGCAAAGCAAGTTTTGGTGATTCTCTCAGGCTGGAACCCATAAAGACTAGGAGAGAATTAGTATTGTATTTGGACCTTGAACCTGTTATGTACCATTCTCTCAAGGACTTTAAACTTTTTAGATGTTAAGAGATGGACCTAAACTTGTGAGAGTTGGTTTTGGAATGAACATGATGAGAAAATGTCGAATGGTCAGGCAGGACCGTCCAGTAAATTGAACTGATATAAATAAAGGAGACGGTTGTTGGGCAACTCGTTGGGAAGTCTAGGTTATGCAGTCTTCTCCAGGTGAGTTGGCTTGACTTTCTTTTTTTCAATGCAGTTTGAAGTTCAAAGAAATAGGGTAGTTGATGAGTGGAACAGTCTGCCTAGTCGGGTGATTGAAGCTAAAACCTTGGGTAGTTTCAAGTTTAGGTTGCATAAATACATGAGAGGGGTTGAATTTGAGGGAGACTTGCACATGAGTTAATAGATTTATCAGAGCTTATTATTAGGGTAGGCCAAAAGGCCTACAACAGTGTTCCTCCTTTCTTATGTTCTTATGTCATCTACACCTATTGTCACACAAAAAGTAGTGAGTCTGAGCTTCCTACAGATACCATTGTTTGTATTTGCCAAGTAAAACTGGGATGGGATGACGCATGTGTTCTCGTTGGTGGAGAGCCGAGAGGCCATGATTAGAAAGTTAAGTGTAACATGGTGGTGGTCGAAGTCGAATTATGAACAGAGCTTTGGTAAGATGGGAACGGAAGAAGGATGGGTAAGGATGGCAATATGGGAAAAAGGTGGGTGGGGAAAGGGAGGTGGGATAATAAAGACCAGTGGCCTGACCACTTTGGTGCATTTTAATACAAGTGCATATGTGTGTGTGTAGTGTTATTCATGAATTCATAAAATTCATAAGGGTATAATACTCTACCCATCAGCTTCACAGTTATAGTAGATGTATAACTGCATGACACTGAGTTGGCAGGGGGTATATTTTTTTGCAGATGCTTTTTTTCTGATTGCAGGGCGTAGGTTGGAGATAATGGTAGCAGGGCACTTGATATAGGTCGGCTGCTTTCTGAAGTTACTGGTTGGCTCAGCTGCTTCTGAGGTGGTGTCCCGCCGTAGTAGGTTTGCAGATGTTATATGGTTAGATGTAAGTGTTAAATAGTTAAAAATGGTCTCCATAAATTAGGGTGGTTTTGTCCTTACTCGCCAGAAGCTGGCGAATCTTGCTCCAGAACTTTTCAGGTCGATGTTTGCATTGCTTGAAGAAGAAATTTCCATATTTCACTTTTATGTTGTGTGATTAGGGTAATTAACTCCCTTCTCAACCTCTGCAGTATAGCCAATGTGGGCTGTGTCGTTTGGTGGTGCCTTCTACACTGCTTGATAATTTTTCATGCAGTCCCTAATTTCCCTGGTTGATTTATACTGCTGATAGATTTTTGATGTACATATTTAATTCACAACATGCATGAGTGGCCTCTAAGATTTTCATGGAAGGAGCTGATTGCCTCGTCATTTGCAGTTAATACCTGGTTCTCTAGCGAAACAGTACGGTCATTGCCTAAGTAGTCCCTGAAGGGGTCAAATCCTAGAGTTTTTAGGTTGGGTTTCGGAGAAGTGGGTACTTGAAATGGCGATGTCTGTAATGTTATAGCAGGGATATGGTCTGATTCGACTTTTCCACCAGGAAAGACTCAGCAGTGATATAGGTCACAATTTCTGTTGGTTAAGACTATGTCAGGTGTCCCCGGATGAGGACCGACAAATGACTTGAAGAATGGACCTTGGAATGATAGATTTCTTGCTGTCATTATATTGAATAGCTGTTTTCCCTTTTGGTCACCTAGTGGACGTGCGGCGCCGCAGTTGAAGAGAGAGGGGTGATGGGCATTAAAATCTCCTGCCAGGGTTATTGGAACATTTCTACTCAGTATCTGGTGTAGCGTTATGGACTCTGTTAGCTGTCTTGAAGGAAAATATCCAGTTCCAACTGTTAACCGACCATATGAGGTCGTCCGTTCTATTGCTATAATGTTGTCTTCGTCAATGTAAATGTTACGAAATGCATATCCTAGTTTCAATAGGACGGCCACCGCACTAAAGAGCCATCTCGATTTCTCGTTAGTAGAGTAACCACGTATCTTTACATGTTGATCTGGTCTGGCAGCTGTCTCATTCGGAAGGATGATGTCAGGATTGTGGTTGCATAGTTCAATTTCTAGAGGATAGCGGTTGTTAAAGAAATGTTGAATGTTAATTTGTAAAATTGTGATCCCCATTATTTCGTGTAATTTGCGTTTTTGCTGCGTACAGAGAGTTGGTGTCTGAAACTATAGCAGCAAGGTGTGTGCAAGCTCTCCCTACTCGACTCGTCAAGGGGAGGGTTGTAGTCCTGAGTGGTTTCCTGTGTACTGGGTATTTTATCCATCACTGCTGCTAGTGAAAT
Organism: Cherax quadricarinatus; assembly: GCF_026875155.1. Classification (NCBI taxonomy): domain Eukaryota; kingdom Metazoa; phylum Arthropoda; class Malacostraca; order Decapoda; family Parastacidae; genus Cherax; species Cherax quadricarinatus. Next base: position 84,001,964 of record NC_069404.1, read on the forward strand.
TAAATGATGAGCCAGACTCTTCTTCTAACAACTGTGGCATGTCAAATGCTTCGTTTACAACACGTACTGCCTCATTATTCACAGCCTCAGTCACCATATTCATACCATTGACGAGAAGAGACAGTGGGGGCTAGATGTGGAAGTGTACTACTCCACTTGGGGTATCATTGAAAACTAATTGGACTTCTGGATCAGCTTCTACAGCGGCAGATTGTGCCTCATTGTCTGGTGCAAGTTCAGGTGCAGTTATTAACTCACTGGTCTGAGTTGTTTCAGCTGGGTCGTCCACTATGGGTGAGCCTTGCTTGTGTGATGAGGTTTGATTATATTTGGCTGCTGAGGAGGGCACATACTTCCTGTCTTGAGGGGGGGCCTGGTTCATTACTGAGTTCACATTATCTGGGATGATTAAGGACCTGGTTCCATTTGCTACTAACAAGTCATTTAAAATAGAGGAGAAGAGCTTGGCATTGCTACCTGCGATCTCCTTGGTCAACATGAACATCAATGTCCCTCTCATAACATCTACCTCAGAGAACCAGGGGAACATAGGGTTAAGAAGATGGTCCTTGGACTTGGTGCATGTTGGGGTTAGGGTGGGGCGCTGCAGGAGGGGCAGAATTTCAAGCATTATAGTTGATAGAGGTGGCAGTAGGAATCCCACCAGATCCAGGTAGATTAGGGAAGGAGTCCTGGGACATCGTTGGAGGTGCTTGGGGAGTGGCTTTCTTGGAGTTCTGTTTCTTACCATCCAGAATTTGCTGGATTGTAGATTTCCTGACAGGGCATCTTGGGGAGACAGCGTGGTGTTTCCCTTTACAAAGAGTACACTTGGGGTTGTTCCTGTTAGGGCTTTCCCTGAAAATATGCTCACCGGAGCAGATACTGCAAATCGTTTTTTGGCTGCTACATTGAGTGACACTGTCAGACCTGATGTACATCTGGTTCCAAAGCATTTCATTCCATTTTGACAGATGATTTTGGCTCCTTCCGGTGTCTCTAAGATTAATTTTAGTGTTTGTTGGGTGTTTGAACTTTTGGCAAACTTATATGCCATGAGAACCGTGAACTCGGAGTTTTCTTGATTAATTTCCTCAACAAGTTCCTCAGCAGTGCAGTCTTTCATGATACTGTTGATTCTGGCATGATGTCCAGCAAGGTACAGCTGACACATAAGATATTCTGTAAAAAAGAACTTTCCTATGTGTCATTCTTATTCCTACTTGGCTGACTTATGAAGGTCAACCCCTAAGATATCCTACCCTCGAGGAGTGAGAGAGACGGCGTCCAAGGCAGTGATCGACCAGAGTTTAATACCGGACGGGCGACTGGATGGTCACCTTGCCTTGTTTTAAGTCACCAGAGGCGATGTTGTCGAAAATGAAGAAGACAGGAGAAGTAGAAGGATAGCAGTGTAAGTAGTGTGTGGGTGGTTAGGTTAATGTATTGGTTGGGGTATTATGGGGGGTTAGGATGGGGTAGGATGAGGTGGTGGGATGGTGAAGGAGTAATGGGGAAAGAGGGGAACTAGCAAGCTAGTCACCGCCTTACCCTCTTGATGGGATGGGGGTCGAAGTGACAGCAAGTTTCCTTTGAGCTCTGAACAATCTGTTACTCAGGATAACCCAAAAATTGTAACTTTGGGTCTCGGTGCTCAGAGTAAATACGCCGATGTCCTCTCGCCACGCCATCCTCTCGCCACGCCATCCTCTCGCCATCCTCTCGCCGCGCCGTCCTCTCGTCCACTCACCTCAGGTGCCACACTCACCTCAGGTGCCACACTCACCTCAGGTGCCACACTCACCTCAGGTGCCACACTCACCTCAGGTGCCACACTCACCTCAGGTGCCACACTCACTTCAGGTGCCACACTCACCTCAGGTGCAACACTCACCTCAGGCACCACACTCACCTCAAGTGCCACACCCACCTCAGGTGCCACAGTCACCTCAGGTGTTTACCTGGATATTATCTGTAACCGTTTTCGAGGTCAAGACAGCCACGACCCGGTGTCAGATCAATCCTCCGAGTTGTTGGCCTGATCCGTCATGTTGTTCGTGCTAGCTGTACGTAGTCAAATGTAACGAATGCTTATGATGTTTATTCCTTATTTTCACTGGAATCTTCTTATCACCAGACAACAATGCCGGTCGACCTGCACTACATGTTGCCCTCCGCACCCTGCCGAGCTTCCATGCTGACAGCCAAGGCTGTGGGACTGGAACTCAACCTCAAGCATCTTGATGTGTTCGCCAGTGAGCAGATGAAGCCCGAGTTTTTAGCCATAAACCCTGAGCACGTCATTCCTACCTTGGTCGACGGGGACTTTGTTCTTTGGGAAAGGTATAATATGTATAAATTCTAAATATATTGAAATGCTTGCTACCTATCTGTACTTGTTCGTGACTAGATCATGATGCACGAGAGACCTAATAAAAGTCTAGTTTTATTTCCAGTTAGTGAGTTAAATGTGAACTGTTTCAGCCCTAAATTGACTTTTATTCATCTTGTATATATTAAAACTTGGTGCAAACCATTAGCAAATAATCTATTTATTGATTTCTTGCATTAGTCTATTTATTGATTACCCTGTAGTATATAAGATCTGACAAAATTATTTGTATCAGTCGCGTCATCTGTACCTACCTGGCCTCCAAGTATGGTAAGGACGACTCCCTGTACCCCAGTGACCTCCAGACCCGAGCCAAGGTTGATAGGCTCCTCTACTTCGACATGGGAACACTTTTCCATCGCTTTGGTGAATATGTGGTGAGTACCGATGATGTCTTCAGCATTCAACTCGTACATCTGAAAATTAAGGATTTTTTTACAGTATATAAATAAGTTTTTGTCTATGCGCTCACTTGTCAGAATTACTCCCTTAAGACAGATATGTATTACGCTGAGAGCATAGTGTATTATCTATCTTACTGAGTGTTTTTTGATGGCTTTGCTGATAAACTGTAGCAACAAGGATTGGTGAGAGAAGTGTTGTATAAAAACGTCGAAAGTTAGTTGCATAAGTGGACACAAATGCAACGTTCAGAATACTTTATGTTCAGAATAAGTTTCACCTGCCTGGATGTTAGTTAAGAGAAGGTTCCCTGTCAGCAAAACGTCTTATAAAAAATAAAATATTCAGAACGTTGCATATTTGTTCATGAACCTATTTAATGGCTCATATTTTTTGTATTTAAGTTAGCTACACCACATTGTGTACCCATCTAGCATACAGGACGATGAATTAGACATGTGTGCAACATTTAGGTATCTTTACTTTGTAGACGTTTCGCCATCCAGTAGTTTTATCGATACAATACATGGACATAATATGAAGACTAGAAATATATACAGAAGACAGTGGAAGGCGAGGTAATCCGTCCCTCAGCTTAGTAGCAAGTGATGAGTACCGTAGTCTTGAACAATGCTAAGCACACGCAGGAAGATTGACGTTTATATACTGGTGTCAGATGAAGTGCAGTGGACGAAGGCACTGTTACTGCTACTAGGCTGATGGACTTATTACTTCGTTTTCTACTATTTTCTGTGTAGATTTCTACAACCTTCAAATTATGTCCATGTATTGTATTGATAAGGCCACTGGATGGCGAAATATCTACAAAATAAAGATGCACAGATGTCTAATTCATCATCTCGTCGGTATTGTTTACATTGATATACAACATATAGGGAATTTTATGTGAGACCAAGAACAACAATATGTGTACCTAACACACCCTTTAAATAGGTTGGGTTTCCTGGCATATTCTATCACTAGGGAAGATTTTTTGTCCAGTCAGGATGTTAGTGTAAAGCTCCTTCATATGTTGGTATTTCATATTCTATTCCTTCACTAAGGGTTTTTCTGTCGTTCTCCTTCAGTCAAAATAATTTTCCTGTCACTCGCTATGAAAAAATACTTTTTTTTTTTTGCCTATTCTGTCGCATAACGTGTGTTTGTCACATTCTTTGACACAGAATGGAGTCTGTCACACTCCTGGCACAAGCTGGGGGTTTCCACGACGTAATGAATTCTGTCTGCAGGTCTTATGCCTCACAAACTTACCGTATATTATTATTATTATTATTATTATTATTATTATTATTATATGACCAAAGTATCCAAGCTCACATTGTAGGTTTTATTGTAATGCATATATATTTTTTCTTCGTCAGTTTCCAGTCTTGTTCCGGTCACAAAAGGAGTTCAACCCTGCCAAGCTAGAGAGGCTTCACGAGGCGCTCGGCTGGCTCAACGACCTGCTGGATGGCCACGACTGGGCTGCGGGCAACACACTCACTGTCGCCGACCACAGCCTGGCAGCTACCGTGGAGACCTTCCTTGCTGCGGACATTGATCTCAGTAAGTATAACAACATCCTGTCGTGGCTGAAGAGATGCAACACCAAGATGGCTGGCTACAAGGAGATAAATTTGAAGGGTTCAGAGGAATTCAAGAAGATGTTCAAATCAAGATCTAGTTCATAAATTTATCAAGAAACATCCCTATGAACTTGAGAGCAACATCTAATACTGTTCATTGGTTCCAGGTTTCCATCCTTACTACTAGACACTCCGCCGTCACTTGACGAATATGTACTTCTTATGCTGCTACATCTAGCATGGGCCAGTAGGACTGCATTAATGCCTCTTTATTTTTATGTTTTTGAAGGAAAGTTGAGTTGGTCTTGAAGCTAAAGACATACAGCCTCTCGCGTTCTTCTTGACCTAGCATCGCCTTACCTTGTTCCCTTTATATAGCTTCTGTGTCATTCTTATGATTGTATTCTCTTGATAAAGCTCCAGGAGAGCAAAATGTAACCAGGATAAATGTCTCATTAGTTGCTCGTGTGTCCTTTTACCTAACATACTGTTGATAATTTTGATCAATATACATAAAGAAGAGAGTTATCAAGGGCAGCCATCATTCTCAGTATTTCAACAAGGGGAAGTGTGGAAATGAAAGAATATTAAAACTTTATTTGGAATATTAATAGCGGAGAGTTAATAACCGATGATAAGCTAATTGTGACTAATTTCTGTCGTTGTCCATTAAGAAAAGAACACATGATCGAACATGGTATTATAACTATAACACAAAAACCCTGCGAAAGTTTAAGAATGCCAACAGACATGAGAACTTTACACTTGATATAGACACGTACTCACTTTATACATATATGTAAAAAAAGTTGAAACATAATATATGACATATGATGTAACAATATATTCACAGGATTTATAGCAGTGTCATACGTGCCTGGTAACATACATAAAAATATAAGAATACCGAACCAATGACCACCCATGATAAAACACATCATAATTTAAAGCCTTGCCCCATCAAAAGAGCATTCGATCAAAAACAAATTTTTGCCAGGAAAATACTCATTCCCTCCCCCCCCCCATTTTACAGTCCAATCCTATCCAATAATTACACCATTAATTCGCGCAACCCTCGCACATTCATATCCCTATACTGAACCGGAAAATCTATAGCCCATTTCCTTCCATACACGATCTCATTCCTATACTTTGTGTTTTAGAAATGTTCAGCCCGTATTCGCACCTCCCCCTCCACCTCCCTCATAGTCCACGATATAGAAATATAATCCACCACTAAATACATGACCACCCTTCTCACACTATCACCCACTCCCTCTATATCCAAACTCAATGCTTTCAGTACCATTAACCTACCTACCTCCAACCATATCCAAAACTCTACAAAACATAGACGTACCCTCGCGATACCCTCACAAAAATACACTACATGATAAGCAGTCTTATCCCCTCCCCCCACACAAAACACAACATATGGACTGCATAACGCTCATCTGATACAATCGTACGTTAGTAGGTAAAATCCCATATAAAAACCTATATATAATTTACCTCACTCTGGACTTTATACGTAACTTACGGAACGCACCCCATATACCTGCCCAATTACATAAAGGAAAGACACTCTCCCCTTCCATCACCTCATAACCCCTCACAGACCTCCCTAAAACTCGCGCCAACACTTTTCCCGGTATGCTAACCCACAAAAAATATCTCAACATGCTCGTACATTCCTCCAGTTCCCTACCCTCCCACCACTGCCACACGTCTTCCATAACTTCACTCACTCTGACACCACAATCTCCACCCAACCGTATATAACTATGTTTCACATACATGCTCTTCAGTCTACTATACAATGGAATTAATCCTAAACCACCCCTCCCCAATGATGTTGTTACAACCGTTTGCTTCAGCCAATGATATCCATATCCCCATATAAAACGCATAACCTTCTTTTGCACCAACCGCACATCGTTCATTATCAATGGATAGACCACTGCCACATGCCACAATTTAGGATAAATGATTGTGTTTATAACAATGACCCTCTGATGGATCGTCAGCCCACTCGACCGTATTCCCCCCAACCTCCTCAAAACTCCTTGCTTCCTAGCTTCCTGCCCTGCCCTTCTGTATAAAACCCCACAGATTTTAATCTGGTCTGCTACCTGCCATCCATACTTATTTCCCAAGTTCTTTCCCACTCACGATCCAACCTCTGATAATTAGACTAAAAGCCATTAAAACACATACCTGTTGCTCCACTAAATATTTCAACGATGCAACCTACATTCCTTAATCCCTCCTCTCCCCCTACTAAAACCGTCGTGTCATCAACATACACAACTATACCAGTAGCACCCCAATGCCTTACTCCCCCTTCACCCACCCCGACACTAATCGTCCTATATAGAGGATCTTGTAGACACGCAAATAAGATCTGAGACATAGGGCATCCCTGTCTCAGTCTCCTGCCCATACTAACTACCTTCCCCATCTGCCCATTTATTTGCACTCGTTTTTCTGCACCTTTGTATAATGTTTCCACTCATCGGACAATTTCCTCACCAAAACCCATGTGTCTCATAATCATCCATAACGTCTCTCGCTCTACACAATCATAAGCAGCCTTCCAATCCAAAGCTAGCACACCCCCACCATCCATCCTATGATTATCTATATAGTCCTTTATCCTCCCATGTCCACTAAACATTGTCCGTCCCGGCACACCCTTTTGTCCCGTATCTATAACCCTCCCAATAATACTGCATAACCTATTACCTAAAACCCTAGCAAACAATTTATAATCACCACACATTAAAGATAAACCTCTATAATCTAGGATGCTATTCTGCACTTCCCCCTTTGGAATCATGACAACGACCCCTGTTCATTGCGACATACCCATCCCTCCCTTTACCATCATTTCCTTCAACAATAGCACCAAGCATTCCTTCAGGACCTCCCAGTTACTTAAACAAAAATCATTTGGAATGCCATCAGTCCCAGGCGTCTTCTCTACACTCATCCCCTTTACTGCCATCAACACCTCTTCACTGTCTTCTGATTCCAGGGTCCATGATATCCCCATCTCCAAAATATGCAAATCCTCCATCTTCCTATTACCCCCTCTCATACATATCTCAACCCATTTATTCGCAAAACCACTCATACCTTCAGTCGTTACTAACCGCTGCCCCACCGTGTACCCACCCATGTCCTGATGTACTTCCAACTTCAACATATTCATTACATTTTGCCGGATCTTTAATCACTGCAGAATTCAAGCTGATGGCTGATCACCCCATAAAACATCCCCCAACCCACCCCTTAATCTCTCATCATCAAATCTTGCATTCTGCATTTCCAGCAATTGCGTCCTCATACCCTCAATCTCCGAGTCCGGATATACTCCTTGACAACCTTCATAACACTGTTTTAACTGTCCCTCCAAATAACTCTGTAATCCATATTTCCATTGACAGGCCTCCCGTCCTTTTCTCATAAAAACTACGGATTCCCGGTTTAGCACATTGCTCCCACCACAGTAATATGTCACCTCCCAGCTTTCCCTTATTCCACTCAGTTTTCCACCATTCCGCAAAACTAAGTCCACCCTCCATATCCTCTTAACAAGTTCACATTAAGTTTCCAATAACTCGTAAAATGTTTTGACAAATCACCTGAACCCGCTTCCACAACCACCCCTCTATGATCTGAAAACACAACATTCACAGTTTCCATATGATGAACCTGTATCCCAGGAGAGACATAAATGCGGTCCAAGCGTGCTGCATATAAATGCTCTTCACATGTGTTCCACCGCCCATCCCTCCCCACTCACTACATCCACCAAGCCGACTCCCCCTAATACATCTGTAGGACCCCAACACACACCCAGCTCCCCATGGCTCCACATCCTTCCTACATATCACACAATTCCAATCCCCCCCCAAATAATGTATAAACAGGAAGCCCTCGCATATGATAAATGAGAACATCCCTCACAAAATCTTCTTTCATGCGCTATTGCTATCCGCAGGCATATAAACACTTACAAAACACACACGAACCCCACCCCATGTCCCGTCCAGCCTTACTAATCTCCCATCCCCCCCTTCTTCCCATTGCAACATTTGAAATGGACTGGTCTCCGCAATTAAAACAGCAGCACCTACCTTGAGTTTTCCTGTATACCCAACATAAACTTTGTACCCGTCAACCAAGAAATCCCAACCAAACTTAAAATTATGCTCTTGTAAAAAGATGACCTGTACCCCATATCGCCTTAAAAAGGCACTGAACATCCTCCTCTTCACATCGGCCCTTAATTCTTATTATTATAATAAAAAAGAAGTGCTAAGCCACAAGGGCTATGTAGCACTGATCGGCCCTTGAACCATTTATATTCAATGTTAAGCACTTAAAAACGCTATCAAGGGCTTACCAATCGATCGCTGTCCATGTGTTTCTTTACGTTTTTGCACAATATACTTTTCACTTTGCCTTTCCTAGTCTCGTCTTTCCCCTTCCCCTTCCCCTTCCCCCCCTGTGACTTTCTTAGGCACATCCATTGATTGCTTTTTACCCGATCGTTGTGCAGGCGTAAGG
>NC_069404.1:84011421-84065043 GCF_026875155.1 Cherax quadricarinatus
AGTTGGCGCCTCCACTACTTCACTTTCTAGGCTATTCCACGGCTTGACTACTCTTGACTGAAGAAATACTTCCTAACATCCCTTTGATTCATCTGAGTCTTCAACTTCCAATTGTGACCTCTTGTGTCTGTGTCCCATCTCTGGAACATCCTGTCTTTGTCCACCTTGTCTATTCCTGCACAGTATTTTGTATGTCGTTATCATGTCTCCCCTGACCCTCCTGGCCTCCAGTGTCGTCAGGCCAATTTCCCTAACCTTTCTTCGTAGACAATCCCCGTAGCTCTGGGACTAGTCTTGTTGCAAACCTTTGCACTTTCTTCTAATTTCTTGATGTGCTTTGACTAGGTGTGGATTCCAAACCGGTGCTGCATACTCCAGTATGGGCCTGACGTAAATGGTATACAGAGTCTTGAACGACTCCTTACTGAGGTATCGGAACGCTATCCGTAGGTTTGCCAGGCGCCCGTATGCTGCAGCAGTTATCTGATTGATGTGCGCCTCAGGAGATATGCTCGGTGTTATATCACCCCAGATCTTTTTCCTCTGAGTGAGGTTTGCAGACTTTGGCCATCTAAACTATATTGTGTCTGTGGTCTTCTTTGTCCTTCCCCAATCTTCATGACTTTGCATTTGGCGGGGTTAAACTCAAGGAGCCAGTTGCTGGACCAGGCTTGTAGCCTGTCCAGGTCTCTTTGTGTGTGCGTGTGGTGTGCGTGCGTGTGTGTGTGTGTGTGTGTGTGTGTGTGTGTGTGTGTGGTGTGTGTGTGGTGTGTGTGTGTGTGGGTGTGGGTGTGGGTGTCCCCTAGTGAGGTTGTGGGGTCGGTCGAGTCTGTGTGTGTGTGTGTGTGTGTGTGTGTGTGTGTGTGTGTGTGTGTGTGTGTGTGTGGTGTGTGTGAGTGTGTGTGGTGTGTGTGTGTGTGTTGTGTGTGTGTGTGTGTGTGTGTGTGTGTGTGTGAGTGTGTGTGTAGTGTGTGTGTGTGTGTGTGTGTGTGTGGTGTGTGGATGTGTGTGGGTGTGTGGGTGTGTGTGGTGGGGTGTGTGGGTGTGTGGTGTGTGTGTGGTGTGTGTTGTGGGTGTGTGTGGTATGTGGGTGTGTGTGTGGGTGTGTGTGTGTGTGGTGTGTGTGTGTGTGTGTGTGTGTGTGGGTGTGTGTGTGTGGGTGTGTGTGTGTGGGTGTGGGTGTGTGTGTGTGTGTGTGTGTGTGTGTGTGTGTGTGTTGTGTGTGTGTGTGTTGTGTGTGTGTGTGTGTACTCACCTAATTGTACTCACCTAATTGTGGTTGCAGGGGTCGAGACTCAGCTCCTGGCCCCGCCTCTTCACTGATCGCTACTGGATCCTCTCTCTCTCTGCTTCCTGAGCTTTGTCATACCTCTTCTTAAAACTATGTATGGTTCCTGCCTCCACTACTTCACTTGCTAGGCTATTCCACTTGCTGACAACTCTATGACTGAAGAAATACTTCCTAACGTCCCTGTGACTCGTCTGAGTCTTCAGCTTCCAGTTGTGACCCCTTGTCCCTGTGTCCCCTCTCTGGAACATCCTATCTCTGTCCACCTTGTCTATTCCCCGCAGTATCTTGTATGTCGTTATCATGTCTCCCCTGACCCTTCTGTCCTCCAGTGTCGTCAGTCCGATTTCCCTTAACCTTTCCTCGTACGACATTCCCTTGAGCTCTGGGACTAGCCTTGTTGCAAACCTTTGTACTTTCTCTAACTTCTTGACGTGCTTGACCAGGTGTGGGTTCCAGACTGGTGCTGCATACTCCAGTATGGGCCTAACATACACAGTGTGTGTGTGTGTGTGTGTGTGTGTGTGTGTGTGTGTGTGTGTGTGTGTGTGTGTGTGGGGGGTGTGCGTGCTTGTGTGTATGCATATATTTGTACGCTCGTGTGCATATGTCTGTGCGTGCGCCCTCGTGTGTGTATGTGTGTGCGCGCGCGCTCGTGTGGGTGTATGACCCACTTAATATTTGTATTCATAACTCATTACAATTGTGACCAGGTGTGGACGTATCATTGGCTCATTACTTTGTAATTTGTTCATGACTGTAACCATGTATAGGAGTGAGGCTGATTCAATACCTTTGTAACTTGCCATGATTGCGACCAGATCTACCAGGAGTTCATTACCTTTGTAACTAGTTCAGCTATCATAACTTTGGGGTCCAGTCCCTGGACTCATTATGTACCTTTGTAATCTTTTGACGACCGCCCACAGGATGGGTATGGGGTGCATAATAAAGATATTAAACTAAACTTCAACCCACGGCACGGAAGCCCTGAAACTCCTAAGCCAGTGGACTAGCTGTCTCTGAGAGCATTCATCCAACTAGGTATGTTTCTATACACCATACGGAAATTAGAATAGGTCCCAGCTGGTCCAGTGGTTAATGCATTGGCCATGGGTTTCAGGACTCATCCTTCATGGGTTCGAGTCCCACCCGTTCTGTGATTTGTTGGCAATCATGTTATTATGATTTTGTGAGTCACTGAAACATCCCGAGTGATAGAGCACAACAGGAAATCCTAACGTGTGATGGATTATCAGAGGAGTATGACAAGAAAAGTTAACCTATGATGAAATATGACAGGAAAAGTCACCCTGTGTGATGGAATATTTGATGGGTATGCAAGGTAATCATAAGTCTTGTCCTCACCTTCTAAAATGAACATAGCTGAGAAAATCATTATAAACTGGTATAGCTAATGTGAATACCAGAAAAAAAAATTAAGTGAATTATTAGGAATTAAACTATATTCGTAGTGTGATACAAATCCGTTTTGAGGGCACAACAATTCACAGGTGCGTGAACAAAGTTATGTAGACCAAGCTTTCCAATTCAAACGTAGATTTGAAAAAGTTGTCTAAATAAAGATGCGTTCTGCATGCTTTCTTCAGATACAACTCTCAGTGTATATTATTATTATTATTATATTGCAACAGTATATAAACAAAATAGCGATAAACTCAGTGTATGAACACTCGCCACGTATTCACCAAAGCGACGGAGAAGTGTTTCCATGTCGAAGTAGAGGAGCCTATCAACCTTGGCTCGGGTCTGGAGGTCACTGGGGTACAGGGAGTCGTCCTTACCATACTTGGAGGCCAGGAAGGTACAGATGGTACGACTAATATAATTTCTGTTAGGTCTTATATACTGCAAGACTATAACTTGTTTTCATTTTTTTTTTTTGCATATAAGATGCAATTAGTAGCTCCATGAGTAATGGTTTTCACACAAAATATCAGTTTTAATATATAAAAAAAATAAACATGAGTCACAGTACGGGGGCCGGAGCAATTCACAACCAACTCACAAACTGAAAAATAGAACATTGACTTTTATTCTGTCTGTTCTGGATCATTACCAAGTCACGAGTAAGCAAAACAAATTAGAAAAGTGTTGTACCTCTCACAGAGAACAAAGTCCTCGTCGACCATGGTAGGAGCAATATGCTGAGGATTAATGGCTAGAAACTCTGGTTTCATTTTGTTCCTTGCCAAGCAGGACAATATGCTTGAGGTTGAGCTCGAACCCCACAGCTTTTGCCGTTAGCATGGTGGATCTGTAGGTTGCTGAGAGCAGCATGAAGTACAGGTCGACTGGCATGGTTGTCTGTGATGATGTACTCTGTTACCAGAGAAGATTCCAGTGTAAATGAGAAAACCGAAACGCAGCGCATGTTAAATATCTGAAATTTTCGTCACCTTTAGCACATCACTGCGAAAATAACCAAAGGTTCCAGATAAAATATTTTTAAGCCGTGGTACGTGAGGATCAAGTTGTTGATGTTAAATATTTGAAAGGGAAAAAAGTGGCGTCTGAATCCTTAATGATCAGCTCAATGGCTATTTAAGAACATCTTATAAAGTTCTGCTGTTAACTCAGGATCACAGATTGTTGTTGACTCGTGCTATGTATATGTCGTCCCGAATAGGTTAAACTTGAGATTTTCGCTTAACTAGCAACGCTCTTCTTGCCGAATAAGACAAGCTAAAATTTGTGTATGCAGTAATTTCACAGATATCATTTGAACCTAACGAAAAAAATATATTTCATTGTGTTTGTTTATTATTAAATTATTGTAAACTTATCTAAAATATATTTCGTTAGATTAGGTTAAACTAAATTGCACTTGTTTTAATAAGGTTAGGTAAGTTTTCTAAGGTTTTTTGGTACAAAATTCTTAATTTTTACATTAACATAAATGAAAAGAATACGTCTTTAAACGTATAAGAGAAAATTCTAGAAATTACTTAATTTTAAATGAGTTCTTGAAGAAGACAATTTACTAGAACTTTATGATAATGATTTCCTAAGAAACATTGGTGAAGCAGTAGCCAGTACTATGGTGATCCGTAGTCACATAACTAAAATCTGCTGATTTACACTAGGTGCAGAAAATTATTGCGAGGTACGATGATGCTGTACTTACACAACCCCTCTTTAAGGCCATATATTCATTGTCTATATTTCTTTGATGGGTAAAGAATTATATGTATCAGACAGCTGTAGTGGATGTGGAAAAAGAGCTTGACAGATGGTGGAGACTAGGAGAGTATTTCAAGTGAACGCTTCAGAGCATTCCTGTTAGATCAAAACATTAGACATATGTGCAACACCTGAGCAATTTTACCTTAAAGACGTTTTGCCAACCAGTTACTATATACCTATAATGTTGTGATGCTTGCCTGACATAGGAGCACCATGGAATCTTGGTAAGGAGGATATCTTCCACAACCTGTTTGCTAATCTCTGACCCAACTCTTGGGGATGACCTACTTCAACTAGTGAGCCAGCCCAGAGAGTGACGATGCCTATGTTCCAGATTCAAAATGATCACGGTGTCCAGTTAATAAGTTCTGTGTTGAACTGAAAAAAACCACTTGATGGTGGAGCGTCTTCAAGCTAATGTACCCAGGTGTTGCAAATGTGCCTATTAGAGATCGCTGTGAGAGAGTGGTACATTGTAGCACCTGTCAACTTGTCAAACTGCAGCACCAATTTTTTCTGTTTATTCACTAACAGTTTTTTAAGAGAAATCACACCCAAACATACATACACACGTACTTGCCGACGCACTGATGGAATAACGAATAAGTAGGAGGAGTGGCAAGAAAGAAACAAAGAGGCATCACCGGTCATCATAGCTCTCCAGAAACCAAGCTCACAGGAATGATAACAGATGCCATCTTTCCAACAGGATATCAGATCCTGAGGAAAGACAGAGGCAACAGAGGGGGTGGAGGAATGCACTACTCATCAAAAACCAATGAGATTTTGAGCTAGAGAGAGGAAACAAGGGAGAAACAAGATATCTACATAATAGGAACACTTCAAATGCCAGCAGTTATGCTGCTGGAACAGTACTGCTGCAGTTCTCCCAGTCTTCTGATATTCTTCTTCCGATATGTTATTACTCCTCCACTTTTAAAGCCCCACCATAGGAATTATGCCACTGTGGAAAAAGAAGCCCTAGCCTGGTTATCTCCCTAGAGCATTTTGAGGTTTACTTGGGAACATCTCCCCACCAAATCATGGTATATTCTGATCACAACTCTTTTACGTTCATTAATACCATGAAATCAAAGAATGCCAGAATACAGAGGTGGATCCTTAGGATCCAGCCTTTTTCCATTAAAATTCTCCATAAAATGTTATTGGGGACGCTCTGTCCCATCCTTAAGACCTGTAGGACCAGTATGACATTAGGCTATCCCTGCTCCAACCTATGCCTTTAAGACCTGTAGGACCAGTATGACATTAGGCTATCCCTGCTCCAACCTATGCCTAATCTTTTCACTTTTTCACCTACAGGTATGTGAAAGAATAATACCAACTGTCATATTCGTATTCCAGTAATTCTACTGTATCTAGTAGGAGGTTTAGGGATACTGATATTTTATTTTTAGTGCGACATTTGGTCGTGTGGAAGGAGTGTTACTCCCTTTGCTCATTTTAAGAAAGAGACGATATATTTATAAGTGTTATTTTGGCTTTTTCACTTAATATTATATTAAGGAGTATCTTCATTAATAGCTAATATGAATTTACACTGCTGTATAATATTATTTAGCCATTAATTATTTAGCTTTGTACATAGGTAGGATGTTTCAATGTTCTAAACTACTGGTGCGATGAGGTGAAGCACCAGGTGGCAATTTCAGTTACTCAACCCTCGCTCAGACTGAGTAGAGGTCTGGTGGTAAAACCTTACATAGGTTAGTTCACACCTTCCACTGGTCGAAGGAGGGTCTGGTGGAGAATCTGACTTTATGTCACACTACACTTCCTCAGAAGTTACTAGGAATTTTGGAAGCCCTGTGCTATAGTATATCTCGGTCTGAGAAGGCAGTTGAGAAACTCTTGAGTTAAGCCGTTTATAGACTCTGATCTAGAAAAGGGATTATTGTAGAATGGTCCCAGAGGAAGAACTCTGTTATTTGCATCAGTGTGGCGTTTAAGTTTAAAAAACGCCAGTGTATGTACATATATTTTTTGACTCATTGTCATTGAGTCTAGGAACCCTCTATATCTAGAGCTGGTTGTAAATATTTAACGTATTACAGTGATGTATTAATAAGGCTAATGATATATGTTTTTATTCATAGTGATTACGATATGAGAAGTTCTCTTTTAAAGATTGAGTTATTTAATTCATGACAGAAACCTTAAGTGATTATTAATGCAGTTAAGAAAACAAGCAGAAACCACAAAGATTCCCTTTCCTCAATAAGTGAACCCTGCATATGATTACCTCTGGATGAGATAATCCTGTTCTCTTTCATGAGTTTGTTACGTGAAGCACTATAGTAAAGGGGTCTATAGGTCCTGCTCATAACAGTCCCAAGGTGGTAATTGCAGTAATGTATAACCTGCCACATAACAGCAGGAGGACAAGGAAAGAATATGACGAGAGTAACAGAGCAATAATTGACACACTCTGAAGTGGC
Source organism: Cherax quadricarinatus (assembly GCF_026875155.1). Taxonomy (NCBI): domain Eukaryota; kingdom Metazoa; phylum Arthropoda; class Malacostraca; order Decapoda; family Parastacidae; genus Cherax; species Cherax quadricarinatus. The sequence goes on from NC_069404.1 coordinate 84,018,376, forward strand.
CAGAAGAGCTCATGCGACCAGGGCAAAGCTACTGATTGAGGGTGAGTTCAATCACAACGAAACTGACTGGGAGAACCTGGGGCCATATGGGGGCCCAGAAACGTGGAGGGCAAAAATGATGGAGGTGGCACTGGAAAACTTCATGTACCAACACATTAAAGGCACTATCAGAGAGAGAGAGGAGAGGACGAACCAGCAAGACTGGACCTAGTATTCACCTTGAGTAGTGCAGATATTGAAGACTTCACATATAAAAGACGACTCGGGGCCAGTGACCACGTGGTTCTGAGCTTTGAATACATAGCAGAGTTACAAGTGGAGAGAGAGGCAGGAAGGGCAAGATGAATGATACCAAACTACAAGAGAGGAGACTACACAGCAGAAGAATTTCCAGCGAAAGTTCAGTGGAACAGAGAACTGGCAAGAAGTCACAAATGGTATGATGGAATATGTGATAACAATATGAAGAAGCGAGGAGAAGTAAACCAAGGGTAATCATAAATAACGAGAAGGCCAGGAAGAGCCTTGGGTTTCTCCCAAGGCCAGAATTCAATTGTGCAGAGAATGGAAGAAGAATAGAAGGCAAGAACACAAGAGAATAAGGAGAGCAGTCAAAGAACCAGAAATGAATATGCACAGGTAAGAAGGGAGGCCCAACGACAATACGAAAATGACACAGCAGCGAAAGCCAAATCTGACTCGAAGCTGTTGTACAGTAACATCAAGGACCAGGTAATCAGGTTGAGGAAGGAAAAGGAGAATCACCAGAAAACGACCCGAGAAGTAATATGAAGGAGCCTTCAGCTTGAGATTCAAAGAAGTGTTCACAGAGGAGACAGAAGGGACTCCAGAAAGACGGAGAAGTGGGGTACACCATCAAGAGTTGGACACAATACATACCACCAAGGAAGAAGTGAAGAAGCTGCTAAACAAGCTAGTTACCTCAAATGCGATGAGGGTGGATAACATCTCTCCATGGGTCCTGAGAGAGGGAGCAGAGGCAGTATGTGTACAATTAACAACAATCTTCAACACATCTATAGAAAAGAACGACTACCTGAGGTATGGAAGACAACAAATGTAGCCCCAACTTAGGCCTGTAGGCCTGGTACAGATACTGGCTCCTGGAGCTCAACCCCACGAAGTGCAAAGTCGCGAAGATTGGGGAAGTAAAAAGAAGACCTCAGATGGAGTACAGTCTAGGGAGCCAGAGACTACAAACCTCACTCAAGGAAAAGGATCTAAGGGTGAGTATAACACCGGGCACATCTCCTGAGGCGCACATCAATGAAATAAATGCTGCAGCATACGGGAGCCTAGCAAACTTAGAATAGCATTCCGACATTTCAGTAAGGAATCGTTCAGGACCCTGTGCACCGTATATGTCAGGCTTATATTGGAGTATGTAGCACCAGTTTGGAACCCCACACCTAGCCAAGCACATAAGGAAAATAGAGAAAATGCAAAGGTTTGCAACATGACTAGCCCCGGAGCTAAGGGCATGTCCTACGAGGAGAGGTTTAGGGAAATCGACATGACGACGCTGGAGGACAGGAGAGATAGGGGTATATGATAACGACATAACAAAAGATTAGATGATGAAAGATTGGATATCAGATTGGAGGGAGAGAGTGAGGAGTGAATGCTATCCAGAATTTGGGAGTGACACGTCCACTTCCCAATATTCTGAATACATTCACCTTCTCCATACTCTCTCCTTCCCAATCTGATAACCAATAATTCATCATCTAATCTTTTGTTATCCTCATTACCATACTCTTTCCTGTTATTCACTTTTAATTTTCTTCTTTTGCACACCCCCCTTACCAAATTCAATTCTGAGATTGGTGGACTTATTTTGGTAGGGTGTGCAAAAGAAGAAAATTAAAGTGAATACAGAAAGAGTAAGGTACAGAGATAACAAAAAGAAAATAGATATGATAAAGATTGGATATCAGAATGGAGGAGAGAATATGGAGGAGGTGAATGTATTCAGATATTTGGGAGTGGACGTGTCAGCGGATGGGTCTATGAAAGATGAGGTGAATCATAGAATTGATGAGGGGAAAAGGGTGAGTGGTGCACTTAGGAGTCTGTGGAGACAAAGAACTTTGTCCTTGGTGGCAAAGAGGGGAATGTATGAGAGTATAGTTTTACCAACGCTCTTATATGGATGTGAAGCATGGGTGATGAATGTTGCAGCGAGGAGAAGGCTGGAGGCAGTGGAGATGTCCATGTCTGAGGGCAATGTGTGGTGTGAATATAATGCAGAGAATTCGTAGTTTGGAAGTTAGGAGGAGGTGCGGGATTACCAAAACTGTTGTCCAGAGGGCTGAAGAAAGGTTGTTGAGGTGGTTCGGACATGTAGAGAGAATGGAGCGAAACAGAGTGACTTCAAGAGTGTATCAGTCTGTAGTGGAAGGAAGGCGGGGTAGGGGTCGGCCTAGGAAAGGTTGGAGGGAGGGGTAAAAGGAGGTTTTGGGGCGAGGGGCTTGGACTTCCAGCAGGCATGCGTGAGCGTGTTTGATAGGAGTGAATGGAGACAAATGGTTTTTAATACTTGACGTGCTGTTGGAGTGTGAGCAAAGTAACATTTATGAAGGGGTTCAGGGAAACCGGCAGGCCGGACTTGAGTCCTGGAGATGGGAAGTACAGTGCCTGCACTCTGAAGGAGGGGTGTTAATGTTGAAGTTTAAAAACTGTCGTGTAAAGCACCCTTCTGGCAAGACAGTGATGGAGTGAATGATGGTGAAAGTTTTTCTTTTTCGGGCCACCCTGCCTTGGTGGGAATAGGCCAGTGTGATAATAAAAATAAAATAATAAAATACTGAGAGGAATTGAAAAGCTGGACAGAGACAGGATGTTCCAGATGGGACACAGCAACACGGGGTCACAATTGGAGGTTGAAGACTCAGATGAATCACAGGGATGTTAGGAAGTATTTCTACTGTAAAATAGTTGTTAGTAAGTGGAATAGTCTGGGATGTGATGTATTGGAAGCAGGATCTATACACAGGTTTAAGAAGAGTTATAATAAAGCTCATGGAGCAGGAAGTGACCTAGTAGCGAGCAGTGAAGAGGCGGAGCCAGAAGCTGTGAATCGACCCCTGCAATCACAACTGAGTACAACTAGGTGAGTAGATACATACACACAAAGAAACCATACATAGCTTTAAGAAGAGGTACGATAAAACTCGTGGAGAAGGGAGAAAGTGGACCTATTAGTGACCAGCAAAGAGGCGGTGCCAGGAGTTTTGACTTGACCCCTGCATCAATTTATAAGTGAATACAAATAGGTGACTACTCACACACACACACACACACACACACACACACACACACACACACACGGGGGGGGTCCAGAAACATGGAGAGCCAAGATGATGGATGTGGTACTGGAAAACCTCATGCATCAACATGTTAAGGACACTACCAGAGATAGAGGGGAGGACGAACCAGCAAGACTGGACCTTGTGTTCACCCTGAGCAGTTCACACATTCAGGACATCACATATGAGAGGCCCGTAGGAGCTAGTGACCACGTGGTTCTGTGTTTTGAATACATAGTAGAGTTACAAGTGGAGAGTGTAACAGGAGTTGAATGGGAAAAGGCAAACTATAAAAGGGGAGGACTACATAGGTTTGAGGAACTTCCTGCAAGAGGTTCAGTGGTACAGAGAACTGGTAGAAAAGTCAGCAAACGAAATGATGGAATACGTAACAACAAAATGCAAGGTTTGTTCCCAAGGGCAGCAGAAATAATGGGAAGACCAGAACGAGCCCTTAGTTTACCCGACGGTGTAAGAAGGTAAAAAGTAAGTGCACTAGAGAATGGAAAAAGTACAGAAGGGAAAGAACACAGGAAAATAAGGAGATTAGTCCAAGAGCCTGGAACGAGTATGCACAGGTAAGGAGGGAGGCCCAGCGACAGTATGAAAATAACATAGCATCGAAAGTCAAGTCTGACCCAAAGCTGCTGTACTCCCACATCAGGAGGAAGACAACAGTCAAAGACTAGGTAATCAGGCTGAGGACAGAAGGTGGGGAACTCACAAGAAACTATCACGAGGTATGTAAGCAGCTCAACAGGTGATTTAAGGAAATATTTACAGTAGAGACAGGAAGGGCTCTGGGAAGAGAGCACAGAGGGGAACATCAACAGGGAATATACCAACAAGTGTTGGATGCCATACAAACAACGGAGGAGGAAGTTCAGAAGCTGCTAAGTGACCTTGATACCTGAAAGGCAAAGGGACAGGACATCTCCCAGTGGGCCCTTAGAGAAGGAGCAGAGATGCTGTGCATGCCACTAACCACAATCTTCAATACATTCCTTGAAACTGGACAACTACCTGAGGTATGGAAGACGGCAAATGTAGTCCCCATTTTTAAGAAAGGAGACAGAAACGAGACACTAAACTACAGACCATTGTCTCTGACGTGTATAGTATGCAAAGTCATGGAGAAGATTATCAGGAGGAGAGTGGTGGAGCACCTGGAACAGAACAAGATTATAAATGACAACCAGCATGGATTCATGGAAGGTAAATCCTGTGTCACAAACCTTCTGGAGTTTTATGACAATGTAACAGAAGTAAGACACGAGAGAGAGGGGTGGGTTGATTGCATTTTCCTGGACTGCAGGAAGGCCTTCGACACAGTTCCTCACAAGAGATTAGTGCAGAAACTGGAGGATCAGGCACGTATAACAAGAAGGGCACTGCAATGGATCAGAGAATACCTGACAGGGAGACAACAACGAGTCATGTTACGTGAAGAGGTATCACAGCGGGTGCCTGTGACGAGCGGGTTCCCACAGGGGTCAGCCCTAGGACCAGTGCTATTTTTGATATATGTGAATGACATGATGAAAGGGATAAACTCTGAAGTGTCCCTGTTCGCAGATGATGTGAAGTTAATGAGAAGAATTAAGTCAGATGAAGATCAGGCAGGACTACAAAGAGACCTGGAGAGGCTGGACACGTGATCCAGCAACTGGCTCCTTGAATTCAACCCTGCCAAATGCAAAGTCATGAAGATAGGGGATGGGCAAAGAAGACTGCAGACAGAGTATAGGCTAGGTGGACAAAGACTGCAAACCTCACTCAAGGAGAAAGAACTTGTGGTGACCATAACACCGAGCACGTCTCCGGAGGCACACATCAATTAGATAACTGCTGCAGCATATGGGCAGCATATGGGCGCCTAGTGTCACAACAGAAATTCTCACGCAATTTGCTTTTCAAGTTGAACAAACATAAAAATTTGGCCAAACATCTCCTCAACTACCGTGGTTTTCTGGGGGGTTCCCATGGAATTTCAGCAAAACAAATGGTTCATAACATAATTTATTTCATGAGTCTATCAGGATCAAAAGGAATTTGATCTCTATCTTATTTAGGGGAAAAAATTCTTAGCCTCTCAAAAGCATCTGGTCTTCTCAGGTTGGGTTGGGTCGCTCATTTGTCACACCAACTGCCAGTAAGACGTCGCTCTGCTCGCTGCGCTTGCTTGCTCATAATAATGCTTCCTCGTGCCTACTTGAATGACGAAACAAGGTGGGACTTCAGTCTATCCCTCTTAAATTCAGCAGTCACCCTCCTTCCTTAGTCTCTTCTTGGTCGGGAAGTGGCGACGGTGACGGTCAGCAACGCACTGAAGGTCTGAACGAGGGAAACAACTCTTTCTGTTGTGTCGTTCACGACCTTCAAGGAGCCCACAGACTTCTTCATTTCCAGGAACGTTGTGTTCGTCTATCATGTTTAGCGTCAGCAATGATGCTAAACATCTTCAGCGTCCTCTTAGTCCCGAACTCCTCCAGTCTGACTCCAATCTCTGGGACACCTTGGTTTGTTTTCCCGCTCGAGGTTAGTCACTATCTTGTGCTTTGTCGCAATGTCCATTTTCTTGTCAAAGAACACCAATCTAACTAACCCTTTGAACATATCCAGATAGAGATCGCATTTGCGATCTCTATCTGGATATGTTCAAAGGGTTTGGAGGAAGTCCAAGTCATTGCGAGGGGCTTGCACGCCACACAGAGCCTCGTTCCAGAGCCGGACGTAGATCAAGGCAGCGATTCCTTGGCAGTGAGACTGAACTGGTTCTGGAATAGGCAGACCTTCAGGACGTACAATCCCTTCCCCATCCACCAGGCATGATGCGTCGGGCCTGGGGGCCGAAACATGGCCCGCTTGTCACCCCCTCCACCCAAGAACAGGAGGCTCAGGCTGAGGAACTTGGCATAGTCTGCTCGCACTTGCTGCTCCTTCACAGCCTGCTTGATGTAGGAAACCATGTCGATGCACTGCTCTTCCAATCTGTATTCCTGGAACATCTCGCCTGGGGCACCAACGTATACCTCTTGGTTGACTTTGAGCCACACCATCTGAAACCTCTTAAAGAGTTCAGTTTCTGGTTCTCCCTTTAGCCCGAAGACTACCTTGAAAACACTGGAGAGGACAATCTCCAAGACATGATGATGGCAAGCTGTCCACACGAGTTCCCCTCCCAAGCCCTTCTTTGATCAGTGTACAGGCTACGTGGTGGAGACCCGTGTTTAAGGCTGTCGTATCGAAGACCTGGCCTTGAATATGAGGACAGAGAGACCAGTCGTTAAGAGCCACCATGCATGCCTCCTCCTGTGCCTCCCCCGTTCTCCTTTCTGTCTTAGGCACAGCCAACAACTTCTCGAAACTGCCCAGGCCAGTAACGAGCACAGTTACAGAGTCCACCTTTCCCCTTTTCCCAGTGTAGTCTGGGAGAAGCTTGGCATCCCAGTGCAGGAGAAGTGAGCCCTTGGATGGTAAAGACTTCTCGATCTTGAGTGTCCACTCGAAGCCGTGCCTGTCGCCTAGATAGCCGGACTGAGCTTCTGGAGAGGCTTAGACTCGAGAGATCATGGCCAAGTGCCCCTGCCACGGCTCCTGCCACAAACACGGCTTTCAACTCTTTTTGAGGTTCTGGTATTCCCGCATTAACTTCTCCAACTTCTGCATGCAGAAATCTAACCACTAGGTAGGGATCCTTGCCCTCGTCCAGATGGAACAGCAGGCTTTGAAGGACTTCTTGAAGCTTTTTGGGTAAGGAAGGTTCTACTTCAGGTGAAAGAATTGTGACATGTCAGAAGCCAGGCAGTTGAGAAAAACTCGCGGGGATACCCAACTAACCACCATTCTGATGCAATTTATGTACTCTGCTGAGGATGCCATCTTTGTTAAAATATTGTTTTCGAGGTCCTTTGTCTTCTGTACTTTTTCCATTCTTAACCCTTAGTTTTTGCCCCCTACCCTTAGGGTGACCAAGAGTCGTTGGGGCTTCCCTTATTTTGTTCCCCTTTGGGGGGAAAAACCTCCCCTGCCTCCTTTCATTTTGTTGCCCCTTTTTGCATCATTTCTTTAAAATGATTTTCCAAAAATTTCTTTTTTCCCACTGAACCTTTGGAATTTCCCTATCCCTGTTGGCCCCCCCCTTTTTTAATTGGTTTTTCCCCCATCTACTACTTTTAAACCCCTCTCCCACTTGTACTTACTATGTATTCAAAGCTCAGAACATGTTCATTTTCCCAAAAAAGGCCTTTTTCATTGTGATGCCTGTGTCCAAGTATAAAGGTGAATACGAGATCAGTCTTGGTGGTTCTAATCCCTTTCCTTTAGGAAGTGCCCCTAAATAGATTGGGTTTTTCCAAAACGATCCATCCCCCCTTCGTTCCTTTTTTTTGGGCACCCTTTGGCTGAGGTTTCCCCAAATCTTTCTTTGTGCTAAAACCACCCCCTAACTAAAAATTTTCCCCCACCTTGTAGCCTTCTACCCCACCTCAGCTAGTGGTCCCATTGCTCCATTGCTTCTTCACATTTTCTCTTTTGGGTCCCGCAGTCTGTGATGGGTTATCATCACTGCAATTACCACCTTCGGCCCCCCCCTAAAAAAGTTCCCATAAATAAAAAATAATAATAATAATAATAATAAAAATTCTTATTTCTGCAAGGGAAAAAGGCCCAGCGACATCAATGCAAAACTACTAGAAAAACCCCTTGTTTTGCAGAGGGATTTCGGGCAAATTAGGTCGTTTTTTGCCCCAGGGGCACGACACCCCACCCGAACTCCCCCATTATACTGATGGGGGAACATGGGAAACCAATTTTGAAACACTCCCCTTTTTTTCCATCCTTTCGCCCGGGGAACGAAACCTGGACCTCACCGTGCGACCAGGCCCTATTGCACCCTGGGCCTGGTAGTCCCCTTTTGCCCCTTTTCCCTTCATTTCCTGAAAACCCCCTTTGGTTTTTAATGAGCGGTGCAATGCCTCCCCCACTCCCTTATCTTTCCTGGGATCTGTATCCAGGTGGGAAGTTTGATTTTTACCTGGGTTTAGTTTTTGGGTTTTTTATAAGCGCGCAGGGCCCATCCCCTGACCTCCCCCTACAACCGTTAGGGGCTAAGGGAACCACATGTATTTATAAGTAACTTACTCTGGAAAATTAATTATATTGAACTGTGGGGATTTGCTCTAAATTCCTAAGGTGTCACTTTAGCTGAAGGCGCGGGTCAAGCCTTTTTTTCTCAAATTTAAAAGGTTATCTGGACACACACCCAAAAACAATTTAAAAAAAATAGTTTATAAGTTGACTTTTGAAAAGTAAAATTTAAAGGGGTGGTAGAATTTTTTGGGAACTGGGAAATTGTGCTTGGCAACGTCTTTTTTTTGGTGGGGGGGTTTGCTCTCCTCCCTCTCCCCCTCTCTCCTCTCCCTCTGTTTTTCAATGGCAGGACCTTGGGTCCTTCTTCTATCTTCTTTTGGGGGATTATGTGTTCCCGGGTGAGTTTTTTAACTTTAAATTGGGCCACCCAAACCAGGGTGACTGTGTGTCCCCAAAAAACTGGTTAGCCCGAGTTAGTCAAGAGAGAGAAGGACAAAAAGTTAAATAAAATAACCATGTGGGAGAACAGCTATGGAGTGTGTAGATCTTTGTTTTTTAAGTGTGAGCTGTAATTGTTATTCTGTACATATCTATTGAGAATACAGTTATATTTTTATAGTAGTAGTTTACATAACCTGTGAAGAGGGCTGGTGAGAGGATATCAGACACTCAAGATGATCAGCCATGATGTATTACCCCTAGACAGATAAGGCCATTAAGTAAAAAGCTACCCCACACTAGAACATGTAGTGAGAACCTTACTATCAAAGTAATAAGGGACGAACCAACGTAACATGGGAGCTTGACCGGGAGAGTTATTTGACTGCTAAAATAACTCAAAACATTCTTTGAACTATATGTGCTGGTATGGGGTAATAACAGTTGCATGTTTCTGTTAGAAGATTTACCAAGGTGGTGTCAGTGGAAGTGTTGTTTTCATATATTAGTTTACAGGTTGTTTTTCTCCTAAGGTGGGGGAAAGGTTGAGTAACACATTTTGTTGTGGTTATGGTAAGTGCTATGTGCATAGTTTACATTCAATTTGTGTTATTTTATGTGCCTGTGGGAAAACTTTGTCCACTGATACTGTAAGAGGGAAGCAAGTGTTTAAAGATAAAAACTATGTCAGAAGATGAGTCTTTAAACGTTTTAGGCTTCAGGGAAGAAGGTAATAATTCATCAGTAAACATGCCTGGTAACAGTGAACATGAGGGATCACCTACCCCAGGTGTTACAGAAATGGAATGGATGAGACTGAAATTAGCTGTACTAGAGGCTGAAATGAAATTAATGAAAGCTAAAGAGGAAGAGCGTCAAAGGTTAGGAGTGATCAGATCAAAGCCTGAGCAGTACTTTAACATAACTAAAGCTGCAAAATTTTGTCCCTAAGTTTACAGAGAGTGACCCAGATAGATATTTTTCTTTTTTGAGAAGACTGCTTTGGAGCAAGGATGGCCCAAACAGAAGTGGGCTACCCTAGCTCGCACACAACTTGTGGGTAAAGGATTCCAGAGAGTAGAGACTCTGGAGGGGCAAAATTTTTCTGATTATGATAAGATTAAAGAGGAAGTATTGCTTGCCTACCAAATGATACCTGAGAAATATAGACAAAAATTCAGGAATCAAAAATTTCAGGATGGGCAGACCTTAACTGAGTTTGGGAATGAGAAACTGTTCCTTTTTAAGAAATGGGTTTGTTCCAAAGGAGTTAATAAAGACTATAACAAATTAGTAGATCTGATGGTTCATGAGGAATTGTACAATACAATCCCTGTTGACCTCAGAGAATATTTGGAGGACAAAAACCCAGATAATCTTTCAGAAGCACTGGATCTAGGTGACCGATTCTTGGCTCGCAGGGAATTGGTAAGTAAAAAACAGTCATGCTGCTTCTGAAATTTCCCCACTCGTTTCTAAACCTTTTTCCCAAAAGTCCAAATGGTCATAAAGGTAAGTGGGGACAAGAATTTTCAGGGATAAATGAAGGCTGAGGTGTCCTCTAAAATAGAAGGAAAAGGTAAGTCAGCTGGAGTTCAAAGTTTACCTAGACAATCAGATAATGTTTCAGGTCCTCGAGTAAACAGTACCAGTCCTGCACCAAATGGTAAAATACCTTAAGAGTTTTAATCTGTTACTACTGTAACAAAACTGGACACACACAAAAGTTTTGCTGGTCAAGGCGGCGAGATCAGGAAAGGGAGGATCCACCCCAGAGGACTCTAACTGCAGAGATACATCCAGTTGCCTGCATTAGGTCTTCAAGGCAAGGTGAGGAGGAACCTTTGGATCTAGACCCCAGGATGTGTATATTTTCTAGTAGGTCCACAGTTGGTTTGCAAAAGGATGTAGGCAGAGTTGAGAACATACTGTCCTTGAGAGATGGATGTAGCACCTACTCCTTGCTACGTGCTGGAGTGCTGCCAGTGTCTAAGGATACCTATACTGGAGTAGATATATTATTGAAGGGTATTACAGGTTCACCCATAAGAACACCTGTACACAAATTATGGGTAGAATCTGCATACCAAGTTGGCTATCTCCCCGTAGGTATTTCAGATGAAATTCCCTTCGAAGGGGTTAACCTCTTGTTGGGAAACAATGTTATGGGTCTGTTAGACAGTGAGGAACAACTAGTTTGGGGGAAACCAAATCCCAAATGTTGGGAGGAAATGGCTAGGAAAACCCTGCCAGACCTTCTCCCTGATGGTTCCACCATGAGAAGTATGGCTCATGATCATGCTACCAACAGTCTTCATGATATTTCTCATGAGGATGGTGAGGGCTTAAGTTTGGTAACTCTGCTTTCTGATGTTGAACTGCAGTCAACTGAAGAAAAGGATGTTCCAGCCAGAGCTGAGCATGATTGGAGAATGGATCAGTTAAATAGTGTGAGAGAGGCTGCACCTGCTAGGGTGCAATTAATTTCTGTGCAGGAAAATGTCGCTGCTGCTGGGGAAGAGATTTTACAGTTAAATAAGTGTGTTCATTTCAGGGAGGAACTCTTACAAAGAATTCACCTCTGTTTGCAGTATCGATGGAAGGAGAACAAGGGTTTTGTCCCCAGGTGGTGATGTCCAAGATTTCCAGGCATTTCTTCTGGTCTCAGCTGTGGGAGACTGTCAGAGAGCATATTGAGACCTATCATGTCTTTCAAATTATAGGGAAACCTAGTCGAAGTATTAAACCTGTTCCCTTTCAGTCTATTTCAGAACCAGGTGAACCCTTCAGCAAGCTGGTAGTAGATGTACTTGGTCCATTCCCAAGGACCAAACTGGGAAATGATTATTACTCACAAATATTTGCTCCACTACCGGGTACCTGGAAGCAGTCCCTCTGCATAAGATAACTGCTCATGTAGTCTTAAGGGTTTTGATGAAGTTCTTTTTTCATGTTTGTTTTCTCAAGCAGTGCAAAAAGACCAAGGGCCTAACTTTACCTCAAAGTTTTTTAGAAATGTTTTGAAGGGACTAAAAGTAGAGCCTCAGTGTTCAACTGTATCACTCTCCATCTCAAGGGGGAAAAAGAGAAATTTACATCAAACCCTCAAGCAATGATGCAAGCCTATGTATAGACAATACTAAACAACTGGGATGAGAGGATCCCTTTCTTTGTATTTGCTGAGTGGGAAGCACTCTGGAATCTCTGAGCTATTGGCTTGGGGAGGATGGTGATGATCCCCCCTCGGAGCTTTTTCTCAGTTTCAGACACTGTTTGGCTCGTATGAGGTGGATGGTACCAGTGAACGTGCCCATCAACCAGACCAGGATGATGATGTGGGACCATAATGTGGACCATGATACTCTGGAGGCTGGAGAGGAAGTGCTGATACTGGAGCCAATTCATGTGAAAATCTGTATGGCAAGTTGCTGTGAGCTGAACATGTTGTGGGGGAAGTTCCCAGGGGTTAGATATAAAACCCACACGCCTGAGCAGGAAGAAAATGAGTATAGTGTACACAGTAACCAGTTAAAGGGTTTGAAGTTATATCAAAAATTCAGAGAGACCAATGTTTTAATGGAATGTAAAGGGCTGCAAAACAGTAATCTGTATGAAATAGCAAAAGCATATTTTTCAAATTCAAATTCAAAGTTTATTCTCTATAAGGATTACAATGCTGAGTTTACAGAAATTTGGTTATTGTTTGGTTTACATGTAGTAAAATTGTGATTACAGAGTGTACCACTAGAACGCTTAGCATGGCTAGGCATTTCGGGCATACTTAGTTTTATTCTTAATTGTAAAATATTACAAATTATGAGGTAAGTTGGTATTATGGCTAAGTGACTAAATACTAGTTTGTAAGTTTAGCAATGTGAATGCTTTTGTTTTGGCACAGTACATAGTTTCAGTATTGGAGTATCAAGGATTCATTATTTTAAGATTGAGATTATATTTGTTCATGGTCAAATGAGTGAGTGTAAGTGTGAACCACCAGGTGGTATTCGTGTATTAGTGACGGGGTGTATCAGGGAGATAAGATGTTTTCTAATGGTAGTTTTGAAGGTGATGAATGTGTCTGCATTCTAGAGTTCTCAGGTAGGGTATTCCAGATTTTAGGGCCTTTGACATACATTGAATTTTTGTAAAGGTTTAGTCGGACACGGGGAATGTCGTAGAGATGTTTGTGTCTGGTGTTATGCCTGTGAGTTCTGTCACAACTATCAAGAAAGCGTTTTAGGTCAAGGTTGATATTAGAGTTTAAGGCCCTGTAGATGTAGATTGCACAGTAGTAAGTGTGGATGTACTAAACTGGGAGTAAGTTTAGGTCTATGAAGAGTGGGAGGGTGTGTTGCCAGGGATGGGATTTAGTGATTATTCTTACTGCAGCTTTTTGTTGGGTTATTATTGGCTTTAGGTGTGTTGCTGCAGTTGATCCCCAAGCACAAATAGCATAGGTGAGGTATGGATAAATAAGTGAGTGGTATAGTGTGAGAAGGGCATTTTGCGGCACGTAGTATCGTATCTTGGAGAGGATCCCAACCGTTTTGGATACTTTTTTGGTTATATGCTGGATATGGGTGCTGAAATTCAGGTTGTTGTCAAGGTATAAGCCTAGGAATTTTCCCCCATTATTTCTGGTAATTAGAGTGTTGTCAATCTTAATGTTAATTTGTGCATCTCCTGCTCTGCTACCAAACATAATATAGTAGGTTTTGTCAGTGTTAAGCGTAAGTTTATTGGCTGTCATCCAAGTCGATATTTTAATCAGCTCCTCATTCACAATGGTGTTGAGGGTGGCAAGATTAGGGTGAGAGATGACATAAGTCGTGTTGTCAGCAAAGAGAATGGGTTTCAGGTGTTGGGATACGTTTGGAAGGTCATTGATGTATATGAGGAAGAGCAGGGGACCAAGGACACTTCCCTGTGGAACTCCAGTATCAAGTGGCCATGTTGCTGATGCTGTGTCTTTAATGGTGACGTACTGATACCTATTAGTAACGTAAGATTTGAAATAAGCAAGCGCATGGCCTCTTATACCGTAATGATCAAGTTTGTGGAGTAGGATGTCGTGGTCTACTGTGTCAAAAGCTTTTCTTAGGTCAATAAAAATTCCTAGTGGATATTCCTTATATTTAGGAAATAACATGTGTGTAAAAGATTTTGGGAAATGCATGCTTGGGTTTAATGAGAAAAATGTTGGAGAGTTGGCTCAGCCACCTTGGAACTTTATAAAAGTTTGGGATGTCAGTAATGGGGAAAAGTTGAAACTCCATGAAGAAATTGTTAAGGAAGCTGAGCCAATTCAACAATTTTTGTGTGGGAAAAATCTGAATGAAAAATTGGATATAGAGGAAGAAGTGAAATTCTTCCACCACCAGTTTGTACTGCTTAGTGAGAGTCAGTGGGCATTCCCATGCTTCATGGTTCCCAAATTAGATGGCACCCTGGGCATAAACACTGACTACCACAAAGTATGTTTAACAACTAAGGTTTACAGGATTAGAAAGATTGATACTTATGCACTAAGAGATGCAAACATTTTAAATAAACTAAAACATGGGGCAGGAAGATGTGATTTCCATGGCCTGTGTTCCAGTACCATTTTAATGTGTGTAATGCAAATTGTGTTCATTGTGTGTTTAAAATTTGTGTGTGAGATGGAACGTGATGGTATTTGTGTAAACTTGATGTATCCAACCTGGGTGCAAAGAGATGTCTTTGGTGTTTGTTGTTGCACTGCGAGAGGTTACAGAACTGTTACTATCTATGAACAACCTTCTAAGTTTAAATGTCCACATTTTACCACAGGAAAGAAAATTTTCATTTTGGGGCTGGCTATTCAGCATTTGTACATGTCTCAGGATCTCTTCATCCTGTTCCTGTGTATGGTGACTAAAATCAGACTCTTAAAATGGGCTTTGTTCCTATAGCCTTTTAATTTGGAAGTCAAATATATAAAAGGCTCAGAGAATGTGGTTGCTGATGCTCTCTCTAAATGTTTCATGTAGATGCATGGTGCGTACTTTGTACATCGTGTTTGTCTTGTGCTGACCTTGTTTTTGCAGTGGTGAACTCTCGGCGAGCCTGAGTACTCTCTACCAGCCATCTGACTGTGAAGGAGTCGAGTCGGAGCCAAAAGTGTGACGAGGGTCAGTGTGTACGTAAATGTGAGTTGAGGCAGTGGTTGACAACCTTTGGTAACATGAGACGTTCAGGAAGGTATGTGATGTTGTGTCTTGGTGTGCTCTATATACAAAACGGCCCGACGATTTGCCTTTGTGGTCCCTTGGACCCCTCCATGTTCTATGTCAGCCTCCTCTTCATAAGTTTGGAGGATCTGTGTGGAGTGGGACCTCGGAAGATGGGCTTGAGTGCCTGACCATGTTAAGGATCGCGAGTGTTGACTGGAAGTCTCACTGTTTGGTTCGGCCACCAAGTGAGAGACACCTTGACATGTTTTATGAAGTTTCCTGCCTGGTGTACACCTGACTGCTCTGGGTTTGGCTCTACTCTCATCTCCTGATCAGGAAGATGCCACCCTGGAGTACCAGTTGCTTGTTGGATTACCGTAGCAGAGGCACAGGCCTGTTGGTGCGGGCTTTCACAGTGGGCATTGTATGCAATTTTTGCATTGTAATGTGTATTGTTTAAAAGTCACTAAAATTGTAAATAGTTACACCCTTGAGTATATGGGTATTGTTAAAATGCTTTTCTAAAAAATTCTGCAATCTGTTGTAAATAACAGTAAAGTGAAGAGTAGTTATGGTGCTGGGAAATATGTAGCATTTCTAGTAGTCTTGCTTACCGCCTTCAGACTTAAGCAACATACTTTTACTAGCCGTATCCTGAGGGACACGGCTAGCTTTTGTGAGACTTCGTCTGGAGGTGGGGGTGTTATGGGGCTATAGGACCCAACATGTATTTATAAGTAACAGTTACTCTGGAATACCTAATTATATTGAATTGATGGGGACTTTGCTCTAAATGTCATAAGGGCTGATCACTCTTATGACTGAGAGGCAGCTGGGTCAAGCCTTTTTTCTCAATATAATAGCTTATACTGTAGACACACACAATTTAAAAAAGTAGTTTATAAAGTTGTATTTCTTTTGTAAAAGTAAAATTAAGGTGTGGTAGAATTTTGGTAACTGGAGAATTGTGCTTGGCAACAGTCTTTTGTTTTGGTGGGAGGAGTTTAGCTAGGCTTCTCCCTCTCTCCCTCTCTCTCTCTCTCTCTCTCTCTCTCTCTCTCTCTCTCTCTCTCTCTCTCTCTCTCTCTCTCTCTCTCTCTCTCTCTCTCTGTTTGTTGACATGGCAGGACCTCTGGGTTCTTCTATCTTCTTTTGGGGCATTATGTGTGCTCCAGGGGTGAGTTTTTATAACTTAAGTTGTGGCCACCATACCCAGGGTGACTAAAGTGTGTCAAAACACTGGTTAGCCCAGAGTTAGTCAAGAGAGAGAAGGACAAAAGTTAATAAGATACACCATGTGGGAGAACAGCTATGGAGTGTGTAGATCTTTGTTTTTAAAGTGTGAGGCTGTAATTGTATATTCTGTACATATCTATTGAGAATACAGTTATATTTTTATAGTAGTAGTTTACATAACCTGTGAAGAGGGCTGGTGAGAGGATATCAGACACTCAAGATGATCAGCCATGATGTAAGTATTACCCCTAGACAGATAAGGCCATTAAGTAAAAAGCTACCCCACACTAGAACATGTAGTGAGAACCTTACTATCAAAGTAATAAGGGACGAACCAACGTAACAAACCAATGACCCACCTAGTCATGTCAGGTCACATCCACCTAAGGAAGGAGCACGGCATCAGGCCTATTAGCACAAGGTAGTCAGGTCTAACTCACACCCATCCACACCCACTCACGTATTTATCCATTTTTTTTTAAACTGCACAATGTCTTAGCTTACTTGGAAGTTTGTTCCACTCATCCACAACTCCATTACCAAACCAGTGGTTTCCTGTATCCTTCCAGAATCGGAATTTTTTCAATTTAAAACCATTGTTACAAGTCCTGTCTTGGCTAGATACTTTTAGCACGCTATTTTTATTCCCTTTATTTATTCCTGTTTTCCGTTTATACACCTCAATCATATCTTCCCTAATTCAAAGCCTTTCTAGAGGGCAGATTCAAGGCCCTTAGTGTATCCTCAGAGGGAACATTTCTGATACATGGGATCAACTTGCCATCTTCCTTTGTACGTTTTCCAGTGCATTTATATCCACTCTATAATACGGTGACCAGAACTGAGCAGCATAATCTAAATGAGGCCTAACCAAGGATATATAGAGTTGAGGAACAACCTGAGGACTCCTATTATTTATGCTCCTTGATATGAAGCCAAGGATTCTGTTCGATTTATTGCGAACACTTGTCTTGGTTTTAGATTACTTCTAACCAGAACTCCCAAATCCTTTTCGCAATCAGTAATATTAAGATCTACATTATGTGGCATGATTATTTGTGTATATTAAACTGCATCTACCACTTCTCCGACCACTGCATCAGTCTAATCAAATCTTCTTTTAGTGTTCTAATGTCCTCATTAGAATGAATTAGGCGACCTGTTTTGGTGTCATCAGCAAACTTGCTATGTCGCTATTTATTCTCTAAGCAGTGTCGTTTATATAAACTGTGAACAAGAAAGAGCCCAACACTGACCCCTGTGGAACATCGCTCGTGATGCAACTGCATTCTTATTTCTCTCTATTGATACAAATTCTCTGCTGCGTATCAGTAAACCAGGCCTCTACCTAAGAAAAATTTCTCTTATTCTGTGTGCCTCAATATTCCTCAATAGCCTCTGATGTGGAACCCTATCAAAAGTCTTACTGAAGTCCATATATACAATATCACATTCATTACCACGATCCACCTCCTTAAATACCTTGGTGAAAAAAAGTAAGGCAGGAACTCCCCTTTGTAAAACCATGTTGAGATTCATTAATCAATTTATGCCTTTCAAGATGGCTATGAATTGCCTCGGCAATTATTGATTCCATAAATTTTCCCACTATGAAGGTAAGACTTATTGGTCTATAGTTCGAAGAAAAAGACCTGTTTCCTGCTTCGTAAATAGGTTTTTACATATGCTATTTTCCACTTATCTGGCACTGTGCCAGTTTATAGTGATATTTTGAAAAAACTAGCCAAAGATTTGCTAAGCTCCTCTTTACTTTCCTTTAAACCCTTGCAAACAGTTCATCAGGGCCTAGGGATTTTTTAGGTTTTAATTTCTCTGTTTGTCTGAGGACCTTGTCACTAGTTACCCTAATCATGCATAGTTTATCATCCTGTTCAACATAATTTATTATTTCTGGAATTTCACTAGTATCTTCTGCATAAAAACTGAGAGGAAATAAGAGTTAAAAATTTCTCACATTTCCTTATCACTGTCAGTGATCTGACCTGAGTTAATTTTGAGTGGGCCTATCTTGTCCCTAATCTTACTTCTATATACCTGAAAGAAACCTTTTAGGTTAGTCTTCGAATCCCTTGAGACTTTAGCCTCTTATTTTTTTTTTTTTTTTAGCTTTTCTTATTCCTTTCTTTATTTCTCTCTTTAATTGAATATATTTCATTCTTATATATTTGATTCTTATTTTGATACACATATATATACCTCTCTTTTGACCAATGAGATGTTTTAATGTATTGTTTATCCATTTGAGATCATTTTTGGTTGACCTAGTATCCTACTTGAAACATAAGTTGTCTGGGCAGCTAGAACTACGCTCTAAAAAATGTCATATTGGCAACCAACACCACCTACCTGACCCATACTCAGGCCATTCCAATTTAACCCACCCAGGTATTTTCTCAGTCCCATGAAATAGGCCAAGCAAAAGTCTGGGACAGAGATTTGATTGCATTTATCTGAGCTATTCCATGATATAGTGAATCTAGGTGATTTGTGATCGCTTTCCCCAAGCCTTCAGCTTTTTTATAACAGTGGTTTGGGGAGTATGTTGGGGTTGTGGGGTGACGCGGAACACCTAACAGGGAACTTTGGAGGGTTGGTGTGAGGATGGAGTTTGTAATAAGGGAGGTGGGAGCAGTGGGTACGGTGTGATATGGTGTGGATACGGGGTTGGATTGTTTGGTTGCATTGGAGTTGTCGTGGTTGAGGGTCTTCTGTAGGTGGTTCTAAGGGAGGTTGAATTTGTTCTTCCTCCTAAGTCTGGGTTCTGCTGCCCATCTCCATCTTTGCCTCTCTTTCCTCCTTGCATCTTTGTACCTTCTCTTTCAGTTTTTGTCTTTCTTGTGTTCTGTCACAGTCGATGTACATCCTCCAGTATGTTGTCCCTTAGTGGTGCTTTCTCCTGGAGGATCTTGTTTCAAGCCGATTCTGCCTTGAAAATCACTTGCTTCAAAAGTTTACCTTTCAACTTCCCGGAGCCCATAAACAAAGACTGACCTGTCCCTTTCATCCTCCCACTGCATTTCTTTTTGCATACCCTAAGTCAATTTAGTTGCCTCCATTGCAGCTTTCCCTGTACCCAGCCTTCTCAGCTTTTCCTGGACATTGATGTGGTCATATAGCCTTAGCTCTTTCATTTTCTTCAGTCCCCTCGTTTGTTCCCATAGCTCATCTTTTCCCAGGCTGCATGGTGGTCTGATAGGGCCTCTGCATACAGTATAACTCTTTGTTCCCTACAGTCCCCTCATTTGTGACTGATGTAACAGTTCCCAATGTCATGCCCACACTGCCTTTTTGGTTCTTTAGACTGTTTTGGATTTTTCAGTTCCTCTTCTAAGCTCTGTATCTTAGTCTCTGCTGCTGTGGCTTGTAGCTACCATTTCCTTCTCTCTGCAGCTATCCTCTCCTCCATTTTGTTGCTAAGCTCTTCTAGGTTCCTTCCCTGCTCTTTTTCCCTTTCCATGAGCTCTTCCACCTAATCTTCTTTCCCAGACTCATCCAATAGTCACTTGTTTTTCTGTCCTGCTCTCTGGCAACCCATTTTTTTTGTGTGTGTTTTGTGTACTCACCTAATTGCAGTTGTAGGGGTCGATTTATAGTTCCTGGTCCCACCTCTTCACTTGTCCCCACTAAGTCCTTCTCTCCCTGCTCCATGAACTTTATCATAACGTGTACTCACCTATTTGTGGTTGCAGGGGTCGAGACATAGCTCCTGGCCCCACCTCTTTGCTCCCTGTGTGTGTGTGTGTGTGTGTGTGTGTGTGTGTGTGTGTGTGTGTGTGTATACTGACATGTACTACCTACATGTAATTGTAAGGGTTGAGTCTCAGCTCCTGACCTTTCATCACAGCTTGCCATTTACCAGTTTCACTCCCTCTTAGCACAGTAACAGCGTCATAATTACTTAAAACTATGCAATGAGCTTGTCTACACCACTTCTTCATTATGTTCTATTTCCTGACCACCCTGATGCTGAAGAAATACTTCGTGACAGTTCTATGACTCATTTTTGTTTATAACTTTCAACTGTGTCCGTGCGAACCTGTTTCCCGCCTCTGTCTTTGCCTACCCTATCAATTCTTTTGTGTATTTTATATGTTGCTATGCCTCTGCTGGTTCTTCCTCTAATGACGTCAAGTTCAGTTACTTTAACCTCTCCTCGTAGTTCAGTCTCTTTAACACTGAAACTAACCTTCATATATTCCACCGTACTTTCTTCAGTTTCTTACCATACTTTATCTGGTGAGGGTTTCATGCTGGTTCTGCGTTCTCCAAGCTGGGCCTGTCATATGTTGAATAAAACACCTCTAATGATGGTTTGTTGAGATTCCTCTTAGATTTGCCAAACGAGCATTGTCTACGGAAGTTACTTGGTTGATACGTGCCTCTGACGATAAACTTTGCACTACGCTGACCTCTAGGCTCTTCTTTATTAGCGATAGTGTTAGCTGCCAGAGAGTGAGAAAGATACAACCTTGGTAAAACTTACATTACGAGTGTCATAAATTACCGCACTTTATCAAGAACGTAAAAAAATACACAGATATTCCCCACCCACCCCTTAGGCAGGTCCTGCCAGTGCGTTGCTTTTGTGTTGTATAAATGGATATTGGCTGCTTCCAAAATCCGGTTTGGTTTGATCCTCCTTCGTGTATAATCATTGTGATGCTCCATAGTGACAGTAGATAGTATTGAATGACGCATTCACTGCTGATTTTGTGTTCTGTAAGTATATTTTATGCGGCAGCAGACGAATCTGGAGGTGATTAATTCAGCTTTTTCTGTACGATTAAAGTCTCTTCAAGTTGGATTTTGTTAAATATGATCTAGAACTGGACATTGTGTCATAACCAGATCACCTGGAATAAATAACCTGATTAGTTGCCTTGCTCCTGATTGGTTGCCTTGTGATCCCTTGCAGACCTTAAAAGATGGGTCTTTTAAAATCCTCCACCCCTCTCCTTACATCACCATTAGATTCTCTCACAGGTACCTTGCGCTTGTTTGTTTTGGCGTTCACCCAACCCATGTGCCTTATCAGTCCTCCTTGCCACATCAGTCTCTGACCCACGATCGTATTAGCAACTGAGTTAAGGCCTGGTACTATACCTTCCACTCATAACCTTCCTCTCACCAACCTGCTCTCCCACTAGCCCCATTTTCCCTCTCACCCTACAAGGGTTTTACCTATACTCACTTCATCTTGATCTTGATGTGAGTGTGGGAATGGGTCGGCATCGAAGGAAGTATAATGTTGTGACCCATAGTACGTCCCATTTATCTTCGAGGTACAACTAACGTCAGTAAGTGTAAAGTTTAATTTAGTTGTATCTGCTCCAAATTATGCACATATAAAAAGTTCAGGTCAGCACCTGTGAACCTCATGTACATAATTTCTCACAAATATTATTATTATTACATTCACTGCGACAGCGCTACACACGTAGGGCCTGAGTAATGTGAGGCAATCAGATTCAATCCAGGGCAGAGAAGGGTCAAGTCAAATTCCTCGGATCAAGAGCCCTCTTCCTTGAGAGAAGAAATATAGAGTAATACTACACAAGGAGCACATCCGCGAAGCAGAGGAGTGATGGGAAATACCTCATCGTGATGAGAACACTGATGAAGAAATTGCATGAACTGGGAGAAGAGGCTAATTCTATACGCAGTTACAAAAGAAGGTATGACAGGGGACTGAGAGAGCTAGGCATCAACTGCGCCACTTGACTGAAGGTCAAGTGGCGGGGCAAGTAACTGAAATTCGACAGCTGAAAGTATATAAGTCGCCATATAAAAGCATTCACATGCATATCAAACCTAGCGTGAATGAGCTGTATGAAGATATATACACGCTCTCGCTCTCTTTCTCTCTCTCTCACTATATGTGTGTGAGAGAGAGAGAGAGAGAGAGAGAGAGAGAGAGAGAGAGAGAGAAAGATGCCCTTGTTTTTTCTCAACTCTTCTTATAACATTGGACTTACAGCTCAGTATAATTAAAAAAACGAGCTGTACAGTGTGGTACAAGATCACTACAGCTCTTACTCCTAACTGGAAACTTGTTATGTTTCTTATTTCCCGCAGAAAAATTAACGTTAAATCACTGAAAACCTTCGTAATAAATTTTTTTTCCCTAAACTAAACTTTACTATACATAATGCAATCGTTCCTTCCGTTAACTAATTTTTTTTATCCATTTCTTGGTAGTTGTTTGTTCTGAAATGTCCCAAAACAATGAATTCATGGGCAGACTCGTGTAACATGCATAACAAATCATGACATGCAAACCTAAAACTTTTTTTTATTTTCTGCGGCAAATTACAAGTGATATCAGTCAGTTATTTGTATGTTGTTAAGCCATTGCATTTATTAGACTCAAGTGTTCAATCAATGTATGCTAGAATATAATGAATTTTTATTATTATAATCACGGGGAGCACTAAACCCGTAGAATTATACAGCGCATGGGGGGGATGAAAGGTATTCAGGCTTAATTCAGGGAACCGGATCACAGATCCAATTCCCTAGATCAAGAGCCCCTCACCAGCGTCAAGGAACCTCCCATGAGGGAAGAATATAATGAAGCCATTTAATTACAGTGCAAGATGAATGGCAGTAGGCTAGCGGAACTCATTAGTGTGTTGCCACTTCATGGGACTTTTCCACAAACAAGAAATGTGGGTACTACAAAGTTTTGCTTTCTCCCCTAGTACTATGATTGCTTTGGTTCCCAACCTTGACAAAATTGCCAGCAAGATATTCTGGACACTGTGAGCAATTTTATAAACTTGATTTAACTTCAGTTGTTTTACTCTGTCTTCAACATTCAGCTTATCCAACTGTTGTAATTCATCCTGGCCTACATGTTCTCTTAGACCCAGGTCCAGGATGAATCTTACCATTTTGTTCCGGGTGATTTGTAGTCTATCTTTCAGTTTTTTTTTTTTTTTTTTTTTTTTTGTCAGAGCAGGGTACCATGAAGAGCAAGTGTAGTCCATATGACATTGTAAAAGGGCTAGACATAGAGTCATGCGAGCCTCTGTAGGTAGACACTGCTTGTCTGTAGAGGAACTTCAGCCTGGCATTTGCCTATCAATTCTCCTGACATGCATGGGTCAAAGGGGATTCCCAGATATTTTACTGAGGAAACTGAAGTGATGGGTTCCCCATTACACCGGACATTAAAATTATTTACCCTTCTCAGTTATGTTTCGTGCCTTCCGTTTTCCCGAGGTCTAACGATAGTTTATCTGGTAAGCATTTGTTGCAGGACTCCAGTTACAGTGTTATTACATTTGCTATATTTTGTGGGTCTTTACTTGACACTAACAGAGAACTCGCATCCGCATACAGTAGGAGTTTGCACTTGATACTGATGGGTATGTCGTTTACATAACACAGGAATAATAAGGGACCCAGAATACTACCTAGGGGAACTCCACATGCTATCGGCACGGGTTCTGATTGTTTTATTGATTTTGACAGTTTGTTTCCTGTTGTTAAGATAGGACTAAACCAGTCTACGGAACCTATGCCGATAGCTTGAAGTTTCTTATATAATATATTGTGGTTGACAGTATCGAAGGCCTTTTGCAAGTCTAAGGTTACCATTCCTGTGAGGTTTCTATCGGCATTTCAATTCTCATGTAATCCCTCAGATTAATTAGGGAGGTGTCGGCTGAATAAGATCTCCTAAAGCCTGATTGGTAACTATGAAGAATGTTGTTGTCATTAAAATATTTAGCTACTTGACAGTGCACTGCCCTCTCTAGAATTTTGGATATTACACTGAGTATACTGACAGGCCTATAGTCACTGATATCGGACCTCCTATTTTTCTTGAAGATAGTAGTAACTCTGGCCTCCTTGAACCCCTCTGGTACAGTATTAGTGGTGATGGACAAATTTATTATGTGAGCAATCGTGATTCGCAGTTCGAAGGTGCCATTTTTTAAGAACTTAGACGGAATATTATATGGGCCGATGCTCTTAGTTGGGTTTACCGGCTTAGTTCTTTTTGCACGAAGTCTTGACAACTGTTTAGAGTTACCCCTTTATTGGTATAGTATGTTTTAAACTTGTCAGAGTCTGCGTTAAAGGTATTTGATGCAGCTGGTAGTTTACTTACTAGTGTTGATGCAACAAATGTGTAGTAGGAATTAAAGCAATTTGCCACTTTATATGTTTCATGGCATACCTTGTTATCAATAATTAGTACTATGTTAGATATATCTAACGGGTTTATGTCTCTACCCCAACTATTTTAGTTGTTGCCAGAGCTTTCTAGGGTTATTCTTGTATTCTTCGATTTTTGAGCAATAGTGCCTTGCCTTTGCTCCTTATATAAGCCTCTGCACTCTGTTCCTCACCCTTTGGAATTCGTTTAGCGCTATAATATCCTGTCTGTTTGCCTTAAAACTTTTTAGCAGCTGATCTCTGAATTTCATATTATCTAATATCTCAGTATTCATCCAGGGTTCAGTTCTTCGTTTAATTCTAACCTCTTTAACTGGTGCAATATTATCAAAGATGGTAGTGAACATTGTTTTGAATTTTTCCCAGGCATCGTTTACGTCCGTGCAACTTGTTATCTCTGTCCAGTCACAATTGTGTAGCCTATTTACCAGTGTTTCTTTACTGTAGTTTCTAGTTCACCTCATTTTTATTGTCCTGTGTAGGCCTATCCTATCCCTAGAGATTTTTCTGGTGTAGTAAATGATGAAATGATCAGTAAGGCCTGTGGTAATGACTCCTGACTGACATATGTGTTGAGACCGGTTACAAAGTATGTGGTCAATTAGGGTGGCTGAAAACTGTGTGATCCGTGTTGGTGTATTAATTAGCTGAGTGTAACTATTTAAACCTAGAATGTGCTTATGCCTTTTATATAGCCCGTTATTTTGTTGTTGAAAACAGATACTGAAGTCCCTCAGTATAACTGTCTCGCAATTGTTCTCAAATCCGGTCAAGACTCTGGAAAAGTCTTCTAAGAGCTGGTCCTGGGTGGGAGGGCGGTAACTAGTTCCTACTAAGATGGGTTTGGTCTTGGGAAGCAGCACTTCAAACCATAGAATCTCCAATTTATTGTCATTTAAATCAGGTCTTGGGTTGTAGGCTAAGTTATTCCTTATGTAGGCACAACCCCCATCACTTTTTCAATTCTGTCTAAGAGTTTTATAATGTAACCTTCTATTTTGACCTCGTCGTCAGTCACCGTATCATCCAACCAGGATTCAGAAATGGATATAACTGCCGCCCTAGTTCTGTGAGTTAGAATCCTAATCTCTGCCAATTATGGAAAAAAGTGATCTTGCGTTGACATGAATAAAGTGAAGGCCTGTTTTCATAAAGCAGTAATGATCACCAATATATGGCAATGGGTCATTTGTATTAAAATTAGGTAAATCAGTGTCAACACTGCTAAAGGGTAACTGTGCCAAAGTGCATTTGTCACAAACAAAATGAAATCTGGTAACATTACCATAATCGTACACACGTCTATTATGCACCCACCCCTTACACATTTTACATAAGGTATATTTACTGTTCTTCTTTCATACCTTAGTGCAGTGTATACACATGTTTGGTGATGTCTGAGATAATAAGAATGGTTCCATTGTCTCACACTGCCTTATGTATGCATTACACACACACACACCACACACACACACACACACACACACATATATTATATATTATATAAATATATATATTAGTATATAATATATTATATATATTATATATATATATACAATACATATATATACATATATCATATATATATATAATACATATATATATATACATAATATATATACATATATATATATTTATCCTGCCAGGATAAAAAGTTTTAATCAGTTGTGTTATCCGCCCAAACCCTTCTCAATCCCATTTAGTGGGGCTGCATCCTGTTGTTGACTGGTCCTGACCGTAGAGTTGATGTTTCAGCCATTTAGGGAAAAAACGGCCACTACAACCTGACAGGTTCCTTGGAGTTCTGTCGTTATATTTGGCGTTTTCTCCTATCTTTTCCTCCCAGTGTACACTGGTCAGTTGACATGGAGTTCAGCTACTGAAAAAACATCCTTGGCTGTTTAACTATTCACTTCCTTCGTGCGATTTGACACTGGCGGAAGAACAGTCGCTACAACCTGACAGTTTCCTTGGAGCTTGCTGTGTAGATCTGGCGATGTCTCTTATTAACACCGGTCCAGTTGATATGATGGTGGTGCAGTTATGATGGTCAGCTACTGTCAGTATAGTTGAGAACGTCGCTTAGTTAGTTGTATGTCTGGTAGCAGTTGGTGTTCGAATACCAGTCAGCCATATTTAAATGTTCACTTCCTTCCTTCATTGGGCACTGAGGAAAAAACCGTCACTACAGACTTGTCAGTTTCCTTGTAGTCTTGTTGTTAGGTTTTCTCCTATGTTGTCTTCCTATTGAACACTAGTGCAGTTGATATGGAGGTCAGTTACTTCGGTGTAGTGGGAAACGTCGCTTGTCTGGTTGTACGTCTGGTAGCAGGTCTGGTATTTGAATCCCGGTTGTCCTCTGTTGGTCACATTTGGTCCATTTTGTTGTAGTCACCATCAGTTTTCTTGTCACTATAAGTTCCTTTTATGATGTTGCAACAGTAGGCCATCACTGGAGTTTGGATCGGCCCAGGGGATGGCAAAGATATAAGAACAGCTGTTGTTCCTGCTGCCTGGGTCATGACCCAGGGTAGGAGTGCTTTCTTACAGGGGATTAGACTTTCTAGATTAGTTGGCTGACACAGGTATGCAGTTCTTCTGCGTAGTGGAGAGGTGGAGCAGTGATGAAATGAAATTTATTTGTTTCTCATACCAGGAAATCGAACCCTGTTGATGGGGAAAGTAGGTGTTATTAGGATGTTTAGTGTGTCGACTGCGTGCTCAAGGACCCTGTGGGAAGTTATGGGGGTGAGGGTCACAGGCATATTCCTGAAATAATTCATCCACATAATCTAAGGGGGGCACAACTAAGCAACAATTTACTAATGTTAGTTGTACCTCAGAGCTAGGTGGGATTGTAGAGACACTAGACTGCACCATGTCTCACCTTCGAGACCTACACACACTCTTAACACCCACAAACAAAGTCGAGCTTAAAACAATATTACAATATAAAAAATTTATACCAATTATGGTAAAATATAAGATAGTGGACTGTATGGTATTTTAAGGACTTGATCTCCAGAAATGGATAACGGGAATACTAATGCACATAGAGACAGGGTAAAAGTTCTCATTAACATTAAACAAATATCTGTTAACAAATTTCATTTAATTATTTAAAAATGAAAGTTTGATATTAGCACTCACCATGTATGTCACAGTAGAACACACCCTAACACCTACAGAACAAACAGAATCGAACTGGCCAGTCAGTACTCTAGCTATTAGGTAAGAATGGCGTACATCCCTGGGTGAGCTGCGATGACACTGCATCATTCATTTTCCACTCCCACCACTTTATTCTATTGATTTCATAAATTTC
Organism: Cherax quadricarinatus; assembly: GCF_026875155.1. Classification (NCBI taxonomy): domain Eukaryota; kingdom Metazoa; phylum Arthropoda; class Malacostraca; order Decapoda; family Parastacidae; genus Cherax; species Cherax quadricarinatus. The sequence continues at coordinate 84,046,197 of NC_069404.1, forward strand.
CTCTCCCTATTCTTCAGCAGGGGACGTTAATATAGGTTCTAATTACAAATCCAGGCCAAAACACACAATTGTGGCCTCGATGATGCCCGATTCATTTAGACAATTGTCGCAAAGAGTATAAACAGATTAATTTATTATGGTATCTCCTGGTATCACTCTGCGGCCGTTTCGTAACCCTAGCCCCTTCACTTGAAATTTCACAAAGGGTCCAAATAGCATCACAAATTTACACAAATTAGTATTTGTTTACATTTGTATGCTCTACATTTAGGAAAATATATAAAAAAAAAATTATGAACCCTACTATGGTCGACACCACTCGCTCTAAAAGGCTTTGAGAAACTCCCATATCACATCTCACGATGTGACATCTGATAATTTGTTTTCACAGGACTCATGTGTAATCCAGAGAAACGCCTAGACCGTATGACCAAAAGCTTGACAGACTGAATCATCTTATAACTAAGATTCACATCAAAAGATATTTTCCCATATCTCATGGCAAGCATAATACCACCACGAACTTTTGGTATTCTAAGTGTTTCTTCTCCGATACTTTCTCTCAATCATTCGTGATAGCAAAGCACTTAACACTGCAACAACTGTTGGTGTATCTACATCATGGACTGTGGCCTGGTGGCAAAAACTCTCACTTCACACGATGAGGGTCCGAATTCGATTGCCAGCCATGACTGAAACACTGGTCATGTTTCCTTACATATAAGAACATAAGAAAGAAGCAACACTGCAGCAGGCCTACTGGCCCATGCGGGGAAGGTCCAAATCTCCCACCGACTTAAGCCAATGCCTTAGCCTAGTCAGGTCAGTCACATTCACTTAAGGGAGGAGGACAGCATCTGACATAGTAGCACAAGCTAGTCAGGTCCAACTCACACCCTACACCCACACATCTATTTATCCAACCTATTTTTAAAACTACACAACGTCTTAGCTTCTATGACGGTACTCGGGAGTTTGTTCAACAACTCCATTACCAAACCAGTACTTTCCTATATCCTTCCTGAATCTGAATTTTTCCAATTTAAAATCATTGCTGCGAGTCCTGTCTATGCTAGATATTTTTAGCACGCTATTTACATCCCATTTATTAATTCCTGCTCTCCATTTATACACCTCAATCACATATCCCCGTAATACAGTGACCAAAACTGTGCAGCATAATCCAAATGAGGCCTAACCAAAGATATATAGAATTGAAGAACAACCTGAGGACTTCTATTATTCATACTTCTTGATATAAAGCCAAGGATTCTGTTAGCTTTATTGCAAACACTTATGTACCGTTCTCTTGGTTTCAGATTACTGCTAACCAGAACTCCTAAATCCTTTTTGCAATCCGTTATATTAAGATCTACGTTATTTAGTTTGTATGTAGCATGGTTATTTTCCTGTCCAGCATTTAGAACTTTGCATTTGTCTATGTTAAGCTGCATCTGCCACTTCTCCGAATACTGCATCAGTCTGTTCAAATAATCCTGGAGTGCTCTATTGTTCTCATTATAATGAATTGGACTGCCTATTTTGGTGTCATCAGGAAATTTGCTTATGCCGCTATTTATTCTCTCTCTCATCTATGTCGTTTATGTAAATTGTGAACAACAAGGGGCCCAGCACTGACCCTTGTGGAACACCGCTTGTAACATGTCCCCATTCTGATTTCTCCCCATTTATGTAAACTGCCTATCTGTCAACCATGCCTCTACCCAGGAAAAAAAATTCTCCTCCTATTCCATGTGCTTTAAGTTTTCTCAACAGCCTCTGGTGTGGTACTCTTTCGAAAGCCTTACTGAAGTCCATATACACAATATCACATCCAATACCATGAGCTACCTCCTCAAATACCTTAGTGAAGAAAGTTAGTATATTTGTAAGACAGGAACGCTCCTTTGTAAAACCTAGCTGAGATTCTATAATCACTTTATGCCTTTCAAGCTGGCTACAAATTGCTTTGGCAATTATTGATTCTATAAATTTACCAACTGTGGAGGTTAGGCTTATTGGTCTATAGTTTGAAGATAAAGACCTGTCACTTGCCTTGTAAATATGTATTACATTTGCCATTTTCCACTTGTCTGGCACTATGTCAGTTTGTAGTGATATATTGAAAAGATTAGCCAAAGGTATGCTAAGTCCCTCTTTACATTCCTTTAAAACCCTCGCAAACAGTTCATCAGGGCCTGGGGATTTGTTAGATTTTAATTTCTCTATTTGTTTGAGGACCATGTCACTAGTTACCTTAATAGTGCATAATTTATTATCGTCCTGTTTTACATAATTTATTATTTCTGGAATTTCGCTGGTATCTTCCTGAACGAAAACTGAGAGGAAGTAGCTATTGAAAAGTTCACACATTTCCTTATCATTGTCAGTGATCGACCTGAGTTACTCTTAAGTGGACCTATCTTGTCCCTAATCTTACTTCTGTATACCCGAAAGAACCCTTATGGGTTAGTCTTCGAATCCCTTGCGACTTTAGCCTCATAATCCCTTTTTGATTTCTTATTCCTTTTTTTATTTCTCTGTTTAACTGAATACATTAATTTCTTAACTTTCCTTCCCCTCTTTTGATACACCTATATATGCCTTTCTTTTGACCAATGAGATGTTTAAATCTATTGTTTATCCATTTGGGATCGTTTTTGACAGATCTAATTTCCCTACTCGGAACGAAAGTTGTCTGGGCAGCCAGCACTATGCTCTGAAATACATCATACTGGCAACCAACCCTACCTACCTGACCCATAGTAAGGTCATCCCAATTTAGCCCACCATTCATTATTTTTATTATTTATACGTATCAGCTGTGCTGTAGGCAAATGCATTTTGGTTAACGTTAGGTTAGTGTTTCCACCTTCCCCTGCACTGGTACTGGCCACTACTTCTACGGTATTCGTAGTACTATTATCATAAAGTTCTGGCAAACTTACTGTTTCCAGTCTTTTTGAAGTGCAAATCAAGTGCGAAATTTAGTAAAGTACACTGTATTAGTTTAATGTAGCACGACTCGGCGACAATCTGTGACCTTGAGTCTAGACACAAGTGTATGAGAAAAAAAAAACAAATGATAAGCGGAAGCAGTTTTTAAGATGTTGTTAATGAATTATTGAGCGGATTAACAAATTATATTTTATATAATGTATTTAAAACGTTTTACACATATAATACATAGTGGTCATTTTTAAACTTACAAAAAATTGAAAAGATTATGGTTATATATAGCTAATAGTGAATCAACAAGAAATCAACCACACTGGCATAACAAACAACAGTCAACCAACACAGATACGTAATGGTAGTGAATGTAATCCATACGCAATGCACCGCTACATAAAAGACACTGACACATAATACCCACAGCACTACGTGCACCCAAAGGCACTGACAAATACTATAGAAAAAAATTTATAATCTTCCTGAATGTGGAGTACATAAATGTAAATAAATGCAATTATGTGTTAAATTAGTGCTGGATTTGGATCCTTTGAGAAATTTCAAGTGAAGAGGGGATGTGGAATGGCCGTGGAGTAATAACCGGGAGAGACGCCATAATTAATTAATCAGTGTAAAGTGGTTGCGACAATTGTCTAAATGAATCGAGCGTCATCAAGACCATAATTGTGTGTTTCGGACTAGATTTGTAATTGGAACCTTTATTAACATCCCACGCGGAAGAAATTTATGAAACCACTGGAACAGAGTGGAAAAAAGAAGACGCTGGTGACTTCTCTGCAGCGCACCTTGATAAGTAACACCTTGATAAGTAACACCTTGATAAGTAACACCTTGATAAGTAACACCTTGATAAGTAACACCTTGATAAGTAACACCTTGATAAGTAACACCTTGATAAGTAACACCTTGATAATTAATGCCTTGATAAGTTTTCCGTTGACCATCGTAATTTTTAGCTGTCTAGGAAGTATTAAGATGTGTTCCAATGGTGGAATAAATGGTAGATCTTAACATAAATTTCTTAATAATTGTATAATATAATAGCTACTACAACGAAATTGATAGAAAATGCCTATGGCCAACATAAAACAAGAATTGACTACGTGTGTAAAATAACAGTTTCCCGAAATTCTCAAATTCAGCCCCGTCTCCTGAATATAATGAACGATTAGTGTATATTTCGCGCCTCTCCCTGCGACGTTCAACAATCCTTCCATGTTTAGGCTCAAAGACCTTAATACTGACATCCTCCTACTGCCAGAAACTAAACTTAACACTCAAGCTAACCATGGTCACATCCCATCATACTTCCCCATACACTTATATTCCATGGAATGCAGTGTCAACTTCCCCCACAAACCCCACAAGAACGTTCAGCAACAACATTACCATATAAAAATAATGTTTTAGCTGGGAGAATGCCAGGCATAAAATTATTCATCATTTCTTTCCCTCAGAGGGATGCGCCCTCAAACAAAAACTCCCTTAAATGAGCCCCCAGTCATACAGTGGGTAGACGACACCACTGGAGCACTTATTTCCCTTTATAAAACATGATACAAACCCCTGATCTTTATCCTGCAGAGCTCAAACACCTACATCATAATCCTCAACAACTGCAAACTCTCAGATCCATTCCTCTACCCTCAAGGGAGGTTCCTTGATGCTGGTGACGAGCTCTTGATTTAAGGAATTGAACCTGTGCTCCAATTTCTTGAATCGGGTTTGATTATCTTCAATTTCCCTAGGTGTTGTATGGCCCCTACGGGTTTAGCGTCCTGCCATGAATATATTATTATTATTATTATTATTATTATTATTATTATTATTATTATTATTATTATTATTATTAATCTATACTCCTGAAAGTATTAACACACCATACACTCGATCCAGACACCCATGGACATCCAGAGCCCAGCATTCAATACTTCTCTTCACAAGAACACACAACACAAGTTTTTGAAAATAAAATAGGGACAAACTACGCCATGTCACCGACAGTGTCCCCGCTAATCTCCTCAGCTATTCGCATTTAGAAGACAAAAAAAAAAAAAACGAAAATCCTACCTTGGATTCTACGCGTCACCGCACTAGTTAAAGGGTAAATATTAATGATTTAAAAAACATAGTTATACAGAAGAGCATTAACAGTAGTGGGCATTTGTTAGATAAGTAAAAATTCTGGACCCCTTGAGAGGGTGCTACACTGCACCCTGTCAGAATTTACTGCCCTCGCCACCTTCCTGTCGCTTGTGTACATAGTCCCACAAATTTTCGAAGACACCTCCACCTGCTTGAAGGTTCTGCTATCCCAATCCTGACTACTAACTCACTCCCTAGACCTAAGGTTTTAGATTTATCAACATTTGCAATTATCCTCGACGCCTTCCCAAATATTCCTGACACCCCTTAAGACGGTTCAAGTTTAGTATGTCCATTCATAAATATCGTAGTATCATTAACATACCCCGAAATCGCTTGAAAAATTCTCCCTCCTACTCTCATCACCTCACCAGAAACCAGATCCCACACCAACCTGTAGAACAGGTCATGGAAGAGCATCTGAGACAGACAACGCTGCCTTAAACCTCTACACATGTTTATTGCCCACTCCTTAATCTACTATTTATCCGGACTCTAGCCACCGCTCCACATTATAACATATCCACCTTCTTCAAAATTTCCCTCCCCAAAAACCCTGCTGAAGGAGAATATTTCCCATATCCATAGAATCATATGCATCTTTTCACCCAAAGGTGAAGAAAGTGTACTTCTTCCTTTTCTATTGCATGACGCGCACAAAATCCTCAATGATGGAATGACCAGATAACACGGAACTTCCCGAAATACCATACCGGCCTGGTGTGATAACACAACCCAAGACACTCTTTAATCGGTTTCCCAACAACTTAGCAAAGAATTTATAATTAGCACATTAGAGTGAAATAGGCCGATAATCACGAATCCCTTCCTGCAGCTTACCTTCTGGGACGAGGACAATGATTGCAGTCGAACGAACTGGGGCTGGTATATCCTCCACTTTCATGACGTTTAAGAACTCCCAGTTCTTGAAGTGAAATTCAGCTGATATCCCATCAGTCCCCTCACGTCGGTTGTTTTTCTGATAAGGTTGTTAATAAACCATGGCTAATAAACTTTAAGTTTATACGCATATTACCCACACATGAGAGAAAAGCTGTTGACGACGTTTCTGTCCAACAAATCATAATAACACATAAGTTGACGGAACCAGTAAATATTAAAAAGGGGAACAGGGACCGGACAAAGAGGAAAGTGGAGAAGTGATGGTAAAGGTAATGCTGATAGTTGGAGTAGTAAGTAAGGGTAGTAATGGTAGACAGAAAGGGGAGTGAAATGAGGTAATAGTAGTACTACTAGTAGTAACGAAGTAAAAGTAGTAGTAATGGAGTACTACTACTAGTAGTAATGAAGTAGTAGAAGTAGGAATGGAGTAGTGGTAGTAATAGTATTCCTCATCTTCTGCTAAAACTGTCTACCCTTCTTCTAGCCTTCACAGATGCCGTCTTGTTGAAGCATCCCTTATGTACAGATTTTCCAATATGAATCTTAGTCATAGAATTGTCTCTACAGATGCCTTCCTTTATTATTATGTTGTCAAATGTTCCAACTTCAGACCACTGATGACTTGACCTGATCTTTTCTTCTCCTCTCCCTAGCTGTTCTTCCTTAGTATTTTCTTTCTCTTCCTCTCTTCTGCCTAGGTAAGTTCTGTTCTCCCCTGTGTTTTTGGTCCTACCCTTGTTGGCCATTAGCTCTCCTGTAGTGCTATTTATTTTTTGTCCTTAGACTTATTCTACTTCTTTTTCTATTACTACTATTACTGCCACTATTACTAATAATAACCTACTACACTTCTTTCTTTCATCCATCTGCTCCTTCCCCCCCACTCTTCAATATATCCTGGTTCCCTTCCCTTCGTGTGTTAGTCGCACCGAAACGTTGTCATATGCTTTCTCTCCTATTAGCGGGTCTTTTGTGTATTATTCCAGTTACGATATTGTGCTTTTTGGTTCTTTAAGTCAATAACTCATGGAGAGGGGAAATGTCTTAATATTCATAGTACGTAGTGTCTTTCTTACCTAGATTTTAATGGACCCGTTATTTTCAATGTAGTCTGGTAAGACTATCCGTCATCACCAGATAACCATGTCGGTCGACCTGTACTACATGCTGCGCTCCGGGCCCTGCCAAGCTTCCATTCTGACGGCCAAGGCTGTGGGACTGGAGGTCAACCTCAAGAGCCTTGATCTGTCTGCCAAGCAGCAATTGAAGCCGGAGTTTTTAGCAATAATCCCTCAGCACACTGTTCTACCCTCGTCGACAGGGATTTTGAACTGATTGTTTTTACCACTTTTCTCTCTTGCTCATTCGTGACTTAGTAATGATCACAGGCATAACAAAAATTAGATATTCATTTCCAATTTGTGGGATGGCTGTGAACAGTTCCGCCTCCGATACTGCGAATATTCTCCATCTTTTATATATTAAAACTGTTTTCCTTCATTGAAACCATTGTTAAATAAACTACTTACTGATTTCTTGCATGAGAAAATTTAAATGAATATCTCAGTCTTGCAGTATATAGGACGTGACAAAAGTTTATGTTAGTCGTGCCATCTGCACCTACCTGGCCTCCAAGTATGGTAAGGACGACTCCCTGTACCCGAGAGACCTCCAGACGAGAGCCCAGGTTGATAGGCTCCTCTACTTCGACATGGAAATTTTTCCAACGCTTTGCTTAATATGCGGTGAGTGCTGATAATGTCTTCAGTGTTTGCAATGTGCAGTTTTTTATGAATAATATCAATATTTCCAAACGATATATACACTGACTTTACATAGATTAGCTAAGATTTACTGTATGTGCAGAAAACATAGATATTATGATTATAACAGAGACCTGAATCTACTTCAAAGATAGAGAAACGCCTTCTGACTGCCACTTACAAAGCAATAAATTGTTCCACGCCGACAGTGTAAAAGGGAAGAGTGGTGGAGTGGCGATTTACGTCAATGATAATTTAAACTGCAACATTATACAAGATATAAAAACAAAGACAACGGACACATTATCTATTAAGCTACAGTTTCCCGAGGGACATGGAAAGGTAATCTTGGGTGCCATTTACAGGTCCCCAAAACTTGATAGGGAATACGGTGAATTTCTATGGGTCAAAATGATTGAGGCATTTAGATATAATATTGTGTTAATGGGAGATTTTAATTTCAGCCAAAATGATTAGAACCAACTAGAGTAAATAACCTGCTTGATATTGTTCTTACTGGCAAGGATTCACTACTTAATAATCTTGAGGTTAATGATGAGGTTGGGAAAAGTGATCACAAATCACCCAGTTTCAATAAACCATGGAATTACATTGATAACTACAATAAAGTAAAGGTTCCTGATTTTCGTTTAACTGTTTTTGTGTGGCTGAGAGATTATCTGGGTGGGGTGAACTGGTGTGACCTGACAAGTCAGGTACGTGGTAATGGTTGCCAATATAAAATTTTGGAAAACATTGTTCAGCCCTACAAGAAAATATAGGAAAATTAGATCAATCATAAATGGCCCTAAATGAAAAAAAATAGATTAAAACATCTTATAGGTCAAAAATAGGCATTTACAGACGAATCAAAAGAGGAGATGGGGCACTTAAAAAAAATCAGTATATTTGATTTAAGAGAGAAATAAAAAAGGGATAAGAAAAGCCAAAAGAGATTATGAAATTGAAGTCTCAGGAGGATCTTTTCTTTGAGGTATATAGAAGATTAGGAAGAGGATAACCCACTTAAAAGTTGCTCAAAACCTCTCACTGTCAGTGACAAAGAAATATGTACAATTTTCAATACTTATTTATTCTCAATTTGTATGTGGGAAGAAAGTAGCAAAATCCCATTAATCAAAAATTATATAGGCCAAGACGATAATAAGTTATGGACGATCAAAGTAACTAGTGATATAGTTCTTATACATATCACTGTTCTTAAAGGTTACAAAGGAATGTAAGAAAGAAATTAGCAAACCATTAGATAGTCTTTTCAACATATCACAACAAACTGGTGTAGCTCCAGATAAGTGGAAAATGTCAAATATGATTCCTATCTACAAAGCAGGAGACAGGTCGTTAAATAAATTGTTTAGAAAACTAACAGATTGGGTTTGATGTGAACGTTTCCCCAACTAGCGGTTTCCTCAGTACAGTACAGAGATTGATGGTAGAAGATGAGAAGGCGTTTGAGGTAATCAGTCTCTCAGATTGGAGTCAATATCTTTAGTTCATCAGTCTTGATTATAGTACAGCATATATGCAGAGAAGTGGCTTATGTACTGCACATAGATGAGGTGAAAAAGTTGGAGGCGGCACCACAACAACTTGACGGGTTTCTTAACTGATAAGTGTGATGTGATCATGGTTGTTCAATATATTTGTAAATTAGGATGTAAGAGAAATGAATGCTTGGGTGTTGGCAAGAGGTGTGGCGTTAAAAGATATTGAATCTATACAAAGTGGGAGTTGTCATAGTTACTCTTTACTGATGACATTGTTCTTATGGGAGATTCTGAAGAAAAGTTGCAGAGGTTGGTGAACAAGCTTGGTAGAGTTTGTAAAAGAAGAAAATTAAAAGTGAATATAGGAAAGAGTAAGGTGATGAGGATAACAAAAAAAATAGATAACGAGAAATTGGATAAGAGATTGGAGGGAGAGAGTATGGAGGAGGTGAATGTATTCATATGTTTAGGAGTGGACGTGTCAGCAGATGGGTCTATGAAAGATGAGGTGAATCATAGAACTGACAAGGGGAAAAAGGTGAGTGGTGCACTGAGAAGTCTGTGGAGACAAAGAACTTTATCCATGGAAGCAAAGAAGGAAATGTATGAAAGTATAGTTATACCAATGCTCTTATTTGGGTTTGAAGCATGGGTGGTGAATGTTGCAACAGGGGGAAGGTTGGAGGCAGTGGAGATATCATGTCTGAGGGCAATGTGTGGTGTGAATATCATGCAGAGAATCTGTAGACTGGATATTAGGAGGAGGTGCAGGATTACCAAAACTATTATCCAGAGGGCTGAGGAGAGGGTTGTTGAGGTGGTTTGGACATGTAGAGAGGATGGACCAAAACAGAATGACTTCGAGAGTTTAAATCTGTAGTGGGGGGAAGGTGGGGTAGAGGTCGGCCTAGGATAGGTTGGAGGGAGGAGGTAAAGGAGGTTTTGTGTGCGAGGGGCTTGAACTTCCAGCAAACATACGTTAGCATGTTAGATAGGAGCAAATGGAGACAAATGATTTTTAATATCTGATATGCTATTGGAGTGTGAGGAGTGTATCATTTATGAAGGGATTCATGGAAACCGGCAGGCCGGACTTGAGTCCTGGAGATGGGATGTATAGTGCCTGCATTCTGAAGGAGGGGTGTTAATGTTGCAGTTTTATAACTATAGTGTAAGTGCACCACTGGCTACACAGTGATGGAATGAATGATGGTGAAAATTTTTCTTTTTCGGGCCACCCTGCCTTGGTGGGAAACGGCCGATGTGTTAATAATAATAATAATAATAATAATAATAATAATAATAATAATAATAATAATTTTTATATTTTATTAAAATCCATACATCAAATATAAATCAAATTGAGAAAGCGTTAACATGTCTGTCATCCAACCAACTATGATATTACATGCACACATCAGTATACCGTGTGAAAATAAAACCCCTTTCCCCCATGCCTAGGATACAGACCAAGTAAAACATATAATGTTAGCAAAACACACTGGAACTACCTAGCAAAAAAAAAAAAAAAAAAAAAAAAAAATTATACCATGGTTACAAGTAATACCATGATATGTACAAAATCTGTGTCTGCATAATACATCCACTTGAATAATTGTACTGCATACAATAATGCATGATATATATACAATAGAATTACAACTGACATAATACACCAGAAAATTAAGATGGTTCCTAAAGTATTCATCCCTCCCCCCCCCCCCCATGCCGGTTTCCCTGATATAAGAAACGCCCCCCAACTCACTTTTTTCCTCCCCAAAAACCTGGCCACCCCATGATTCTCCAAAAATGCTTTTCCCCACTTGATGCTATCATTGCCGGCCCCCCAAAACCAGGCTAACCCCCCTTTCCCTCCCCTCACACTTTCCCTCAAAAAACCCAAAAATGCCCCCATGCCCCTCACACTTTTGATCCCCCCGGTACCCTTTTTGTCCCCCAACTAAAACCCTTTTACCTTTGGACCCTTTTAAAAAGGGGTTTTCCCAAAATTTTCGTAAAGATTTTGTACCCCGCACCCCATGAGTGATTTCATTTTAACCCCCTCACCATGCCTGCTTATCCCCCTTTTGGTACCAAAACTAAAATTTCCACTGTGGGCTTAAAACTCCCCCAATTCACCCCCTTTTTTTCATGCCCATTAAACTTTTTCACCAAAAATTCCTTCAGAACCCCCCAATGCGTATATAAAAGTCACTAGGCACCCATCTGCCCCCGGTGCCTTCCCTGGACCCAGGCCCAAATCCTCCCCCCCTAATGATTTTCCCCCCTGAAATTTTTCCCCTTTGTCGTCCCTGTCAACACACACGGAAAACCCAAAATCCCCCCCGTCCCCCTTTAACGCCCCCTCACCACTCCCGCACTTCTCATATACACACTAAGCCAAGCTTCAACATAACCCCCATCCCCTCCGTTGTAACCAGCTCTTGCCTCTCCCTATATCCCTCCAATTCGTCGTGGGCCCACAATCCTACCATTTCCATAGAAACGCGCTGACGTGCCTACCCTTGCAGGACACATGCCGACGGCCTATCACCCCATATCACCTCCTCTAACCCCCCAAAAACCCTTACCACATCGAACCATTCATTTTGCAATTCCCTGAGTCTGTCCTTCAATCCCTTTATGTTTGCTACTGGGGCTCTCATAACACTCCCTTAACTGCCCCTCAAGATACCTAATAAGCCCAAAAGCCAGCTGTTTCTCAGGCCTCCCCTGGCATACATAGAATTCCTGAATCCTCGTCTTTGCCATTGTATCCCACCAACTCAACACATCCCCCTCCATGCTCACCCCTTCCCACAACCTTTCCCACAAACGTGCAAATAAGACCCTCCCCTCGACATCTTTGAGTAACCGAACATTCAATTTCCAATAGCTCATATACCTGTTCGGCAATCCTTCCCATCCCAATTCCACCAAAACACCTCTGTGATCTGAAAAGACCACATCCAAGACACTTACTCTCTGTACCACTGCTTTTCTCTTCACATATAGTCTGTCCAGCCTTGCCGCATACCCTTACCTCACAAAGGTGTGCTCCACCTCCCATGCCGCACACCCCACATCCACCAACCCTCACTCCAGTTAACAGCTCCCTCAAAACGCCAGGACAATATCCAGCCTCCCCCCTAGGTTCCACATCCCTATGATGGATCACACAATTCCAGTCTCCTCCAACCACAGCTACCGCCGGAAGCGACCTCAGGTGATATACCAACACATCACGTACAAACTCATTCTTAACCCGACCGTTTCCCTCTGCTGGCCATAAACACACACAAAGGTGACCTTCTCCCTCCCCCACATCCCATCCACTCGTATAACCCTCCCCTCCCACCCTCCTCACAGTGATGTACAGTAAATGGGCTAGCCTCCTTCATCAAAATAGCCACACCTCCTTTCAATCTCAGCGAGTGTGCCACATATACAGTGTACCCCTCAATCACCAACATACAACCTGGCTTGTGATTGTTCTCTTGTACAAACACAACATCTACACCATACCTAATTATAAACTCACGAAACCATGCACACTTCCTTTCATTTCTCAATCCATTAATATTTATAGTGGGACTCTTGAAGCTGTCAGAGGAGGTTTGCCTTTATGCACGGCTACACCCCTTTCCCCCTTCTTCCTAATACTCCCTTGATCCTCATACACCCCTCTGGGACCACCTTTCACAGGTCCCTTGTCCCTGGATCCTCCAGGTCCACACTCCTCTACATTCACCCAAACCTTTTTACCTGAACACTGTGCCGGAGTGAGCACATCTTCCATATCCAAGAACACAGCCACTCTCTTCCGTGACCCTCTAGCCTTCTTCCCAACATCCTCCTGGAAGCCATCCACTTGCACTTACACCACTACAATACAGCTCTGCAAAGCAGAATCAATGTGAGCCACCGACAGGCCCCCCCCACGCCTCCCAGAACCACAGCAGACTCCAGGGCACCCACAAGCCCCTCAACGGAGACTTCACCTGGGGTTCCTAACAGGTCGTGGATCACTGTGCCAATGGTGGCCTTCACGTCCCTGTCCTCACCTAGCGGCACCTCACCTACGTTCCCTGGAGCCTGTCCGGAAGAGCTCGGCTCTCCCGGAAGCGTTACACACTCTTCCTCCATCGATTTCGCCTCGTCCATCTCCACACTGCAAGCCTTTCACAAAGTAGGCTTCTCTGGTCTTGCCTCCTCCGTCTTCTGTTCCTCCGGTGCCTCCTTACATAGATCATTTGCCTGTGAACCCTGCCATCGAACACACTGCACAGCAATGTGGTCATAGGCACCGCACAAGCAACAAGTACGTCGTTGCCCCACATAAGTCACCATCACTTGTGTCCTGAAGTCGACAAGTTGCATATTGGAAGGAATGGGATGCCATAATGTCATTTTCAAAGAGAAACTTCCCTCAGGCATCCCAGCATATGATCCCTCCTTCCACTTCCCCAACGTCGCCATGTGAACTGTCCCATATTTTTCAAACACAGCATGCAGGTCCACCTCATCAGCCTTGAAAGGCACATTCCGTATCTTCACCCACGTGTAGAAGCGGGACACATCATGGAGCCTCACCATCACAGTAGGATTCACTGGCATACAAATGTCCTGAAATCTGGTGACCTTGTCTTCATATACTTCACGAAGATGCGGTATGCACCATTCAATGCCACACCATACAGCTCTTCATTTGCTATTCCGTATGTGTCCCTGATGATTGCAGGCAGTAAAAGCTGAGCTGAGTGTTCATACACAGCCCCATGTACCACTTCAATGCCGACAGTGTTTACCCGTCGTCTACCCTGATGCGAAATTTTGCGAAAATCAAGGTGTCTTCAGCTGACAGCAGGGGGTAAGCTCAGCACACGTCCGCTCATCCCGAGGGTTGAGCGACGATTTTATATCTTTATAAATTATCAGAAGGAAGACCCGAGAGTGGGGTGATGATTGCCAATACAACATTTTCCAGAACATCGTGCAAGCAGCCAAGTGCTCGTATATTCCTGATAGAGAGAAAAAGATCAAACATAAATGGGTGAAAAGTGAGGCATTTAAAGTCTAATCGAAAGCGGCAAGGGCCACCTTGTGGATTAATATTTTAATTTTAAGAAATAAGCCAAAAAAGAATAAGAAAGAGTAAAAGAGATTTTGAACTTAAGGTTGAGAGAAAATCAAAGACCAACACAAAGGACTTCTTTCAGGTACGTGGGAACAAGGATGTACTCTTTATTCCTAAAAGTTTCGCCTACACAGCAGGCTTTATCTACGAATACAGAAGTTGCAAATATGAAAAAAGCGGAAGTAAAAGAGGTTAAGATGATGTGGTCAGTCCATCAACCTTGAAGAAGTATTTTGATGTATTCAGTCCCACCTCACCTAACACCTTACAGCCACTGTCTCTACTCACCTAGCACCTTACAAAGAGCTATTCCTGCTCCCTTAGCACCCTACGGAAGTATTCCTGCTCACCAAAAACTTAAAAAAGCTACTCCTGCTCACTTTAAACTCTAGAAGAGCTACCCTTACTAACGTAGCGCCTTACAAAAGCTAGTCCTGCTCACCTAAAACCTTTCAAAAGATACTCCTGCTCACCTAACACCTTACAAAAGCGACTCCTTCCCACTTAAAGCTTATAAAAGTTACTTCTGCACAACGTAAGTACCTTACACTCGCTGTCTCTACTCACCTAGCACCTTACACTCGGGGTCTCGACTCACGTAGCATCTTACAGCCACTGTCTCGACTCAC
Source organism: Cherax quadricarinatus (assembly GCF_026875155.1). NCBI lineage: Eukaryota > Metazoa > Arthropoda > Malacostraca > Decapoda > Parastacidae > Cherax > Cherax quadricarinatus. Next base: position 84,061,255 of record NC_069404.1, read on the forward strand.
CTAGCACCTTATAACCATATGGATAAGTCACCCTACACCTCTACATGTTGACTTAGTCCAAAATTGAACCTGTGCGTTAACAAGATATGCTGCTTGGCATTACTGGTGTATTCTCAAATCAAATCAAATCAAATCAAGTTTATTCTCTATAAGGGTTACAATGTGGGGTTTACAGGATTTGGATATTGTGTGGTTTGCATGTTATTAAATACTAATTACAGAAGGGGCCACTAGGACATATAGCATGGCTAGGCATTTCGGGCAGACTTAGATTAATTCTTAACATTAAATCCTTACAGATTATGGTATTAAGGCTAAGTGACTACATTATAATTTTGAGTTTGGCAATGTGAATGCTTTTGTTTTAGCACAATACAAAGTGTCTATATTGGAGTATCATAGGCAAACTTATGACTAGTTAGGATTCATTATTTTAAGATTAAGATTTGTATTTCTGTGTTTATAGTCAGTGGGTGAGTGTAATTGTGAACCACCAGGTGGTTATCATGTAGTTAGTTGTCGGGGTGTATCAGGGAGATAAGATGTTTTCTAACTGTAGATTTGAAAGTGATGAGTGTGTCTGCAGTTCTAGAGTTTTCAGGTAGGGTGTTCCAGATTTTAGGTCCTTTGAAATACATTGAATTTTTGTAAAGGTTTAGTCGGACACGGGGAATGTCATAGAGATGTTTGTGTCTGATGTTATGCCTGTGGATCCTGTCACAACTATCAAGAAAGCGTTTTAGGTCAAGGTTAATGTTGGAATTTAAGGTCCTGTAGATACAGATTGCACAGTAGTAAGTGTGGATGTTCTGAACAGGAAGTAAGTTAAGATCTATGAAGAGTGGGGGGGAGTGTTGCCAGGGATGGGATTTAGTGATTATTCTTACTCCGGCTTTTTGTTGGGTTATTATTGGCTTTAGGTGTGCTGCTGCAGTTGATTCCCAAGCACAGATAGCATAGGTGAGGTATGGATATATAAGTGAATGGTATAGTGTGAGAAGGGCAGTTTGTGGCACGTAGTATCGTATCTTGGAGAGGATCCCCACCGTTTTGGATACTTTTTTTGTTATGTGTTGGATATGGGTGCTGAAATTTAGGTTGTTGTCGAGGTATAGGCCTAGGAATTTGCCCTCATTATGTCTGACAATTAGAGTGTTGTCGATCTTAATGTTAAGTTGTGCAACACCTGCTCTGCTACCAAACATAATATAGTAGGCTTTGTCAGTGTTAAGTGTAAGTTTATTGGCTGTCATCCAAGTCGATATTTAGAGCAGCTCCTCGTTAACAATGGTGTTGAGGGTGGCAAGATTAGGGTGGGAGATGACATAAGTCGTGTTGTCAGCAAAGAGAATGGGTTTCAGGTGTTGGGATATGTTTCGAAGATCACTGATGTAAATGAGGAAGAGCAGGGGTCCAAAAACACTTCCCTGCGGAACTCCAGTATCAAGTGGTCCTTATAGATGAGGCTGTGTCTTTAATGGTGACATACTGATACCTATTAGAAAGGTAGAATTTGAAATATGCAAGCGCATGGCCTCTTATACCATAGCGGTCAAGTTTGTGGAGTAGGATGCCGTGGTCAACTGTGTCAAACGCTTTTCAAACGCTTTTCTCGGTTAATTACCCTCCCTGGTTAATACTCATTCGAGGTTAATAAGCCCATGGATTTTACAACCAACCTGGATTAATGACCCTTCATTATGAATAACACTCATGAGTTTAATAACTCTCATGGGTTTAATAGCCGTCATAGGTTTAATATACCTCATGAGTTTAATAATCCTCATAGGTTTAATATATCTCATGGGTTTAATAACTCTCATGGGTTTAATGGCCCTCATGGCTTTAATAGCCCTCATGCATTTAATATGTCTCGGGGATTTAATAGCCCCCATGGGTTTAATATCTCAGTACTAGGAGGTGTGTTCACGTCCTAGTATTGTATAACGTCGAGGTGCTGGTAGCTCAGCAGCACTCATCCACAAAAGTTGTCATTACTCCAGTACATGAGCTCTATCACTCATGTTCAGAGTCTGTTACTCATGTTCAGAATTTGTCACTCATGTTCAGAGTCTTTCACTCATGTTCCGAGTCTGTCACTCATGTTCAGAGTCTGTCGTTTAAAGTCTGTCACTCATGTTCAGAGTCTGTCGTTTGTTAGAAGTCGTGTCCACTCAGTGTCGCGAGTCTGTCACTCATGTTCCGAGCCTGTCACTCATATTCAGAGCCTGTCACTCATATTCAGAGCCTGTCACTCATATTCAGAGTCTGTCACTCATATTCAGAGTCTTTCACTCATGTTCAGAGCCTGTCTCTCATGTTCAGAGTCTTTCACTCATGTTCAGAGTCTGTCACTCATGTTTAGAGTCTGTCGTTTGGAGTCTGTCACTCATGTTCCGACCCTGTCACTCATGTTCAGAGCCTGTCTCTCATGTTCAGAGCCTGTCTCTCATGTTCAGAGCCTGTCACTCATCTTCAGAGTCTGTCACTCATCTTCAGAGTCTGTCACTCATCTTCAGAGCCTGTCACTCATCTTCAGAGTCTGTCACTCATCTTCAGAGTCTGTCACTTATGTTCAGAGTCTGTCATTCATCTTCAGAGTCTGTCACTCATGTTCAGAGTCTGTCACTCATGTTCAGAGTTTGTCATTCATGTTCAGAGCCTGTCACTCATGCTCAGAGTCTGTCACTCATCTTCTGAGTCTGTCATTCATGTTCAGAGTCTGTCACTCATGTTCAGAGTCTGTCATTCATGTTCAGAGCCTGTCACTCATGTTCAGAGCCTGTCACTCATGTTCAGAGCCTGTCACTCATCTTCAGAGTCTGTCACTCATCTTCTGAGTCTGTCATTCATGTTCAGAGTCTGTCACTCCTGTTCAGAATATGTCATCATGTTCAGAGTCTGTTACTCATGTTCAGAGTCTGTTGTTCAGAGTCTGTCACTCATGTTCAGACTCTGTCACTCATGTTCAGAGACTGTCACTCATGTTCAGATTCTGTCACTCATGTTCAGAGACTGTCACTCATGTTCAGAATCTGTCACTCATGTTCAGAGTTTGTCACTCATCTTCAGAGTCTGTCATTCATCTTCAGAGTCTGTCACTCATCTTCATCAGTCTGTCACTCATCTTCAGAGTCTGTCATTCATCTTCAGAGTCTGTCACTCATCTTCAGAGTCTGTCATTCATCTTCAGAGTCTGTCATTCATCTTCAGAGTCTGTCACTCATCTTCAGAGTCTGTTGTTCAGAGTCTGTCAATAATGTTCAGAGCCTGTCACTATTTTTCAGAGTCTGTCACTCATGTTCAGAGGCTGTCATTCATATTCAGAGCCTGTCACTCATATTCAGACTCTATTACTCATGTTCAGAGTCTATCACTCATGTTCAGAGCCTGTCACTCATGTTCAGAGTCTATTACTCATGTTCAGAATCTGTCACTCACGTTGAGAGCCTGTCACTCATGTTCAGAGCCTGTCAATCACGTTCAGAGCCTATCACTCATGTTCAGAGTCTGTCACTCATGTTCAGAGTTTGTCAGTCACTTTCACAGTCTGTCACTCATGTTCAGGGTCGGTCATTCCCATTCAAAATAAAAATGATTGCTCTGGAAGTAGTTTCACTACAAGCACAGAGAAGAGAGCTCGCGCTCCTGCTGGAAGTACTTCCACAGCTTGAGGAGAATAATATTTATTTCAGTCATGTATATATGTCCCCACAGCCTGGGGAGAATAATATTTGTTTCAGTCATGTATATATGCCCCTCAATGCTTGAGGAGAATAATTTTCATTG
>NC_069404.1:84065543-84106637 GCF_026875155.1 Cherax quadricarinatus
GATACATCACAATATACTGTACTAAATGAAGAATCAATGACACTTGCCTTTATAGAAGCTGTATGATGTGTGATGAGACGGGAGGAGGGAGATGGAAGTGTAAATTTTTGGAAGGGAATCCTCTTCCATAAGGACTTTAGATAGCAAGTCCTTTTCCGGGGGTTACTGCCCTTCTTCTTTTAATGCCACTGGGAACAACTTGAGGGTCACTGACCTCTGTTGCACCGAAAATTTTGTCCGTAGAGCTCTGGCCTCACGTTCCTTTAAGATTTTCCTAAAGGGGGTTCACAACATTGTCATTGTAAAAGCCACCAGCACAGCTTGCAATAGCTGTGTCAGGGTGATTTTCTTCCATAAAGGTTTGCATGTCAACCCACTTTGCACAAATTTCCTTAATATTTGAAGAAGGCAACTTCCTTCATTTCTCTCTCCCCTCCTCTGAAGCAGTTTCCTCAGTTGTGGCCCCTTGCTGTTGCAGATGCTCTTGCAGCTCGTCAGTGGTTAGTTCATCGTCGTCCTCCACCAACTCTTCCCCACATCCTCCCCACTAACCTCCAACCCCAAGGACTTCCCCAATGCCACAATAGATTCCACAACTGGCATAGGCTCCTCAAGTCCGACTATATGAAAATAACCGGTTTCCCTGAATCCCTTCACTAAATATTACCCTGCTCACACTCCAACAGATCGTCAGGTCCCAAGTATCATTCGCCTCCATTCACTCCTATCTAATACGCTCATGCACGCTTGCTGGAAGTCCAAGCCCCTAGCCCACAAAACCTCCTTTACCCCTCTTTCCAACCCTTTCGAGGACGACCCCTACCCCTCCTTCCTTCCCCTAAAATTTTATATGCTTTCCATGTCATTCTACTTTGATCCATTCTCTCTAAATGACCATACCACCTCAACAACCCCTCTTCTGCCCTCTGACTAATGCTTTTTTAAACCCTCCACACCTTCTCCTAATTTCCACACTTCGAATTTTCCTGCATAATATTTACACCACACATTGCCCTTAGACAGGACATCTCCACTGCCTCCAACCGTCTCCTCGCTGCTGCATTTCCCACCCAAGCTTCACATCCATATAAGAGTGTTGGTACTACTATACTTTAAATACATTCCCTTTCTTTGCCCCCATAGATAACGTTTTTTTGACTCCACATATACCTCAACGCACCACTCACCTTTTTTCCCTCATCAATTCTATGATTAACCTCATCCTTCATAAATCCATCCCGCCGACACTCAACTCCCAAGTATCTGAAAACATTCACTTCTTCCATACTCTCCTCCCCCAATTTGATATCCAATTTTTCTTTATCTAAATCATTTGATACCTCATCACCTTACTTTTTTCTATGTTCACTTTCAACTTTCTACCTTTACACACATTCTCAAACTCATCCACTAACCTTTGCAATTTTTCTTTAGAATCTCCCATAAGCCCCAGTATCATCAGCAAAAAGTAACTGTGTCAATTCCCATTTTGAATTTGATTCCCCATAATTTAATCCCACCCTCTCCCGAACACCCTAGCATTTACTTCTTTTAAAAAACCCCATCTATAAATATATTAAACAACCATGGTGACATTACACATCCCTGTCTAAGACCTACTTTTACCGGGAATATTCTCCCTCTCTTCTAAAACACCCTAACCTGAGCCTCACTATCCTCATAAAAACTCTTTACAGCATTTAGTAACTTACCACCTATTCCATATACTTGCAACATCTGCCACATTGCTCCTCTATCCACTCTATCATATGCCTTTTCTAAATCCATAAATGCAATAAAAACGTCCCTACCTTTATCTAAATACTGTTAAACATATATGCTTCAATGTAAACACTTGATCTACACATCCCTACCCCACTCTGAAGCCTCCCTGCTCATCCGCAATCCTACATTCTGTCTACCTCAAATTTTCTTTCATTATAACCCTACCGTATACTTTTCCTGGTATACTCAGTAAACTTATTCCTCTATAATTTTTTACAATCTCTATTGTCCCCTTTTCCCCCTTTTTTAATAAAAGGGACTATACATGCTCTCTGCCAACCCTAGGTACCTTCCCCTCTTTCATACATTTATTAAACAAAAGTACCAACCACTCCAACACTATATCCCCCCCTGCTTTTTAACATTTCTGTCATGATCCCAAACAGTTCCAGCTGCTTTACCCCCCCTTTTATTCTATGTAATGCCTCACGACCTCCACCACACTTACATTCTGCTCTTCTTCACTCCTAAAAGATGGGATACCTCCCTGGCCAGTGCATGAAATTACTGCCTCCCTTTCTTCCTTACATTTAAAAGTTCCTCAAAATATTCTTGCCATCTACCTAATACCTCCCTCTCCCCATCTACTAACTCCCCTACTCTGTTTTTATGACAAATCCATACTTTCCCTAGGCTTTCTTAACTTTTTTAACTCACTCCCAAAATTTTTTTCTTTTTTTTCATTAAAATTTCTTGACAGTGCCTCTCCCACTCTTTCATCTGCTCTCCTTTTGCACTCTCTCACCACTCTCTTCACCTCTCTTTTACTCTCCATATACTCGCTCTTTTTATAACACTTCTGCTTTGTAAAAACCTCTCGTAAGCTACCTTTTTCTCTTTTATCACACCCTTTACTTCATCATTCCACCAATCACTCCTCTTTCCTCCTGCCCCCACCCTCCTATAATTATCTCCTTCATTTCTATAGTAATTTTCACCCTTTTTACGACAGGGTTGGCACTAGAAGCTTTCTTTTGGCCCATGGTGGCTTATTTAGCAGTTACAAGCACTAAAAACACTGGAATAATACAAAATGTACCAAATGTATGTGTGGAACTGACCACACTGGCTTGTAAAGATTGGCACACTAACTGAAGGCAGACTAGCTGAGGCGCGCTCAGGCCAGATGGACGAATGGACACGTATAGGACGAATGATGTAAGCCGAGTTTTTCATCGTAGGTCGGGGTAAAATTTTTATGCTGAAAAGCTTCGTAAGTTGATTTTATCGTAAGGTGAGCCCTTCATAAGTCCAGGGTCCACTGTACATGTATTTATTTCTAATTGTTTTCTGTTTGTAAAACTATAGTTATTCTCTATAATATGTATTTTTTGTTAATACTTTTGGGTGTCTGGAACAGATTAATTGGATTTACTTTATTTGTTATGGGAAATTTTGCTTCAGTTTTTGTCGAATTCGGTTTTCGTCAGACTTTCTGAAATGAATTAAAGACAGAAACCAAGGCTCCACTGTATTTTCATGAATCCATGTACAATATTTTTTTCAAAATTATATAATAAACATGCTACATAACATATGAACATGATAAATACACCCCACAGATTCAGACTCAGAAAGGATGTAGGAAAGCACTGGTTTGGTAATAAAGTTGTGGATGAGTGGAACAAACTCCTGAGTACCGGCATAGTAGCTAAGATGTGCAGTTTTTTAAAAAAAGGTTGGATAAATACATGAGTGGGTGTGGGTGGGGGTGAGTTGGACCTGACTAGCTTGTGCTACTAGGTTTGGATGCTGTGCTCCTCCCTTAAGTGACATGACTGAACTGACTAGGTCAAGGCATTGGCTTAAGCCGGAGGGAAAATTGGACCTGCCTCGCATAGGTCAGTAGGCCTGTGCAGTGTTCCTTCTTTTTATGTTCTTATGTTCACAGTAGAATAAATTAATATAAATATGAGATGTTTTTTTCCCGTCATCTTGCTGGAAAGAATAACATTTTCTCTAGTTCAACACCAAAGAAAATACGTACACAATAGTGCGTATTACTAGGGGAAACTAGAAAATTATTCCTTTTTTATGCCTTCACTCAGTGTCATTCCTTCTAAAAATGAATGTGTTACATGAGAATGGGAGTGTTGCTCTTTATTTATTGTACGTACCAATGGGGACAACTTGTAACATAATGAATTAAAAAAGTGGAAAAAAATTTTTTTTTCTGCTTTCCCCGGGTAGCCGGAACCTAACCTGCCATATAAAAAGGACTCTACGTATACTTTTTGTACTAAAAACCTAACCATGCCAACACCTTTCACAAACATCCTCTCCTTTAGAATGTTTAGGGCACTGTATTTCGCTCCCACCAGACTCAAGAGTCGGTTAACCAATTTACCCGTGAATCTCACAAAATATTACCCTGCTATACTCAAAACAACTCGTCAAAGTCCTAAAAAGCTTTTCGTTTCCCACTCCTGACAACATGGTCCAACGCCATGCCTGTAGTAATATCCAAGCCCCTTGCACACAAAATCTTTACCCCTCCCCGCCCGGGCATCCTCCATCAGTTTCAAAGATGACCCCTAACCCCCTGTCAGTCCACTACAGATTTATATGGATCGCCCTCCAAGTCGTTCAATATTGCATCCAACCTCTCTGAATGAGCAAACACCACTTTAGCCCTCTGAATAATATTGTTTAGTATATTCCGCATACCTCCTCCAAATTTCACACTAATTAATTTTCTGCATAACAATTATGCCTAGCATATTTCCCCTTAGACACAACATCTCCACTGCCTCCAGCTTTCCTCACTGCAACATTCACAACTCATCCTTCACTCCCCCAATATAAGAGTATGTTGGTACCACTGTACCTCAAAAATTGCCATTTTTCCTCCATAGATAATGTTCTTTGTCTCCACAGATTCCTCAGTGCACCATCCAACATTTTTTCTTCAATGATTTCAACGTTTTACCTCATCCTTCATATACCCATCTGTCAACATGATGCCCAGCTTCCCAAATATCCTGAATATGTTTACTTCTTCCATAACTCCTTCGCACCAACCTTACTCTTATCTATGTTCAACTTTCAACTTATGCAAGACAGGTTATACAATTAACCACAAGATGAAAGTTAAGACACTTGTTCAGGGACATCTATATCACCGTCACAGCTACAGCAGACTAACACCATCAATTTAGGTTAGGACCTACTCTTTCCACTGGGAATCCCGCCTTCCAGTGACTATGCCCTCGCCTGCTACACGTCCCTTTCCACTGACCGCCTATATAAGCGCCGAGTCCTCCTTGCTGTGATTCAGAATCATCTACAACCACGTGCTCTAAACACCACCTCCAAGGCTGAGGGACTGATTACCTCAGCTTTTGTATAAAGTTCTTCTGAGTTTCTTATTATGTCCAAGATCTTTATTGATTAAAGCCACTGGATGGCGGAACGTCTACAATAAAGATAAATAACCAGATGTTGCACAATGTCTAAACTTTCACTTTCAACTTCCTTTACACATTACTTTACTCCACCAAACTCCGGAATTCCACTAACCTTTGCAACTCTTTTCAGAATCTCCCAAATCACAGTATATCAGCAAAAATTATTTATGTCAACTCCCATTTTGTATTTGATGCCTGCATAATTAAATCTACACCTTTCTCACTAACATACCCTAGCATTATGTCTTTTGAACAACCCTATCTATAAATAATGTTTAACCGATGGTGTCATCACACATCCCTTGTTTTAAGACTACTTTTAACTGGAAAGTAATGTGCTCCCTTTCCTCCTACACACCCTATTCCTGAGCCTCACTATCCATATATACTCTTCATAGCCTTCATAACCAAATCAAACAGCTGGTCTTTGCAGCACTCGTTTGCTGTCTTATGTTGGCTACATCTAGTGTGCACTTTTGCTTTACTACTCCTGAACTTAAGAATGAAAAATAAATTTAAGTAAGTATCTCTAAGCTTCCTAAATTTATTTGGCACCTTGATGTTGCTGTTATGACAGTTTTCCCTAAATGTATTATGATAGGCCTGCTGCACTTTGCTGTTACAAGAGTTCACCATCATGTGAGAAAAACATCAATTTGCAAGCTCAAACAACTGACTATTTTGAAACAACTCAAGTGTCATTTTTTTTTTTTTTTTTTTTTTGTTTAGCACTGGTCCTGTTCATTTTATGCCATATTCCATAGCCTCATCTACAAGTTTCCTTCGTCACTCACTTCTGGTAACAGGGATCATCATCATCTTCCCATCGTTCAGTCTCACATCTTTTCGTAATACAGTGGACCCCACGGTTAAGCGATATTTTTTCACTCCAGAAGTATGTTCAGGTTCCAGTACTGACCTGATATTTTTGTTCCCCATAAAGAAAATATCTGTGAAGTAATTAGTCCATTTCAGACCCCAATACATACAACGACAAACGCACTTACATATATGACACTTACATAATTTGTCACATTCGGAGGTAATCGTTATGAGGGGGTCCACTTTATTTGTTTCGTCCCACTTTCTGAAGGATTTTTTCAGTGAACTGTCCTGGGCCTCAAAACCCATCATTACAACATCAAATAAATTAACAGTTTTTTTTTCCAATCATTAGGTAATATTCTTTTCAGTCCTTGCATATAATGACCCCAAGGTGGAAGATTAGCCAACTTTAGGTTACATATCTTGGGTTTTTGAACATAAATGGGTCTGATTCTTTTTGTTTTTTCAAATCATCTTCCTCCTTACCTATTATGAATACATTTAAATTGTTCGGACATGGTACAAACCTATTGCGGCTGCAGAAATACCCCTGGTCTATTGCTTGGATCCAGGGAGGTGTAATATAGATACAAACAGCATTAATCTTATACCTCACTACTGAAGCAGTGTATTTATCAACTAAGAGAAAAGCCGTTAATGCTATTGGGCTCAAGGTTGTGGTTTCTCTAACCATTCTGTGGCAACACTTTTAGGGATGAAACTCAAAAAAAGTGAGTCAACAAATACAATCCCCGGTGAAACCAGCCTTTTCTTATTTTTATTATTAATTATGCACACTGGCCGATTCCCACGCAAGTCAGGGTGGCCCCGAAAAAGAAAAAACTTTCACCACATCCATCACTCCATCACTGTCTTGCCAGAAGGGTCTTTACATACACTTTTTAAACTGCAACATTTAACACCCCTCCTTCAGAGTGCAGGCAGCTGTACTTTACATTCCCATCTCCAGGACTTCAAGTCCGGCCCTGCCGGTTTCCCATGAACCCCTTCATAAATGTTTACTTTCTCACACTCTCCAACCGCATGTCAAGTGATTAAAAACAATTGTCTCCATTCACTCCTATCAAACACCTCATCAGCATGCCTGCGGTGAAGTCAAGCCCCTCACAACACAAAACCCTCCATTACCCCCCCTTCCCTTCGCAACCTTTTCCTAGGCCCCCCCACCACCGCCTTCCTTCCACTACAAGACTGATACACTCATGAAGTCACACTGTTTCCGCTTCCATTCTTTTCTACATGTCACGAACCACCTAAACAACCTTTTCCTCAAGCCCTCTGGACAACAGTTTTGAGTAATCCCCGCACCTCCTCCTAACTCCAAACTACAAATTTCTCTGCATTATATTTATCACACCACACATTTTTTTCCCCAGACATGACATCTCCACTGCCACCACAGCTTCTCCTCGACAGCAACATTTCATCACCCATGCTTCACACCCATAAAAGAAGCGTTTGGTAAAACTATACACATCTTCTGCATAACATTCCCCTCTTTGCCTCCAAGGACAAAGTTTCTTTATCTCCACGACTCCTAAAGTGGGCAAAGCCACTCAGACTACCCCTTTTCCCCTCATCAATTCTATGATACATCCTCAATCTGTTCATAGTCCCATCCGCTGACGACGTTCACGTGGTTAAGATCTCCCATAATATCTGCATACATTCTCCCTCCTCCATACTCTCTCCCTCCAATCTGATATCCAATCTTTTTCATCACCTAATCTTTTTTGTTATGTTTCATCAAAAACTTACTCTTTCCTGTATTCACTTTTAATTTTCTTCTTTTGCAAACACACCTAACCAAATTCATCCACCATCTCTGCAACATCTCTTCAGAATCTCCCAAGAGCACAGTGTCCATCAGCAAAGAGCAACTGTGACCAACTCCCACTTTATTTGGTGATTCTTTATCTTTTTAAAACTCCACGCCCTTGCCAAGAACCCTCGCATTTATTCTCTTACGAACCCCATCTATAAATATATTAAACAACCACGGTGATCATCACACATCCTTGTCTAAAGGCCTGCTTTTACTGGTGAAATAATTTCCCTCTTTTTTCCCTCATACTCAACTTTGAGCCTCACTATCCCGTAAAAACTCTTCACTGCTTTCAGTAACCTACCTCCTACAACCATAGGAGCCACCCCTGGACAACAGTCTGCCACATTGCCCCCACTATCCACACCCGTCATATGCCTTTTCCAAATCCCATATAATGCCACAAAGAACCGTCTTTATTATTAAGGGTCCTTATCTAAAACTGGTTCACTTATTATGGTTTCCTGTAGCACGCTGGCCACAGACACAGTACCCCTACCTTTCCATAAAGCCTCCTATTTCATGCCTGCATCCAATTCTCCATCTTAATTTTAAGTTCTTTCAATAATAACTCTCTACCATACACTTTACTAGGTATACCACAACCTTATCCCACTAAATTTTTGGCACTCTCGGTGTTTTGTCCCCTTTTGGCCTTTATAACAAGCGGAACTATGGCATGCTCTCTGCCAATCCCAAGGTTACCGGTTACCCTCTTCCATACATTTATATAAATAATATGCAACCAACCCACATCCAAAACTAATCCCCACCCTGCTTTTAACATTTCCTATCTTATCCCATCAATCCCGGCTGCCTTACTCCTCCTTTCATTTTACCTACTGCTTCATCACGAACTTGCCCGCACACTCACAACAGCTCTTCCTCACTCCTGGACAAGATGTTTATTCCTCCATGCCCTATACATGAAATCACAATCAGCTTCTCCTTCCCTATCTTTCATCAACATTTAACAATTCCTCTAAATATTCCCTTCCCATCTTCCCAATAACCTCTAACTCTCCAATTAAATTACTCTTCCTCTCCTATTATTAAAACTGACAATCCATAGTTCTCTAGCTTCCTTAACCTTTGTTAATGCTCAATCCAAAACTTTTTCTTATTTTCATCAAAATTTGTGTCGATAAACATCCTCAGCCCCGACAGCGAGCTCATTGGTTGCTCTTTTTTACATTGCTTCTCACCACTCTCTTAACCTCTCTGCTTCATTCTGTCCATATACTCTTTTCCTCGACCTCTGCATCACTTCTCTAACTTTGTAAAAACTTCTCATATGCTAACTTTTCCTCCCTTACTACTCTCTTACACTCATCATGTCCACCAATCGCTCACTCACCCGTCCCCCGCACCCACTTTCCTGAAACCACAAACTTCTGCTGCACACATAACAACTACATTTTTAAACCTAACCCCAAATACCTCTTTTTCGACCGCGCTCCTATTGCCTGAATCTCTCAATAGCCCATCTATCCTCCAATTAGGCTGTTTTAATATCCTTACCCATAACTGCCCTTCCTCTTTTTAGTTTATAAACCTTCACCTCTCTCTTCCCTGATGCTTCTATTCTCCTTGATATCCCATATACCCTTTTTACTCTCAGTGTGCACAGGCTAAGAAAGATTATCTGATATATCTTGTTGGGCCTCCTCCTATAAACATAGTACAACCTGAAAAGTCATACTCAACAGAGACTTTTATCTACCAATACATAATCCAACAAACTACTGTCATTTTTGCCCTACACATCATATCTTGTTAAACTATGATTATCCTCTTTTTCTTACAATTATGTATTACCTATAACTAAACCGCCTTCTATATCAAAGTTCCAATCCAAAGGCTCCCCCTTATCATTTACCTAACCTGCACCCCCAAACTTAAACTCTAGCCACACCCTTTCTCTAGAAAGTATCCCTCCTACTTTAGGTCATTCAGACCCCTTACCACAATTACTCACTCTCACCTGTGGTTTCAAAGGCTCCTAGTACATTCACTTAACAACCCCCAAATCTCTCTTCTCTCTCTCTAGCATTCCTCTCTTTTCCAGTGCATACATGTTATTATACCCACTTTTTTCGTGCATCCAACCTTTTACTTTAATCTGCCATAAATTCTTGAATTTTCACATTTCATATTCTCTCACCCCCCTTCTTCCTTCATAGACTGACCTTCAACATAACGCTACCGACCCCTTCCTTGTGCTTCTAACTCTCACAGAGTACTCCCAGAGATTTAAACACATTTTATTTCCCCCCAACCTAAACTCTCCCACTCCCCTACCCCCTTCAGCTTTAGTTTTTGCTTATGGCCAGACATATCCAACTTCTTTTCCATTCATAACATCAGAGAATCACTGCTTTCTTTCTGTCATCCGTCACAACATCAGCGCACATTCAAGCATCCTGTGATAATTGGCAGACAACATTATAGCAGTGACTGTGTGATTTGTCCTGTGACTGCAGTTTCAGATAGGTGTATAGTGCACAGAATGCAGTACTGAGAAGTGATGTTTGCTTGGGTGTTAGTGGCCTAGTGCCTCCTTTCTTCATGTTGAATAAGGCTGAGTTTAGATATATGAATAGATTGTACCCAAAGGTGACCAGTCTTATCAGCATTAATACAACTTGAGGATCCATCTTAACATTGATCCCAAATGACACAAACTTCGCCAGTGGGTAACTACCAGCCTCACCATAAACTTTTATTGTTAAACCTCTATTGATTACTGAGAAATCCAAAGGCAAACCATTAAATAGCCTCATTTTCTTTGACCAATGGCACACTGGCTTCTTATGTAGCATAGCACGCTTGTAAAGCCCTTGATGGGTGGGCATAGCGCTTCATTTTGGGATCATAATAAAATTTTAGTACATAGTGAGACTCAACAGAACAAATGTTAACATTGTTGAATGTACTTATTGATAGTGTATTGCTTACAATCCTCGCTGCCCATGTCTTCCTTTTTTTTTTTTTTTCACTAATCCGAGTTCACTGATCAGATGCCGCAAATTAATGTTGCAAGCTCTCGTTACTGCTTTTAATTATTTTTTCTGAGGTGTGTAAGAAATCTTTTCTGAATGTATTAAACACCAAAAGAACAAAATTTTATGGCAAACATGCAGAATTACACTGATTTGAAAAGTTTAGCAGGGCAGAGTGCAATTATGCAAACAGTGGGCGATATTTTGGCTATTAGGGATCCCGTATTTGTTAAGAGTCATTTCACTGCTTCAGTTCAACTAAATTCTTAGCTATTTGCACTATATGATGCCTTCCTGTTCCACCAATTGTAGTACGAGAAAAACCATCTATTTAAGATTTAATGACTACCCTATAAAAGTGGTGCCCAAAAAGAATAATTTTACCGCGAAAAATTAAAAAATAACCCACTACAAAAATAGAGTACATAATAAACAGTGTAGACATTCCGTGGCATTAAAACATCTTTCCTCTGTGTGCATTAATCACATCCCCAGAACCTCCTAAATACATTTGGTTTCCATTTTGAAATCATTAAGCACACAATAATAGAAGCTCACTGAAAAGAAGAAAAAAGTTTAATGATCGTGCTAATCTGCAAAAAAGTGAACTTGTGCCACTATTAGGAATTCCATCACGCAGTGAAGGGGTTTTTTTTCCACTATTGTATAAATGCAGAAAATAGCTAAAAAAACAATAAACTGTGGATTTAACACTTATTTCCTAATTAGTTATGGTTTTATTGGCATCCCAGTCATTGAATCGAGACCTAATTAACCCTTTTCAGGTTTCCGAGCGTACTAGTACGGCGTTATACCACGCCAGTGTCCATGACGTAATTAGCAACTGCATAAAATTCAAGGTCTGCGTGCCGTTTCAAATCACGCGGGAAAAAGGCTGGTGATGCCTCATGTGTGGAGAGAAATCTAGGTGTGTGTGGTCATGTGAGCGCGTAGAAAACGATCTGGGACCCAGTGCGCATTGTGGCCACGGCCATGTTAGTAGACCTTGTTCTCGACACAATGTCCTCGGCGGTAAGAAGCACCTTAACTCCTCCTTCGGCAAATTGGAGGGACACTATTGGTTCCCCAAGACGAGGTTCCTAATACAGATGGAAGTGCCAGAGAAAGATTAGTTCTTTTCAAAGTTTTGTTGACTTTTTGACCGAAACTAGATTACCATAATAGTCAGTATATATAGTGAACCCGAGACCATCCACAGCCAACCACCTCTGGCGCAGGGCCGGCCTGTTCACGTTCAGTTGTACAGCCATAATCAAAAGAAGGCAACTCTGTATTTTCCCCCCAAATCCCTGACCCAATGTGAGCAATGGAGATGATAGTAAAAGTGAGTTAAGACCCTAAAAGCTCTGAAACCCGAGTCAAATAGGTTTGAAAAGATGAAAGTAGGAATATACTCCAGTGAAGCGGCCAGTATATTATGAAACGATATAGCGCTCTGGTAGTGTGCCATAGTGCTATTCAAGGGGAAGGAGACATCCGGAGTACATCCCGTGTCTTGTACAAACAGAAACAGACAGTGAAAATAGACGATGTTAGGAGATGCAATTATGGGAAGTGGAAAAATGTTGCATGGGGTGGTAGTGGTTGGTGCCCGCCCTGTGTCCCGTGAGGCACCCGCCGTTGGGCCATGCTGTCCCGACCCATTCAGCCAACCTATGCACTGCCTCATCTGATCTACAACAAAGGCCACACCATCCCCCACTTCACCACGCACACCACCTCCACAACCACAACCACCTGTCATTGTCCAGTACCCCCCCAGCAGACTGCACAGTGATTGGGCGAAGTGAGAGCTGTCAATTTTGTTCCAAATCGCGGCCACCATTTTGATGAAAGAGCCAAAGTGGAATACAGTGGATCCCCGCATAACGATTTACCCTCCGAGATGACGACAATTATGTAAGTGTATTTTATGTATTGCGTTTGTACGGGTATCTGGTTTGGGGTCGTGAAAAGTGACTAATCTACTTCACAATATACCTTATGGGAACAAATTCGGTCAGTACTGGCACCTGAACATACTTCATGGAGTGAAAAAATATGCGTTAACCGGGGGTCCCACTGTACAGCATGTTGTACACTGGGGAACAATGCATCTGAACTGGAATGTTTTCGAGTTATCCATTCTTTGAGAACCCCTATGGAAAGTTATTGTCAGGGAAAAGCAACAGATTCTACGAGTAATACCATGGCAAACGCAATACTTTCACCAAGTTCACGGCAACGCGGTGGAAGGAGACAACTGTGGCCTGAGATGTAATCTTTTTCTTTTTGCCACAATAATGCTTATGCCAGCATGTGTATTAATGCACATTTTGAAATCATACTGGTTCAACAGACGCAGTCCTGATTGCAACCCCCCAGGTTTCAGTGAAAAATGTCAGTGAATCGATATTGTGCTGACTATTATTGACGTAATGCTCACTTCACAGACAAAACCAGGCCTGACAGAAACGACAGGTATATATAAGATTAGGAATGTGATTTGTGTATCTCCAAGCGAAATTCAATATGTATTTTTTATCCCTTCAGGGAAGCTTGTAATTGACGAGTCTTTGATTTCTCTGTTTACATAGAAAGACTCTCTTTCAAGCAGAGTAACATTACCAAGCAAGAGGAAACCGTGTTGGTATAAGTTGTTTTGTGCCTTAAAGAGCCGGTGGAACTTCATTGCCTCAAAAAGGCAGAGTCCTCCTTATGCTTGGCGGTTTCTCATCTCCAGCCACCAAGGGAGACTAGCGCCCTGTTTCTATTCTCCGGTTTCAAAGTCGTCCCCCGCGCACTTCTGGGTCCACATCTGTCTGGCAGCCTCCCTCTGCGGTTGGCCAGTCCCCATAGCCACGTCCTGTTATCTAATTTCTTTTGCAGTCCTGGGCTCGGGGGGGGGGGGGGGGAGACGTCCCTACTTCAACTCCTCAGGTCTGTCCCTCACTTCTTCATATCCTCTCTCAACAAACCCCGTATCGCCAAGACCTCATATGACACCTCCTCCCAATCGTCCCTCTATACTTCTCAGAGTCAAAAAAAATCTCCTTTCAAAATAGACCCCTCATTTTTTACCCGCTACATGTCTCACCTCCACATTTACCTTCCCCCCCCTCCCCGTCCTCTGGTACCTGGGTCTTTTTCTTTCCCCTTCTCTGGCAGACTGTTTACAAGTGTGAAGGTTTATCAATCCTCCTCAATACTGTGCCTTCTCCCCATGTCCCCACCCTTCCCCAGTTTTCCTCCTCTTCTGCCACTTCTCTCCCCTCCCACACTTCTCCAGTTCCCTCCACACCTTTTGCCCCCCCTCTCACCTTAGGTACAGTCGCCATTACACTCGATCTTTACTCAAAGCTCCTTCCTCCTACCATCTTCCAATATTGCTCCCATAGGAACGACATCTCTGAACTTTTCAAAAACACTGAAGCAATCTCTGAATATATTGCCGAGACCAAACCATCAGTAGGAGCCACTGATCCACCCTCCGGTTACTTTCTCTTTCCTCTTGCGTCCATCGCGTCAACTCCTTTCTTCACAAACTGAACCATTCCTTCGCTACTTGAACGTTTTTCCTTATGCCACCGCATGTGGACTTTTCTCACACCCTCTAGTCCGTAGGTCCGCGTACCTGTGGATTACAGTTATCTTTAAATCGTTGCCATCAATGGCCTATTTACAGTGGAATATTCGTGCCGTCAGGGGTACTCGGGGTGAGCTTCATAAGTTGGCTAGCTCGTCAGCCCCGCTTTCCCCTGTTGTGTGTTGTGCTTACGAGGAACCAAATTACACACTTTTTTTTTCTCTCTTTCCGTGTATTCTATTCCTAATATCTCTGGCTATAATTTATTGTATTCCTTCAGATCCTTTTCCTGATGGACCTTTACTGGAAAGTGCCCTTCTTCTTACCACTGATATTTCCGTACCATCAGCTATGTTCGTACTTAGCTGCTTACACAGCAGCTCGTATCCACTTGCTTAAGTGGTATAACATGCTCGTTCTTTGTATCTCTCTCTCTCTTCTCGGTAGCATTATTATGTCCCAGATATAGCCTTTCTTGTTTCATCCTTACCGCGACCACTTCTGTTACTTGGTGCTATTTTTAATGCCACATCATTTCCTCTTTGGTGGGGGGAGCTGCACTGTGATTCCCGTGCATTCATTGAGGCTTTTCTTGCTACCCACCCCCTTCCATGTTTTAAATACAGGTACTTGCTGCACACCCATTTTGATCCTCGACTCAAAACTCCTCTTTGCAATGATCTGGAGTCTGGGTTGGTCTGGTATTGGGGTGGACTGAGTCTGTTTCTCACTCTCAGTTGCTCTTTTTTCACTCCGCCACATTAGCATACCACCTGGTCTGTTCCCCCAGAATTACAATGACAGACATCATTTCCCAATCATTCCTTACTTCCGGTCCCCTTCATATTCACCACCTCTTCGTAACCACGCTGGCAATTGATCAGGGCAAATTGAGAACCTTACTCGACAACTAACTGTTTTAGTTGAGGGTTCCTTCTCGTCCTCCATTGATGACTTTTACACCTCTTCGCGTCCTCTGTTTTAACTGCAGCTTCTCATGTCTATACCACGCAAAGCATCAGGCAGGGGCATACCTCAGAAATGCGTGCCTTTGTATTTTGGGGTGTGGTCTCCTCTGCTTGTGCTCGGCAAATAGGTTTTGAAACGTGGCTGCGTGGAGGCAGGTAACCGGTACAATAGAACCACGGAGAGACTTCTTGAATTTTTAAGCATGGAGAAGCGTGTGATCCTCAACCCGAGTCATCCGTGACGCTAATGCACATTGCTGGCGAATGTCTCCACCATCACCTCTGATTCCACTATGCGTGCAGTCTGGAAAAAAAGTAAGAAAACTGAGAGCGGTAAATATTCTCCTGACCCAGGCTCGCCTGTTCTGGCGGGTTTGCCGGAGTCTGATGATAGCAAACCCACTAGATGTTGCAGCAATGAAATTGGCAACTATCTGTCCATATTTCTCTGGGGCACCATATGTCCCCCACGTATCATTCCTCAAAGTCTGCCAGGGGAGGATAGCACCCTTGGACTTTTCTGACTGCTCAGAGAAAACAGTATAATGTGTCATTTATACACTTCAGAACTGAGGCAACACCTCTCAGCATGCTGATCTATCGGCAGCTGGTGCCCGACGACACAATCCATATTGCGTATGCTACAACATTTTTAAAAACATCAGTCAGCCCTTGCACCTCCTATTATGCCTTTCAAAACTTATTTGGTCACGAGGAAGTTCTTCCACAGCAGTGGAAAATCTGCCATTGATCCGCCCTTTCCGCAAACCGGCTTGTACTACGGGCATGAAGCCTCCCCACTATCATCCCATTACTCTTACCCAGTTGCAGTTTGCAAAGTGATGGAACGGCCCGTAAATAGACGTTTAGTGTGGTATTTAGAGACACACAGACAATTTCCTCGTCCACTCGTCAATATCGCTCTCGTAAGGCCGTTATACCATAGAACAGCCCTTCACTACGCTTGGATACGTATGCTCGTAATGTGCCTTTGCTTAATAACCCACTAGTCAGTTATTGCGATATTTTTTTGACCTTTGAGAAGAGCATGTGCAAACTTGGAGTATAATATTTGGCCCAAGCCCACTCCTTTAGGCCTTCGAGGCAAGTCTTCCATCCTTCCTTAAGAACTTTTTAACTGAACAGACATTTCTGTGTACGGGTTAATAATAGTACTCTCCTCGACTGTTATCCAAGCTGAAGGTTGTCTCCCCAGGGATTGGTTTCTGAGCACGAACACTTTTTCTCTTTGCTATAAATGATTTGGCCTCTAGTCTTCCTCTCCAAATTTGGTCATCACTCTATGGTTCTGATGACTGTCGCTATTGCATGTTGCAGGCACTGGACTGGTCACCCGCTCATTACAGTTTCTCTGTCCCAACATGGCGGTCGACAGTGTGTTTGCTTCCAATTGGGACACCACACATGGGTTTTAAAATTTCCCAGTACCAAAACTCTCGCCAAATTAACACCACTTTCACTCAATGCTCTGTCATCTCTAATCATCCTTGTACCTCTATGGCTTTCCCGTATCCCTGAAAGTGATCATCCGGTTTTCTTCTAGGTGCTCTCCTGTATGCGCCCATCGAGGGTGTTATCGGTGGAAACCCACAAAGTTACCTCTCTGAAGGCAACTTGTCACAGCCGGCTGATCCCTTCTGAAACCCTTTGCTCCATCTTCATGGGGAGAGGCTGATCGTCGAAACTCTCACTTCCGCTACATTCCGTCCGCCCTCCATTTTTATCGAACTTGATTATGGTGACACAATTTATTCAGCCGGCCTTCGTCCTGCTAACTTCTAGCCCTGTAACCCCATTCATCAACCAAGGATTATGTTTTATGACTTGGTGCTTTCGGCTCTACTTTCCCTCTGATGAGAGCCTCTATGCATAAGCAAACGTTCCATCCTTACTGATCGCCATGATGGCCCATTGCCGTTTGCTAACTCTTGTACGCTCTCATGATCTCTGCAAATCCTTCCATTTATAAGAATGGTCACCGATATTAGTAGACATTCTTTATTTTGTTTCGGCGCCCCTTTTTGCTCCCATCCCCTCCTTCCCTCGCCGACATCATTCGCTCATTGTCTTCTTTTCAATTTTACCAACCTTTCTAATGTTCATTAGCATCTACCCCCCCTGGGAAGTACCCAGGCTGTTCGAGTCTGTTCTTTCTCACTCCCTTGCTTGAAAGCCCCCAACTGTCTAGGGTAGCTTTTCCGTCTCTCTTTTTCTTGACCACCTTCCACTCTCATTCTCATTGCCATTGCCAGTGTACACAGATGGCTCCAATTCTTCTGACGGCGTAGATTCGCAGCAAGTGTTTTCCGACAGCGTCCGAAGAGGGCAGTTTACTATCTTTTGGCTAGTATCTATACTGTCTGAATTGTAATGCCATTCTTGCAGCACTTATTATCCGTATTGCAATCTATGCCTGTGGTCATCAATTGTTGGAGTTTTCTCAGACACTCTTAGTGCTTACAGGCTATACAGAAATTTGATACACCTCACCCCTTAGTACATTTCGTATCCAACTTTGGCTATGTCAGCATCTCTTTCCAAGCTTAAAGAATTGTTTTAGTGTGTCCCTGTCCATGTTTGAACATACAGGGGCATGAACTACAGGCAGATCACAGCTGCAGACTAGTCAGTAACCGTACATACCGCCAGTTTCATAAAAGTGTTCCATTTATCGGACTATTTTTGCTGCAATAGCAACCCACCTTCACACCCATTGGTACAACGTTGCATACTAACTCCTGCTTCGGTAACAAACTTCAATCTAGTTAAACCGAGTATAGGTTACTTGGCCGTCCTTCTTGTCACCAGTGACGAGGTTGGAGACTACGTCTCTCCGCCTACTTCGCATTGTCCATAGGTCTCGTCTTCCTCATGGTTAATCTCATGGAGAGGTGCCCTGGCTCCTCCTTGAGAATTGTCAGGTTCCATATCGGGTTAGAGAACCACATTCTGTTAGACTGCCTACTTTAATCACGAGCCCACACAGAATATACCTCCAACCTCGTCTTCGCTCCACTGCTTCCTCTTTACGCTTCCCGTTCTCGCCTCATGGGACCCACACTTCATCCGGACTCTCTCATTGACTTTTTGACAACAACTGACTTACTTCACAAACTCTGATGATACGTTCAGGCCCTTTCTAACCTCAAACTCTTGCTGCCCTCTATAAAATTACCCCCGCGCTATCCCTGCCCGCCCTGTGTCTGTAACCTACTCTGATCATCCCTCCCCCCTTCTACCGCCCAATACCCTCGATGTTCCTTTCCCTACCCACAGCCTGTATAGCCCTTGTGCCTATAGGCGCTTCTTTTTTATTATAAAAAATAATAATAAAAATAATGTTTGGTAAACCAGTTTTTTCTGGGTACTTAAGTTGAGCTTCCTGAAAAGATAACTGATTTCTCTTTGTCTAAAATATCTACTTATGCACTCTTCCATTCTGTGTCTTGCTGAATGAACTCTCAGAGTTTAATACTTTGGAAACAAGAAAAAATCTTGAATAAATATAAATAATTATCTGATAATTTCTGAACACTTTCCTGAAAGAATACTTAGATTTTCTTGCTAGCTTACCATGTAACAACAATAATTGAGACGGAAGTCTCAAACTAGAAAAATGCCCATGTTTGGTGCTTGTGTTCTTCTACTTTTAATGTTGGATTATTCTAATCATATAATTAAAATACTGTTTAGTATGATATCAGTTTAATGAAATCCTGTTTTGATTGCTGACCAAATTAATTTTTGACGACTAGGACACAGATAACCGTATGTAATGGAGTATGTATGAGGTTTGCCTTTTAATAAGCGGTACAGTCTTGGTATTTTTTGGCAGGATTTTGAATTAAGATATATTTTACTGTCAAGCTTTGACGGTTCTGTGAGTCGTTTTAAAAAATAACGTGACCTGCGGATGGTTCCATTGGTGGTGGAACGGATGAATTAATGCATGGCCATCATTAGCAAGCTCATGAGGCACTCTCCCTCGCTGCCCATGAAGAAATAATAAATCTGTCTCATGTATCTTGGAACCATATCAGTATCAAAGAAATGTCTTAGAGCATCTAAAGATCACTATTTCATTCCAGTCTAAATTCATTGGCTGTATTATTCTCTTTGAAAGTAAATTTGGCCTGGAATTATATGTGTTAATTTTGTAAAAATGATACAATTTTTTTTTAAAAAGATTCCTTGTTTACCTGTATATAGTCTTTAGAGCAACAATTGGAAACATATAAAACATAAAAAATATACATCTTTACCAATATGTTAAATTTTATATGAATAGTCATACTTTAAGATCATAATCATTTTTTTCACAAAATGTTTTGAAAAACCATTTTGGGTAAAGTCATGTATATGGAGAATAAAATTAAAAACATTGACTAGTATAAAAGTTGTGTATCATTTTAGGAGCCCTTTATATCAAAATTTGAGGAATCACAAAAACTAAAACAGTAAATGGTTTCTTTGCATGATGTGAATAACTTACAAGTGAAAGTAAAAAAATTCAGACTTGGTAATACAGCAAACAGTCACCCATCTTTCTTTCTCCTCCCACAGTTTGGTGAATTCCTTTCTGATCCCACATGTGAGTGGAGAGGGTAATATAGTCTGCTCTTGGGAGGCTTAGTGCATTATCCTTCAATTTCCTAAGGGCAGCTACAATGTCCTGGAGGCCTGAAAATCCTAAGCACTGTCTTGTGACCCTTAAAAACTCTGTTTATTATTCAGTGACCCATATACTCTCAATTATATTATGTCTGGAATTAAGCCTGCCCCTTTGAAGTGTGCAGTGTCCTCAATGGGCAAAAAGCTTCTTTGTGTAGGAAATTAAGAAGGACCAGGTGGTAAGTTCGGATTTTTTTTTTCTTTTGCTTTTTTTTATTAACTATGCCTGGCCATCTCCCACCAAGGCAGGGCACCCAAAGAGAGATAACTGTCACCATCATTCACACCATCACTGTCTTGCCAGGGCATTCAGATACAACAGTCAAATCTCAAACCTCTCCTTTAGAATGTTTAGGGCACTGTATTTCGCTCCCACCAGACTCAAGAGTCGGTTAACCAATTTACCCGTGAATCTCACAAAATATTACCCTGCTATACTCAAAACAACTCGTCAAAGTCCTAAAAAGCTTTTCGTTTCCCACTCCTGACAACATGGTCCAACGCCATGCCTGTAGTAATATCCAAGCCCCTTGCACACAAAATCTTTACCCCTCCCCGCCCGGGCATCCTCCATCAGTTTCAAAGATGACCCCTAACCCCCTGTCAGTCCACTACAGATTTATATGGATCGCCCTCCAAGTCGTTCAATATTGCATCCAACCTCTCTGAATGAGCAAACACCACTTTAGCCCTCTGAATAATATTGTTTAGTATATTCCGCATACCTCCTCCAAATTTCACACTAATTAATTTTCTGCATAACAATTATGCCTAGCATATTTCCCCTTAGACACAACATCTCCACTGCCTCCAGCTTTCCTCACTGCAACATTCACAACTCATCCTTCACTCCCCCAATATAAGAGTATGTTGGTACCACTGTACCTCAAAAATTGCCATTTTTCCTCCATAGATAATGTTCTTTGTCTCCACAGATTCCTCAGTGCACCATCCAACATTTTTTCTTCAATGATTTCAACGTTTTACCTCATCCTTCATATACCCATCTGTCAACATGATGCCCAGCTTCCCAAATATCCTGAATATGTTTACTTCTTCCATAACTCCTTCGCACCAACCTTACTCTTATCTATGTTCAACTTTCAACTTATGCAAGACAGGTTATACAATTAACCACAAGATGAAAGTTAAGACACTTGTTCAGGGACATCTATATCACCGTCACAGCTACAGCAGACTAACACCATCAATTTAGGTTAGGACCTACTCTTTCCACTGGGAATCCCGCCTTCCAGTGACTATGCCCTCGCCTGCTACACGTCCCTTTCCACTGACCGCCTATATAAGCGCCGAGTCCTCCTTGCTGTGATTCAGAATCATCTACAACCACGTGCTCTAAACACCACCTCCAAGGCTGAGGGACTGATTACCTCAGCTTTTGTATAAAGTTCTTCTGAGTTTCTTATTATGTCCAAGATCTTTATTGATTAAAGCCACTGGATGGCGGAACGTCTACAATAAAGATAAATAACCAGATGTTGCACAATGTCTAAACTTTCACTTTCAACTTCCTTTACACATTACTTTACTCCACCAAACTCCGGAATTCCACTAACCTTTGCAACTCTTTTCAGAATCTCCCAAATCACAGTATATCAGCAAAAATTATTTATGTCAACTCCCATTTTGTATTTGATGCCTGCATAATTAAATCTACACCTTTCTCACTAACATACCCTAGCATTATGTCTTTTGAACAACCCTATCTATAAATAATGTTTAACCGATGGTGTCATCACACATCCCTTGTTTTAAGACTACTTTTAACTGGAAAGTAATGTGCTCCCTTTCCTCCTACACACCCTATTCCTGAGCCTCACTATCCATATATACTCTTCATAGCCTTCATAACCAAATCAAACAGCTGGTCTTTGCAGCACTCGTTTGCTGTCTTATGTTGGCTACATCTAGTGTGCACTTTTGCTTTACTACTCCTGAACTTAAGAATGAAAAATAAATTTAAGTAAGTATCTCTAAGCTTCCTAAATTTATTTGGCACCTTGATGTTGCTGTTATGACAGTTTTCCCTAAATGTATTATGATAGGCCTGCTGCACTTTGCTGTTACAAGAGTTCACCATCATGTGAGAAAAACATCAATTTGCAAGCTCAAACAACTGACTATTTTGAAACAACTCAAGTGTCATTTTTTTTTTTTTTTTTTTTTTGTTTAGCACTGGTCCTGTTCATTTTATGCCATATTCCATAGCCTCATCTACAAGTTTCCTTCGTCACTCACTTCTGGTAACAGGGATCATCATCATCTTCCCATCGTTCAGTCTCACATCTTTTCGTAATACAGTGGACCCCACGGTTAAGCGATATTTTTTCACTCCAGAAGTATGTTCAGGTTCCAGTACTGACCTGATATTTTTGTTCCCCATAAAGAAAATATCTGTGAAGTAATTAGTCCATTTCAGACCCCAATACATACAACGACAAACGCACTTACATATATGACACTTACATAATTTGTCACATTCGGAGGTAATCGTTATGAGGGGGTCCACTTTATTTGTTTCGTCCCACTTTCTGAAGGATTTTTTCAGTGAACTGTCCTGGGCCTCAAAACCCATCATTACAACATCAAATAAATTAACAGTTTTTTTTTCCAATCATTAGGTAATATTCTTTTCAGTCCTTGCATATAATGACCCCAAGGTGGAAGATTAGCCAACTTTAGGTTACATATCTTGGGTTTTTGAACATAAATGGGTCTGATTCTTTTTGTTTTTTCAAATCATCTTCCTCCTTACCTATTATGAATACATTTAAATTGTTCGGACATGGTACAAACCTATTGCGGCTGCAGAAATACCCCTGGTCTATTGCTTGGATCCAGGGAGGTGTAATATAGATACAAACAGCATTAATCTTATACCTCACTACTGAAGCAGTGTATTTATCAACTAAGAGAAAAGCCGTTAATGCTATTGGGCTCAAGGTTGTGGTTTCTCTAACCATTCTGTGGCAACACTTTTAGGGATGAAACTCAAAAAAAGTGAGTCAACAAATACAATCCCCGGTGAAACCAGCCTTTTCTTATTTTTATTATTAATTATGCACACTGGCCGATTCCCACGCAAGTCAGGGTGGCCCCGAAAAAGAAAAAACTTTCACCACATCCATCACTCCATCACTGTCTTGCCAGAAGGGTCTTTACATACACTTTTTAAACTGCAACATTTAACACCCCTCCTTCAGAGTGCAGGCAGCTGTACTTTACATTCCCATCTCCAGGACTTCAAGTCCGGCCCTGCCGGTTTCCCATGAACCCCTTCATAAATGTTTACTTTCTCACACTCTCCAACCGCATGTCAAGTGATTAAAAACAATTGTCTCCATTCACTCCTATCAAACACCTCATCAGCATGCCTGCGGTGAAGTCAAGCCCCTCACAACACAAAACCCTCCATTACCCCCCCTTCCCTTCGCAACCTTTTCCTAGGCCCCCCCACCACCGCCTTCCTTCCACTACAAGACTGATACACTCATGAAGTCACACTGTTTCCGCTTCCATTCTTTTCTACATGTCACGAACCACCTAAACAACCTTTTCCTCAAGCCCTCTGGACAACAGTTTTGAGTAATCCCCGCACCTCCTCCTAACTCCAAACTACAAATTTCTCTGCATTATATTTATCACACCACACATTTTTTTCCCCAGACATGACATCTCCACTGCCACCACAGCTTCTCCTCGACAGCAACATTTCATCACCCATGCTTCACACCCATAAAAGAAGCGTTTGGTAAAACTATACACATCTTCTGCATAACATTCCCCTCTTTGCCTCCAAGGACAAAGTTTCTTTATCTCCACGACTCCTAAAGTGGGCAAAGCCACTCAGACTACCCCTTTTCCCCTCATCAATTCTATGATACATCCTCAATCTGTTCATAGTCCCATCCGCTGACGACGTTCACGTGGTTAAGATCTCCCATAATATCTGCATACATTCTCCCTCCTCCATACTCTCTCCCTCCAATCTGATATCCAATCTTTTTCATCACCTAATCTTTTTTGTTATGTTTCATCAAAAACTTACTCTTTCCTGTATTCACTTTTAATTTTCTTCTTTTGCAAACACACCTAACCAAATTCATCCACCATCTCTGCAACATCTCTTCAGAATCTCCCAAGAGCACAGTGTCCATCAGCAAAGAGCAACTGTGACCAACTCCCACTTTATTTGGTGATTCTTTATCTTTTTAAAACTCCACGCCCTTGCCAAGAACCCTCGCATTTATTCTCTTACGAACCCCATCTATAAATATATTAAACAACCACGGTGATCATCACACATCCTTGTCTAAAGGCCTGCTTTTACTGGTGAAATAATTTCCCTCTTTTTTCCCTCATACTCAACTTTGAGCCTCACTATCCCGTAAAAACTCTTCACTGCTTTCAGTAACCTACCTCCTACAACCATAGGAGCCACCCCTGGACAACAGTCTGCCACATTGCCCCCACTATCCACACCCGTCATATGCCTTTTCCAAATCCCATATAATGCCACAAAGAACCGTCTTTATTATTAAGGGTCCTTATCTAAAACTGGTTCACTTATTATGGTTTCCTGTAGCACGCTGGCCACAGACACAGTACCCCTACCTTTCCATAAAGCCTCCTATTTCATGCCTGCATCCAATTCTCCATCTTAATTTTAAGTTCTTTCAATAATAACTCTCTACCATACACTTTACTAGGTATACCACAACCTTATCCCACTAAATTTTTGGCACTCTCGGTGTTTTGTCCCCTTTTGGCCTTTATAACAAGCGGAACTATGGCATGCTCTCTGCCAATCCCAAGGTTACCGGTTACCCTCTTCCATACATTTATATAAATAATATGCAACCAACCCACATCCAAAACTAATCCCCACCCTGCTTTTAACATTTCCTATCTTATCCCATCAATCCCGGCTGCCTTACTCCTCCTTTCATTTTACCTACTGCTTCATCACGAACTTGCCCGCACACTCACAACAGCTCTTCCTCACTCCTGGACAAGATGTTTATTCCTCCATGCCCTATACATGAAATCACAATCAGCTTCTCCTTCCCTATCTTTCATCAACATTTAACAATTCCTCTAAATATTCCCTTCCCATCTTCCCAATAACCTCTAACTCTCCAATTAAATTACTCTTCCTCTCCTATTATTAAAACTGACAATCCATAGTTCTCTAGCTTCCTTAACCTTTGTTAATGCTCAATCCAAAACTTTTTCTTATTTTCATCAAAATTTGTGTCGATAAACATCCTCAGCCCCGACAGCGAGCTCATTGGTTGCTCTTTTTTACATTGCTTCTCACCACTCTCTTAACCTCTCTGCTTCATTCTGTCCATATACTCTTTTCCTCGACCTCTGCATCACTTCTCTAACTTTGTAAAAACTTCTCATATGCTAACTTTTCCTCCCTTACTACTCTCTTACACTCATCATGTCCACCAATCGCTCACTCACCCGTCCCCCGCACCCACTTTCCTGAAACCACAAACTTCTGCTGCACACATAACAACTACATTTTTAAACCTAACCCCAAATACCTCTTTTTCGACCGCGCTCCTATTGCCTGAATCTCTCAATAGCCCATCTATCCTCCAATTAGGCTGTTTTAATATCCTTACCCATAACTGCCCTTCCTCTTTTTAGTTTATAAACCTTCACCTCTCTCTTCCCTGATGCTTCTATTCTCCTTGATATCCCATATACCCTTTTTACTCTCAGTGTGCACAGGCTAAGAAAGATTATCTGATATATCTTGTTGGGCCTCCTCCTATAAACATAGTACAACCTGAAAAGTCATACTCAACAGAGACTTTTATCTACCAATACATAATCCAACAAACTACTGTCATTTTTGCCCTACACATCATATCTTGTTAAACTATGATTATCCTCTTTTTCTTACAATTATGTATTACCTATAACTAAACCGCCTTCTATATCAAAGTTCCAATCCAAAGGCTCCCCCTTATCATTTACCTAACCTGCACCCCCAAACTTAAACTCTAGCCACACCCTTTCTCTAGAAAGTATCCCTCCTACTTTAGGTCATTCAGACCCCTTACCACAATTACTCACTCTCACCTGTGGTTTCAAAGGCTCCTAGTACATTCACTTAACAACCCCCAAATCTCTCTTCTCTCTCTCTAGCATTCCTCTCTTTTCCAGTGCATACATGTTATTATACCCACTTTTTTCGTGCATCCAACCTTTTACTTTAATCTGCCATAAATTCTTGAATTTTCACATTTCATATTCTCTCACCCCCCTTCTTCCTTCATAGACTGACCTTCAACATAACGCTACCGACCCCTTCCTTGTGCTTCTAACTCTCACAGAGTACTCCCAGAGATTTAAACACATTTTATTTCCCCCCAACCTAAACTCTCCCACTCCCCTACCCCCTTCAGCTTTAGTTTTTGCTTATGGCCAGACATATCCAACTTCTTTTCCATTCATAACATCAGAGAATCACTGCTTTCTTTCTGTCATCCGTCACAACATCAGCGCACATTCAAGCATCCTGTGATAATTGGCAGACAACATTATAGCAGTGACTGTGTGATTTGTCCTGTGACTGCAGTTTCAGATAGGTGTATAGTGCACAGAATGCAGTACTGAGAAGTGATGTTTGCTTGGGTGTTAGTGGCCTAGTGCCTCCTTTCTTCATGTTGAATAAGGCTGAGTTTAGATATATGAATAGATTGTACCCAAAGGTGACCAGTCTTATCAGCATTAATACAACTTGAGGATCCATCTTAACATTGATCCCAAATGACACAAACTTCGCCAGTGGGTAACTACCAGCCTCACCATAAACTTTTATTGTTAAACCTCTATTGATTACTGAGAAATCCAAAGGCAAACCATTAAATAGCCTCATTTTCTTTGACCAATGGCACACTGGCTTCTTATGTAGCATAGCACGCTTGTAAAGCCCTTGATGGGTGGGCATAGCGCTTCATTTTGGGATCATAATAAAATTTTAGTACATAGTGAGACTCAACAGAACAAATGTTAACATTGTTGAATGTACTTATTGATAGTGTATTGCTTACAATCCTCGCTGCCCATGTCTTCCTTTTTTTTTTTTTTTCACTAATCCGAGTTCACTGATCAGATGCCGCAAATTAATGTTGCAAGCTCTCGTTACTGCTTTTAATTATTTTTTCTGAGGTGTGTAAGAAATCTTTTCTGAATGTATTAAACACCAAAAGAACAAAATTTTATGGCAAACATGCAGAATTACACTGATTTGAAAAGTTTAGCAGGGCAGAGTGCAATTATGCAAACAGTGGGCGATATTTTGGCTATTAGGGATCCCGTATTTGTTAAGAGTCATTTCACTGCTTCAGTTCAACTAAATTCT
The DNA here is from genome assembly GCF_026875155.1 of Cherax quadricarinatus. Classification (NCBI taxonomy): domain Eukaryota; kingdom Metazoa; phylum Arthropoda; class Malacostraca; order Decapoda; family Parastacidae; genus Cherax; species Cherax quadricarinatus. The sequence goes on from NC_069404.1 coordinate 84,093,060, forward strand.
TAGCTATTTGCACTATATGATGCCTTCCTGTTCCACCAATTGTAGTACGAGAAAAACCATCTATTTAAGATTTAATGACTACCCTATAAAAGTGGTGCCCAAAAAGAATAATTTTACCGCGAAAAATTAAAAAATAACCCACTACAAAAATAGAGTACATAATAAACAGTGTAGACATTCCGTGGCATTAAAACATCTTTCCTCTGTGTGCATTAATCACATCCCCAGAACCTCCTAAATACATTTGGTTTCCATTTTGAAATCATTAAGCACACAATAATAGAAGCTCACTGAAAAGAAGAAAAAAGTTTAATGATCGTGCTAATCTGCAAAAAAGTGAACTTGTGCCACTATTAGGAATTCCATCACGCAGTGAAGGGGTTTTTTTTCCACTATTGTATAAATGCAGAAAATAGCTAAAAAAACAATAAACTGTGGATTTAACACTTATTTCCTAATTAGTTATGGTTTTATTGGCATCCCAGTCATTGAATCGAGACCTAATTAACCCTTTTCAGGTTTCCGAGCGTACTAGTACGGCGTTATACCACGCCAGTGTCCATGACGTAATTAGCAACTGCATAAAATTCAAGGTCTGCGTGCCGTTTCAAATCACGCGGGAAAAAGGCTGGTGATGCCTCATGTGTGGAGAGAAATCTAGGTGTGTGTGGTCATGTGAGCGCGTAGAAAACGATCTGGGACCCAGTGCGCATTGTGGCCACGGCCATGTTAGTAGACCTTGTTCTCGACACAATGTCCTCGGCGGTAAGAAGCACCTTAACTCCTCCTTCGGCAAATTGGAGGGACACTATTGGTTCCCCAAGACGAGGTTCCTAATACAGATGGAAGTGCCAGAGAAAGATTAGTTCTTTTCAAAGTTTTGTTGACTTTTTGACCGAAACTAGATTACCATAATAGTCAGTATATATAGTGAACCCGAGACCATCCACAGCCAACCACCTCTGGCGCAGGGCCGGCCTGTTCACGTTCAGTTGTACAGCCATAATCAAAAGAAGGCAACTCTGTATTTTCCCCCCAAATCCCTGACCCAATGTGAGCAATGGAGATGATAGTAAAAGTGAGTTAAGACCCTAAAAGCTCTGAAACCCGAGTCAAATAGGTTTGAAAAGATGAAAGTAGGAATATACTCCAGTGAAGCGGCCAGTATATTATGAAACGATATAGCGCTCTGGTAGTGTGCCATAGTGCTATTCAAGGGGAAGGAGACATCCGGAGTACATCCCGTGTCTTGTACAAACAGAAACAGACAGTGAAAATAGACGATGTTAGGAGATGCAATTATGGGAAGTGGAAAAATGTTGCATGGGGTGGTAGTGGTTGGTGCCCGCCCTGTGTCCCGTGAGGCACCCGCCGTTGGGCCATGCTGTCCCGACCCATTCAGCCAACCTATGCACTGCCTCATCTGATCTACAACAAAGGCCACACCATCCCCCACTTCACCACGCACACCACCTCCACAACCACAACCACCTGTCATTGTCCAGTACCCCCCCAGCAGACTGCACAGTGATTGGGCGAAGTGAGAGCTGTCAATTTTGTTCCAAATCGCGGCCACCATTTTGATGAAAGAGCCAAAGTGGAATACAGTGGATCCCCGCATAACGATTTACCCTCCGAGATGACGACAATTATGTAAGTGTATTTTATGTATTGCGTTTGTACGGGTATCTGGTTTGGGGTCGTGAAAAGTGACTAATCTACTTCACAATATACCTTATGGGAACAAATTCGGTCAGTACTGGCACCTGAACATACTTCATGGAGTGAAAAAATATGCGTTAACCGGGGGTCCCACTGTACAGCATGTTGTACACTGGGGAACAATGCATCTGAACTGGAATGTTTTCGAGTTATCCATTCTTTGAGAACCCCTATGGAAAGTTATTGTCAGGGAAAAGCAACAGATTCTACGAGTAATACCATGGCAAACGCAATACTTTCACCAAGTTCACGGCAACGCGGTGGAAGGAGACAACTGTGGCCTGAGATGTAATCTTTTTCTTTTTGCCACAATAATGCTTATGCCAGCATGTGTATTAATGCACATTTTGAAATCATACTGGTTCAACAGACGCAGTCCTGATTGCAACCCCCCAGGTTTCAGTGAAAAATGTCAGTGAATCGATATTGTGCTGACTATTATTGACGTAATGCTCACTTCACAGACAAAACCAGGCCTGACAGAAACGACAGGTATATATAAGATTAGGAATGTGATTTGTGTATCTCAAAGCGAAATTCAATATGTATTTTTTATCCCTTCAGGAAGCTTGTAATTGACGAGTCTTTGATCTGTTCAAAGAAAGACTCTCTTTCAAGCAGAGTACATACCAAGCAAGAGGAAACGCTTTGGTATAAAGTTGTTTTGTGCTTTGTGATTGTTACAGTGGTCTTGTATTGGATGTTATTGTGTACACTGGAAGTTATACATTGCAAAATACCAGGAAGTTATTGGGCATCTCTGGTGATGTGGTTAGAACAATGATGGAACCGTACCTTGATAAAGGGCATATATTATATACAGTGGACCCCCGAGTTTCGTGATTAATCCGTTCTAGAGAGCCTGCCGAATGTTGAAATTCACGAAACTCGAAACCATTTTCCCCATAAGAAATAATAGAAATAAAATTAATCCATTCCAGACACCCAAAAATATTAAAATAATTTTTTTTTTTTTTTCAAATTAAATAAAGATTTATACACTGAAATCAATGAGAAATCAAGTACATGCATATAAAAAATAATAATAACATTACACTTACCTTTACTGAAGACTTCTCGGTGGATGGAAGACGGGAGGAGGGGATAGGAGGAAGGTGTACACTATTGTTTGGAAGGAGAATCTCCTTCCATTAGGACTTTAGGTAGCAAGTCCTTATCTGGGGTTACTTCCCTTCTTTTAATGCTACTGGGAACAGCTTGAAAGCCACTGGACCCCCTGTCACACAAAAATATCTGTCCAGAGAGGTCTTTTTCTGGCGTTTCTTTATTTCCCTGAAGTGGGACACAACACTGTCATTGTACATGTTGCAGATATGGCTTGTTTCAGCTTGGTCAGGGTGATACTTTTCAACAAAACTTTGCAGCTCATTTCACATTCCACACATGTCCTTAATCAATGAAGAAGAACCTCCTTCACTCTTTTCCTCCTCCTCTGAAGGAAGTTCCTCGGCTGTGGTCTGATGCTGTTCCAGTTGAAGCTCTTGCAGTTCGTCAGTGGTTAGCTCTTCCCTGTGGTCCTCCACCAACTCTTGCACATCCCTGTCACTTTCCTCCAACCCCATGGACTTGCCCAATGCCACAACACCTTCCACAACAGGCAGAGGGTCAGCAGGGACAGGGTCTGCCTCAAACCCTTCAAAGTCCCTCTGGATTGTGTTCCTCACTTTATTTACCAAAGGGCTTGCACTAGCTTTCCTTGGGTCCACGATGACTTATTTAGCAGTTGCAAGCAGAAGAAACAATGGATTATTATGAAATGTATTGTATGAACCCACGGGGTGATTTTCACGTGTTGGTAAACAATGGCACACTGAGCATGAATGGCATGGAAGACTGGCTTGGTTGTGCGCGGGGTGATGGGCGATGGGTACCAGACGGTCGCCGGAACATGAGTCTAATCACGAAACTCGAGACAAATTTTGCCAAAAAAAGCTTGCCAAAGGTCGCAATTACACAAAAGTCGATGCTGCCGAAACTCGTGGGTCCACTGTACTGATAACTGGTACACAAGTCCCTCACTCAGTGATTTTTGCGAGTGAACATGACAGATTGTGTGGCACAGTGCGTGCAAATCGTAAATATAATACCCAGGTTTGACGCTGGCACTCGTAGAGGTGAGGTGCAGGCATTTGCTGCCAATGACATCATGGCATTTCGGTGGCATGACAAACGAGATGTCACACTGTTGTCATCAGTTCACCCTAATGAAATGGCAGACACTGGCAGGCAGCATAGAGAGAGCAATGAACCCATTCTAAAACCTGCAGCTGTGATTGATTACACCCTCAATATGCGCTCAGTGGACAAATGTGACATGCAGATTGGGTTTGCTGATTGTGTTCACAAGAGTTATAAGTGGTACATAAAACTCTTTTTCCATCTTCTGGACATTTCCATGCTCAATGCTTATGTATAAGATGAGGACCAGAAACAAATCATGATATGCCGAATTTTGTTTGTCTGTCATCAGACAAATAGTATTCAAGTACCAAGGAACAACACCTGCAATAGACCACCCACTAAATTATCAAAGACTACCTTCTTGTCTGAAGCGTGGTGATTACTTCCTAATACAAACTGCCTGCTACTGCTTTCAAGAAAAAGGCTCAGAAGAGGTGTTACGTATGTGCACATACAAAAAAAACGCCCACAACAACGCAGAGACACTTGTTTTGTGTGTGAGGAGTGTAAAACACCACTGTGCATGACACCATGTTTCAAAGACTTCCACAGGCTGCAGAACTTCTAGAATGGAAATATAAACACATATGCAGTATAATGTGATCCTTTATTGACTATGTTTCGCCCACACAGTGGGCTTTTCAAGTCACAAACAGAACTACTTGGGGTGGAAGGAACGCGAGTATTTTATAGTCAGGTTCAGAATGCTGAGTCAGGTGGAGAATGCTGCATCTGATGATGTACCGAGTGGGGTTATAGAGTCTAAAATCTTGGGTAGCTTGGAAAGGAGATTGGATAAGTTTGTGAGCAGACCTTCTACAGTGTTCTTATGTGGGATAACGATGAAGAAGTTTCTTGGCAAGTGGTTCAGCTATGTTATAGAAGCCACTATTCTGGTTGAAGTTGTCGGATATAGAAATAAGTGATGATTCCAGGATTCTTCGGTATTGAGTGTTGTCTTCTGTGGCGATAAGTCTTGAGTTTCTGTAGTTTGTCAAGTGGTTTGTGAATTACGGTGTTGTACACAGGCATTCCTTGTGTCGTCAGACCTGCTTGCGTATTGGTGTTCTGAAATACGTGTTTGGAGGTCCCTTGATGTTTCGCCCACGTATAACTTGTTGCAGCCATTACAAGGGATTATGTATACCCCTGCAGAGGGTGGAAGCTTGTCCTGTCTATCACTGGTAATGTCCTTGATGGTCGTGGTTGTGGAGGTAGATACTTGAAATGAGGTATTGGAAAAGATGTTGGAAACGTGTTTGGCAATGGAGTTGTGACTTGAAAAAGCCCACTGTGTGGGCGAAACGTAGTCAATAAAGGATCACATTATACTGCATATGTGTTTATATTTCCATTGTGTTGGTATTTTATACCATTTATTTCCAGAACTTCTAGAAACATTCCCTGTGGACTGTATACGTGTATATAAAATATATAGAAAAATAGTAATAAACAACATTTTATATCGTTTTGTGTGTAAACAACAATTATAAACAATATAAGGACAACAGTGTTTGTGGAGTTATTGTGTAGTAAATAAAGAGAAAAAAATTATAAAATAGTGCTAATATTGGTCTCACAGGCCATAAAAGTTACTGGAAAAAAAAAATTAAAAAATAATAGAAAATAGTACCTAAAAAACAAAAACAAATAATACTGGGTGACGGCAGTCAGCGATGATACCATATATCGGGCATTTTGTGTAAACTTCACGCCTCTATATCTCAGTAAGTATTGATGGTAAAAAAATTTTGTTTAGCCTATAATGTTTAGAAAAAAAAAAAACTATCTTTTCATAAGAAAAAATAATTTTTTTTTCTTTTAAATTTGGCGGACCCTGAGAACAAGTCTCTGAGAGGGCCTGTGGACCCTGAAAGGGTTAAAAAACCCATCCTCAGAAAAATCTGCAAAAAATCAAATATATCCTCTACTCTGAGCCGAATTCCAAGCTACTTATGATCTTGAAACCAACCAAAATCACCTCTATTTCAGTAACATGTTTTCCTTTTTTATTAATTGATAACAAAGAAACAGCGCCAATAAAACCATCATACAGACTTTTTTAAACCACACACACGGTCTGAGTTTTACTTTCTTATCTGCATGACATGGGGCAGGATTTTTTTTACTGTGTACATCTATGCCCAAAATTTACCACTCAAAAGTTATCTGAGAAAGCTGAAACTAAAAGTTTTTCTACCTTTTTTACATTTAGCAATTTATACAGTAAAGAGAAATTACTAGCCCCGCTCCCAGCATTATTGTTACTCTTTACGATATGCGTGGCTGATGGGAGAAGGATTCTTTTCCACTTACTCATGGAGAATAAAGGAAAAAAAAAACAAGAACTTTTTAGAAAATAGAAGAAAACTCGGAGGGGTGTATATCACTGTATGTATATGCATGCTTATAAAAAAGAAAACCACCAGCAATCTTACCTTTGTGTAAAGCAATTACATTTAAATTTCCATTTCATATTCATTTGGTAGGATGGTAGTACCTCTCTGGTTTAGCTCTCATTTCTTGGCTATTTATGTATACTTCCTAAAACCAAGTGATGAATCTTTTTTTTTTTCTTCTTATAGCCTCTACCCTGTATTAAATAATATATCCTGAATGTTTGTCCTTGCTTCTGTGAATGTTGATACTCCACAGTACTGTAGAGAAACAGTACTATCATTATTATAATAATAAAAACGAAGTGCTAAAACTACAAGGGTCATACAGCATAGCAGGACAGGGAGGGTACAGGGGTATTGGGTAGCAAGAGGGAGAGGGATTATTATTAGGTCATGCAGTGCAGCAAGGGCAGTGAAAAGTGCAGGGGTAGAGGGTAACAAGAGATTGAGATAGAAAGGGTTTGTGAGGAGTGCTAGAGGCATCATCATCAGAGTACATGCAGCAAATCAGTTGCTGTCAAAAAGTCAATGAGAGAGTCCGGGTTTTAAAGGGGGGTTCCATCAGCAAAAAAGGGAAAGGGTAAAATAAGGGCATTTAGAGTGGTGATGACGTTGGAAAGGTAAATTCTGCATGCTTGTTGATAGATTGGGCAGTCCAATAGAATATGGCTAACAGAAACTGGAACCTGACAATTCTCACAGAGCGGAACAGGGCACCTCTCCAGGAGATTCCATGAATAAGTTGAGGTGTGGCCGATGGGAAGATGAGAGTAGTCTCCTAACCTCAACACTGATGACAAGAAGATGGCCAGAAAACCTATACAGTGGAACCTCTACTTACGATTGCACCCAAACATGCGAGTTTTTCCAGATATGAGCAGTCACTCGGTCAATTTTTTTGCTTCCAGGTGCGAGCTAAATTTCCAATGCGAGTGGGCCTCGAGGGGGTTCCTTGATGCTGATGAAGGGCTCTTGGGCTCTTGATCTAGGGAATTGGATCTCAGTTGTTTGTTGGACTATCTTATTGTAATTTGGGGCAATGTATGATGGAAAGATGCTTTTTAATGTACACCAAAATGAAAGAAATAGTACCGTAAATAATGAAGTTCACTTTTTTAGACATTAGCTGCCTCTTAGCGGTATTTTCATGTGGTTTTTATGGTTGTATTTTTGTTTTTTTGGTCTCATTTGATAGAATGGAAGATATATTACAAAAAATGGGTATGTTTTTTGATTGGTTTTCATGCGAAAAGTACCTTGAAATTGAGCTCATAGTAGCAGAAATGTTCAATTCTTTTGCGTTTGTTCAAGAGTAAACAAATGAGTCACTGTCCATTCCAATATGCTGTCATGAATGGATTGACATTATTTATACAATTATTACAATAATGCAGTAGTCTGCATAACAGGAAATTCTTCTATGTATTTGTGTGAATAAAAGTTACAAATTATTTATATTGAAAATAAAATAATAATATGTATAATAATATTTCTTCTTTCAACCACACCTGCCGTACCCCACCGAGGCGAGGTGGCCCAAAAGGAAAAACGAAAGTTTCTCCTTTTACATTTAGTAATTTTTATACAGGAGAAGGGGTTATTAGTTCCTTGCTCCTGGCTTTTTTAGTCGCCTCGTACAACACGCATGGCTTACAGAGAAAGAATTCTGTTCCACTTTCCCATGGAGGTAAGAGGAAATAAACAAGAACAAGAATTAATAAGAAAATAGAAGAAAACCCAGAGGGGTGATTTATGTATATGCTTTTACATGAAATGTGTTGGTGACCTAAGTGTAAGTAGAAGTAGCAAGACATACCTGAAACCTTTGCATGTTTATGAGACAGAAAAAAGGGGACACCAGCAATCCTACCATCTGTAAAACAATTACAGGCTTTTGTTTTACCCCCCACTTGGCAGGACAGTAGTCCCTTTTCCTGGGTGGTTGCTTTTCTCCCAAACCCTTTCTACCTAGATTAATAATAGTATAGAAACATAATGCAATGGACCCTTGGTTATCGGCTTTAATCCATTCCAGAAGGCCTAACTAAAAACCGAAATGGGCCGATAACTGAAAATTTATCCCCCTAAAAATTTAAAATGTAAAAAACAGTTAATCCGTTCCACACACCCAAAAATACAATTTTTAGAGATTAATTATAGTTTTACATACACAAAAACAATGAGAACTAAATAAAATAAATACATGAACAGTTAACTCAGTATTACATACCTTTATTGAAGACTTGTTGGCTTAGGGAAGAGAGGGAGGAGAGTTTATTGTTGGAAGGGAAATCTCCCCTCCATAAAGATTTCAGGTATAAAAGCCCTATCTGTGGTTACTTCCCTTCTTTGTCTTTTAATGCCACTAGGACCAGCTTGAGAGTCATTGGATCCCTGTCGCACAAAATATCTGTCCAGAGAGCTCTGTTTCGGCATCTCTTTAAAAGATTCCCTGAAGTGGGAAAAAGGTTCTGTCACTGAACATGTTGCAGATGTTAGCTTGTTTCCGCTTGGTCATGGTGATTTTTCCCTCGCAAAAGCTTGCACCCTAGTCCCACACTGCACAAATCTCCTTAATTTTAAAGAAGGCACCTCCTTCACTCCCTCTTCCTCCTCCTCTGAAGCAAGTTCCTGAGCTGTGGTCTGTTGCTGTTCCAGATGAACCTCTTGCTGTCTTCAGTGGTTAGCTCTTCCCTGTGGTCCTCCACCAACTCTTCGACAACCTAAACCACTAACCTCCAACTCCATGGACTTGCCCAGAGATACAATGGATTCTGCACAACACGCTTTAGGGTCCTCAGGGTCAGCCCCGAAACCCTTCAGAATCCCTCTCTTGGACACATTTTGGCCACAATTTTCTCCAAGCAGAGTTCAAAGTCCTGCAAGTCACTCCCTCCCAAGCCTTACCTATAAGGCTTATGCAATGGAGGATACTGAAGTGATTCCTCCAGAACTCTCTTAGGGCTAAATCTGTGTCTGAGGTACTTCAAAGCACCTTTGAAACACTGCTTTGGTGTACAGCTTTTTGAAGTTTGAAAGGGACCTGTGGTCCATGGGCTGGATGAGGGAGTGGTGTTAGGAGGCAAGAACTTCACTGTGATAAAAACAGAATTCCACAGACAATAGGTCTACAAGTTTGGAGGAAGAGCAGGGGCATTGTCCATTTACCGGGAGCACTTAAGTGGCAATTTCTTTTCCAGGAGGCATTTTTTCACACTCGGGCCAAACACATCATTCACCTTATCTTTAACCCTGAAACTGTCCAAGCAGATCTAACGTTCACATGCGTAGTGCTCCAAAAGAAGATCATTTTTTTTTACATATTTTCAAATATAACAAAAAAAAAACCTAGATCAAAGTTTTTTTCACTTTTTCAAATGTAAAAAAAAGAAAAGAAGATCTACTTTTTTTACATACTTTCAAATGTTGAAAAAACGTAGATCTACGTTTGGACAGTTTAAGGGTTAAAATTTGCCTTGTGACCTATGCATTATTGTTAGCCCTCCACATCACACACAATTTACTCTTGAAAACATAGTACAGTGGACCCTCGCATAACGATGGCATCACATAGCGATTTTTCCGCATACCGATTACTTTTATCGCAAAATTTTTGCCGCGCATACCGATTAAAAACCCGCTTACCGATTTTCGTCCGAGACGCGTCCAATGTGCCCTCAGCCAGCCTCCCCAAAGTTTCCAGCCGTCCATTGTTTACCAGCAGCCTCCGCGGAACATCCAAGCATTACACTCGGAAATATTTCGTATTATTACAGTATTTTCGGTGCTGTTTCTGGAAAAATAAGTGACCATGGGCCCCAAGAAAGCTTCTGTGCCAACCCTACACCTCAAAGGGTAAGAATACTATAGAAATGAAGAAAGAGATAATTGATAGTATGAAAGTGGAGTGCGTATAGCCGACCTAGTCAAGCTGTACAAGAAACCCCCAAACAACCATCGCTACTATTGTGGGCACCAGAAAAACAATCAAGGAAGCTGTTCTTGCCAAAGGTTAACTGTGTTTTCGAAACAAAGATCGCAAGTGATGGAAGATGTTGAGAGACTCTTATTGGTGTGGATAAATGAAAAAAAGATAGCAGGAGAATTTGGTCTCTCAAGCGAATCATATGTGAAAAAGGCTAGGAAGTTGCATGAGGATTTAATTAAAAAAATGCCTGCAACTAGTGATGATGTGAGTGAATTTAAGGCCACAAAGGTTGGTTTGAGAGATTTAAGAAGCGTAGTGGCATCCATAGTGTGATAAGGCATGGTGAGGCTGGCAGTTCGGACCACAAAGCGGCTGAAAAATATGTGCAGGAATTCAAGGGTACATAGAAAATGAAGGACTGAAACCTGAACAAGTGTTTAATTGTGATGAAACAGGCCTGTTCTGGAAGAAAATGCCAAGCAGGACCTACATTATCAGGAGGAAAGGCACTCCCAGGACATAAGCCTATGAAAGACAGGCTTACTTTGTTGATGTGTGCCAATGCTACTGGTGATTGCAAAGTGAAGCCTTTATTAGTGTATTCACTCTGAAACTCCAGAGCGTTCAGGCAAAAGAATGTCCTCAAGGATAATTTGTGTGTGCTGTGGAGGGCAAACAGTAAGGCATGGGTCACTAGGGAATTTTTCTATAACTGGTTACACCCTGCATTTGCCCCAATGTGAAAGATTACCTAACTGAAAAGAAATTAGAACTTAAGTGCCTCCTGGTGTTAGACAATGCCCCTGGTCATCCTACAGACGTGGCAGAGCGAACTTTATGGGGACATGAGTTCATTAAGGTGAAGTTTTTGCCTCCTAATACCACTCCTCTCCTGCAGCCCATGGACCAACAGGTTATTTCCAACTTCAAGAAACTGTACACAAAAGCTCTGTTTGAAAGGTGCTTTGTAATGACCTCAAGAAACTCAACTGACTCTAAGAGAGTTTTGGAGAGATCACTTTAATATCCTCAATTGTGTAAAACCCTTTTAGGTAAGGCTTGGGAGGAAGTGACTAAGAGGACCTTGAACTCTGCTTGGAAGAAACTGTGGCCAGAATGTGTAGACAAAAGGGGTTTTGAAGGGTTTGAGGCTAACCCTGAGAATCTGTGCCAGTTGGGAATCCATTGTGGCATTTGGGAAAGTCCTTGGGGTTGGAGGTTAGTGGGGGGGATGTGGAAGAGTTGGTGGGGAGGGACAATGAAGAACTAACCACTGATGAGCTGATTGATCAACTTCAAGAGCAAGAGGCCAGACCTGGGGAAACTGGTTTTAGAGGGGGGAGAGAGAAATTGAAGAAGTTGCCTACTACAAAGATAAAGGAAATCTGTGCTAAGTGGCTTTAAGTGCAAACCTTCATGGATGAAAAACACCCTCACACCAGCTATTGGCAAGCCGTGCTGGTTTATTATTACACTGACAATGTTGTGAAACACTTTAGGCAAGTCATAAAGGAACGAGAGGGTACAGGCCACTATGGCAGATATCTTGTGCGAAAGAAGTCCAGTGACTCTAAGCTGGCCCTAGTGGCATTAAAAAAGAAGGGAAGTAACCCCAGAAAAGGACTTACTACCTCAAGTCCTAATGGAAGGGGATTCCCCTTCTAAACAGTAAGAAGATAATGCTCTCCCCTCCTCCCATCCCATCAATCATCACCAGATCTTCAATAAAAGTAAGTGTCATTTAATTGTGCATGCCTTTTCAGTTTGTGTGTATTAAAATTAACATTTCATGTGGTAAAAAAAAAATTTTTTCATACTTTTGGGCGTCTTGCACGGATTAATTTTATTTCCATTATTTCTTATGGGGAAAATTCATTCGCATAACGATTATTTCGCATAACGATGAGCCCTCTTGCACGGATTAAAATCGTTAACCGGGGGTCCACTGTATTTCCTGAACACACTGGGATTTTCAGAGTGATAAACCAGTAAAGGCTTCACTTTGAAATCCTTAGTAGCATTCACAGAACAAAAGAGTAAGCCTGTCTTTCATAGGCTTGTGTCCAGGCAGGGCCTTTTCCTCCTGCATAATGTAGGTCCTCTTTGGCATTTTCTTCCAAAACAGGCCTGTTTCGTCACAACTGAACACTTGTTAAGGGTGGAATCCTTTAGCCTCTATGTAGCCCTGGAAATCTTGCACAAATTTTTCAGCCACCCTTTATCAGAACTTGCAGCCTCTCCATGCCTTTACCACACTGTGTATGCCACTACTCTTCTTAAATCTCTCAAAACATCATGTTTCTCACTTTCTTTACCACAGAAACTTTACTAGGAACTTTCTTTGGGGGCCTGCCCACTTATTTTTGCAGTTGCACTTAATAAATAACATAGAAAAACACTGATTTATAGTGAAATGTTTGGATGAATGGCAGAAGCTTCCTCACTGAGCCAAAAGGGCACAGCTACACTGACTCAGGGAACATGCGAGCATACCGGCCGATAAGCATCCATTACAGCGATGAGCGAAATACAGCCCATAGCTAGGAGTGGAAAAAAAGGCCCCATAAGCGAGTTGGCAGATAAGCAGAACGGCCAATAACCAAGGGTTCACTGTATAAGAATAATAATAATAATGATATAATACGTATAATAATACAGTACATGTATAATTATAATTTACCATATAATAATAGTTATAATAATAGACGGCTTCAAAAGGCCGTCACTAGATGGCAGTAATTACCACAAGTGGGAGCGGCTGTGGCTGCCTCCACTTGTCACATAACGACATATTTATTCATTCTAGAGTACAGTAAACTGTCGTTTAGCATGGTAGTTAGTTCTTGAAGTGCCATGTTAGGGCAAAACTGGTTTTGACAAACTGAAGAAAATTATGGGAAAATAGGGGTTACACTCCTAGGAAAATTCCAAAAAAGCCAAACAACTTATTTTAAGACCAACAGATCTAAAAAAATAAAAAAGGGAAAATGTAAAATTTTAGTTCGTCGTGATGCATTATGTTGTTTTTACTGCATAAGATTACAAATGCAACAGAAATAATTTGTATTTCTTACCTTAATTGTGGGTGCTGGTGTTTGTGGAAGGACTGTGAAGAAAGTGGAGAGTTATGGTGTGGCTCTACTGGGCTGAGATGTATTGTAGAGGTAAATGGTACTGAAGTTTTATGGATGTACTGGGTGTGCATAAAATTCTGTAAGGGATTTCTGTTCTATTTTACCCTACAGTACATTATACAATTGATGGTAAGGCATCAGCTGTTTAGACACGGGTTTCAGGGGCCTCTTCAGTGAAAAAGTCTGACTTTCA
>NC_069404.1:84107137-84223254 GCF_026875155.1 Cherax quadricarinatus
TAGCTGTGATAAAAAGTGAAGTAAGCCTTTTGCATTTATGTGCCTATTTAGATGTTTTCGCCTCTTCTGTCCCCTCCCACACTTCTCCAGTTCCCCCACCCTTTCCCCCGCTCCCTACCTTGGTACTGTCCATTACCGTTCCAATCTTTACTCAAACTCTCCTCCTTCCATCCCAATATTGTCTCCATACGATGTCTCTGAACTCGGAAAAACCCTTGAAGCAATCTCTGGAAATAATTGCAGAGACCAAACCATCAATGGACTGATCCACCTCTGTTCTTCTCTTCCTCTTCTCATCTCCTAGCTACTCCTTTCTTCAAGTGCACCGTTCCTCGCTGCTTGACGTTTTTCCGTGCCACCGCTGTGGACCTTTTCTAACCCCTCTAGTCCGTCAAAATACAATCCCGGGCGATTTCTAGTATCTTCATCGTTGCCAATCTGGCCTATTTACAGTGGAATATACGCAGCCTCAGGGGTAATCGGGATGTGCTTCAGACATTGCTCTCCCAATTTTCCTGTCGTGTTTGCTTACAAGAACCAAAATTTCACTCTGCTGTTATCTATCCCATCTCAGGCTATAATTTATTGTATTCATATTGTTCACCAGTAGTCATGGTTAAGAAGTTTGGATCTAAGGTCAAGGAGAAACTGGTAAGAAGACTGAACCTCAGCAATTACCTCCTCATTAGTCCATAAGTCATGAAGGATGGACAATGGGCCTCTGGCCTGTCTACCATAGAGAAGTTCAAAAGGTGAAAACCCCAAAGAGTCACTGGGAACTTCCCTCATGGCAAACAAAGCACAGGGTAGGTAACGATGCCACTCCTTAGGTTTAAGGGAGCAAAGTTCTTAAATGGACTTGAAGAATCGATGCTGGCGCTCAATTCCCATTAAGCTGGGTTGATAGGGTGTGGTGAAGAGAGGCTTCACTCCAGAAGTGGTATGATGTTGCATTAAGTCCGATGTGAATTGTGTCCCACGGTCAGACAAAATTTCTTAGGGATGCCACTCTGGAGCAAGATGGACAAAAGGGCTTCAGCACTCTGTAGGGGTTAAGGTCTTTAAGGGGTTATGGCTTCAGGGAAAACTCGAAGCATAATCAACTAATGTAAAATTATATCTAAGTCCCACAGATGAAAGTGGAGATAAAAGGCCAACGATGTCAATAGCTACTCTTTCAACGGTACTGTAAAGATAGGCATTTTGACCATGGGTACTCGCCTGGTACTCGGGCGGCTGCAGTTGGCAAACTTTACACGATCTCCAATAGGTAGTGACATCTGAGGATATTTTTGGCCAATCAAATAGGTTTCCCTAATTTTATTTAAGGGGTTTACGATGCGAGAAATGTCCGGCCACTGGCAGGCATGAGCCATTTTAAGAACAGTCTCTCTGCATTGATTGGAACATCTAGATGGGAATAGTCTATCTCTCTGAATTTATTTTGAATATGCCTTGTACAAGATACATTTTATATGTTTCAAATTTATATTGAAAAGTTTTTCCTTTGGATCACTTGATTGTGTTTTGCGGCTTTATGGCAATTCTGAAGAGAAGGGCAATTACGTTGAACTTGGTCAAAGGAGTCCTTTTGATATATCTAAAGGCTTAAAGGCAGGGGAAAAATCTAAGGATGGGACAGTAGGAGAAGGCCTGGGCTTTGGTCTGAGCCCTAGTCAAGACATTTAGGTTCGGAGGTGATATCTTTACTTTCAGCCTAAATCAAAGTGAAACGGTGATCTACTACCTCGCTTTCGAGGAGTAGCATCAATGGTTTTTAATCCACATGAATCTCCACGAGACATTGTCTCATCTGAAACTTTCAGGGGCTTCTTGACTCTACAGGAAGAGGATCTGAAAAAAGCTTATGTTCACCTTTGGCAATGAAAGGTCAACCTCAGAGGAAGAATGGAACCTTTTAATTACTATTTAGTACGGGCAGAAGTGTATGGGAGCTAGTACGGCTTCAGGCCCAACTGTGAACCATTTAGACATATGTAACAACGGATGGTAGAAAAGTGTCCGTACGGCCCAAGTGTCTGAATGTATAACAGAGGAATGAGTTTCTTTATGGTTAGGAACAATGCTTATCAGAAATGATATACATGTGCATCCAGTGTTCGTTAAAATGGTAGAACATTAAGTCTATAACTGTCCTGAACAGAAGGGGTTATTATTTATAATTAAAAAACTATTTAACTTTTGAGTTGGTTTGTGTTTCTAGTTGTTTCTGTAATATGTAGCAGTAACAGATAAAGGACTTAATTATCTCTACCCGATTTTACGAGTGTACACTGGATTTCCATGTTCATCTGACCAAACATAACCTTCATAACCCCACCCCCAACCTCCCCCCCCCCACACCCCCCCACACCCAAAACAACACACCCACCCCCCCCCCCCCCCCCCCCGGTTCTCATTACAGTCTTTAAAAAACATCTTCCAACTTTTTGACCTTCTTAGAAGGACTATCTGGACGTTTATGTCCCTTAACACCACCACAAATGACACAAACAGGATAAAGAAGTCATTTTTACTTTCCATTAGAGGCTTTGATTTCTTAAGTTCTGATGAACCCTTGGCCCTTAGGGTTCGATCCCTTTAGGTCTTTATGGAATTGTGAGCCTACAGTATTCAGGTCAGCAGCCTCGACAACACTTCCTCAGCTTTAATCAGGTTCGTTCTCTGATGAATGTTCGTATCTGATGGGGAGAGCTGTCAGGAACTGGTCGCAACCATGAAGTTCTAGAGATTCATAACTGTGATCAATTCCTGAATCTCTATCCAAAGTCGAACAAAACAAAAGTGGGTTACCTGTAACTGCTGAAAAGTTTGGCCAGGCTGTGTAGGTGGCATACCTGAATCTTTCCTGTAAGAATTAGTGGTTTTTTTGATATTGCTATAGGGATTGCCTTCTTCAGTAGGTTTACTGTAACTTACAAATGATATCCTGCGACAAAGTGTTGCATAGAATCTCAAGGCTGTACCAGAAATAACATTCCTAACTGGTAGCCCAGGTGTCAGCAGGCCATTCACAGAGGGTAGCGGTATTTTCAACCTGATAATGTATGAAGTTAGTCTTCCACCTCGTGTGAAGGGAGGTAAATTAGGTGTTGGAATATGTGCACTGACTGCTGCACTTTGTTCCCCCCCCAAATTATCCTTCCTCTAATTTGTTGTTGTGTAAGAGTGAACTTTTTATTCTTTTAATTCATGGCGAGATTTAGATTTTTCGAGCTCGCGATCCTTTTCTCTCTCTATTAACTCATGTTCTTTTTTCCTTTAAGCTTTTCCTCCGTTCTCTAGCTTTTTCCTCACATTCTTAGCTTTTTCCTAACTTCTCCTTCCTTTTGCTTTCTTTCCTCAAGTTCTCTTATTTAGCCTGTACCTCTCGTATTTTAGCCTGTTCCTCATGTTCTCTAGCTCTTCACGATTCAAGTCCTTTCACGTCCTTTTTGTCTTCTCTTTCTCTTTTTAACTGTCTTTCTTGGGAATTCTCTCTCATTTCTCTCTCTCTCCTTTTTCTTTCTCTTTTGATTCTCTCCTCTCCTTTTCTTCTTTTCTTCCCTTTCTGTCTCTCCTTCTCTCTCAATTCTCTTCTTTCAAGTCTTGCCTGGATCTAGCACTAATGAAAGATTTCTAAATTTTTCCTGTTTATTCTAAAAACTTATTCCAAGAGTTCATCCAAAACGGTATCATCATGCTTGCAAGATAACTTAACTATCAGGGGAAATGAAACGGGGTATTAAGAAAACGGAGGGTTCAATTCTGTTCCGTTCAAACTGTTAAATAAACCAGAGGGCGCGATCCTTGATTCCAATTAAACATATGTATTAATTAAAACGAAGGGTTCATGCCGGCAAGAGCAATCATTAGTTAGAATGGGTCCCTTGACCATCCAGTCTCTCACCAACAAATCAAGAGTGTCCAGCGCCAGGTTCTCTTGATAAAATAAAGAGCTCAATGAAAAAATTGTCACTGGAAAATCTCGGGGTCCCTAGAAGCTCTAATCCTCAAAGTGTTTCAAGCTCACAAGAAAGGTGGCAGAATTAACTATTAAACTGACTGGACTTGATACATAAAATTGAGACTATAACACTCACCAAATCTTTTAAATACCTGTCGTACGTAGTCCTACCATAGAGAATGGATTATCCCTGGGCTGGTGGTAACCGTCTGTGCGGTTATGCTGCGTTGAAGTTCCATGGGTAGATTCGAGATGGAATTGAATCTAGATCTGTCGAGTTGTATCCTGGCAAGGTCGCCAAGTGTGAAGGCTTACTCAGCCCTGTAATAACTTCAGGACAGTTTTTACCAAGGCTGGCTCCTCCTCAGGAAAATTAATGAATAGAAAAAGAAATAATAACAGACAATCATAACACTTATTATATAGAAATATAAAAATATAAAAAAACACTTAAATATGAAATATTAATCCTACATTAAAGAAAAATGTAAAATGAAAAATATAAATGATACTGAATTCATGCTATTAGATATAGGGGTGTCTGGTGTTTGGTGACCACTGTTGTTGTTGAAATCGTAGCCGGTTGCTGATGATGGGGGGGGGTGTCCAGGTGTTGGCTACGGAAACCCATGGCTAGGTCTTCACAGTATTAGCCATGAGTTTTATAATCCGATGACAGGGAAGCAGGTTTTTTACCGCTGCAATGATGAGGGTTACGTTCCTGGCAATTTATACAGGTGCACAGGTTAGATTAAATCCAAAAAAAGGGGAAGTCTCACGAGACGTAGTCCATCTCACCAGTTTTCTCGTTGATTGGACAGGTGACCTCTCTGTCATCCAAGCTGAAAAGATAGACAGGTATACCACTGCTTAAATAATCACTCTCCATGATAAGTACAATACCTAAAAGTTGTGGGGGGTGATTATTTACACCAGTCAATTAGAGCAAGGCTGAAATAAGACTAAGTTTAGTATTGTTTTTAGTCAAAAGTGTAGCTTTCAATCCCAAAATCCACTAGAATACAAGGCAGGCATGTACTACAGTAGTGCTGGGAGCTGGTGAGTCTAGTGATTTACTGTATGGACCAGAGCCCACACATCACCTATTCGGGGGGGGGGGGAGGAGGGGAAGGGATTGCGGGGCTAGGACTGGACCCTACCTTAACAAGACAGGCCTGGCAGTATCAAAAATATCACTTTTGGGATGGGGGAAAAGCGGAGGGAATAGCGGGAGCTTGACTTTCCCTACCTTAACAAAGTAGTGGCCGGCAATGAAATGTCACTTCGGGGAGGGGAAAAATAAGGTGGGAATAGTGGCGTTTGGGAGCTTGATTACCTACCTTAACAAGTGCGGCAATGAAAATTATTTTACTTATATACTCCCCTCTCTATTCCTATCTATTGGAACTTTTCCCTCACACTGGCGATTTTAATGCCCATCATTTCCTCTGGGGGGGGGCCTCCTGAGATTCCCGTGACATTCAGTGGGAGGCTTTTCTTGCTTCCCACCCCTCCATGTTTAAATAAAGGTACACCCATTTTGATTCTCATATTACTATACTCTCTTGCATTGATCTCTCAGTCTGCTCGACCTCCGCGCACAGGACTTCTCCTGGTCTGTTTTCTCCCGGATTTATGTCAGTGATCATTTTCCAATCATTTTACTTCCCCTTCTTATTCACCACCTCTTCGTAACCCACGCTGGCAATTTTGCTTCAGGCAAATTGGGACCTATTTCCTCACAACTAAACTGTTTTTAGTGTGAGGTTCCTTCTTCGTCCTCCATGATGAGCTTTTACACCTCTTCTCGTCCTCAGTTTTAACCACAGCTTCTCATTCTATGCCCCAAACCTCGGGCAGGGCATTCTCAGAAATGCGTGCCTGGTGGTCTCCTGCTTGTGCTCGTGCAGTACGTTGAAACGCACTGCGGGGGTAGGTACCAGTACAATAGAACCACTGAGCGACTTCTTGATTTTAAGCAGAAGCGTGCAATCTCTTACCGTGTCATCCGTGACACTAAATGCACTTGCTGGCAAGATTATGTCTCCACCACATCACCTCTGCTTCCTCTATGAGTGCAGTTCTGGAAAAAAGTACGGAAACTGAGTGGTATATTCTCCTGACGCTCTGTTCTGCGGTGCCGTGTTGATATAGCAAACCCTCTGATGTTGGCCATTGAATGCCAGTCAACTGGCCGAAATTCTGGGGCTCATCTTGCCCTTGTTCTTTCTCAAGTCGCAAGCGTTAGCACCCTTGGACTTTCTTCTCTCAGGAGACAGTATAATGTGCCTTTACCTTCAGGATTATGTCTCAGCGCAACACTCTCTGCTTGCCTCATCGAAGTGGCCAGTCGAGATTCATATGTAATGTTACAAACTATGTAAATTATCTCCTGCCTTCGCTCCTTTATGCTGTTTCAATTTATATGAACACAGAGTTCATCACAGCTGTGGCCAATCATCATTGTTCTCCTTTCTGCAACGGGTACTACGGGACATGAAGCCCACTATGTCCATCGCTTTACCAGTCAAGTTTGCAAAGTGAGGAATTGCCCGTAATGGACTTTATGTGGTATTAGAGACACAACAGTCTAATTCACTTTCAATATGGCTTTCATAAGGGCCATTTACCATGCCCTTACTACAGCTTGGGTATATGTACATAAGCCTTTGGCGATAACACTCAGTTATTGCCATATTTTTTACTTGAGAAGGCATATGACACAACTTGGAGGTCTACATTTTTGCCAAGCCCACTCTTTAGGCTCCATGGCAATCTTACATCTTTCCTTAAGAACGTTTTAACTGACAGACTTCGTGTTCGAGTCATAGCATGTGCTCTCCCGCTTGTCCAACGGAAGTCCTACGGGATGATGTTCTGGCCAACACTTTTCTCCTGCTAAAATGATTTGGCCTTGTTCGTTCATCCATATGTTGGTCATCATTCTGTTAATGACATTCGTATGTGTTTGAGGCGCGAACTGTCACCCTCATTACAGTTCTCTCACATGGTCGACCGTGTTTCCATATGGGCCCACCACGCATGGGTTTAAATTTCCATACAAAACTCACCAATTACTTCACTAGACGCTCTGTCCATTCTATCTCCTTTTACCTTATGGCTCCCATATCGTGACTGAACAGTCAGGTCTAGGGCTTTCACCGTAGTTATCTGGAAACCCACTTACCTTTAAGGCACTTGTCACAAGCTGCTGAACCATCTTAAAACCTTGACTCATCTTTATGGGACTGATCATCGACATCTCCTTTCAGCATAATTCAGCCCCATTTTTCGAAACTCGAATTGGTGCCAGGATCTATTCGTGGCCACTCTTGTACTCTCTCTAGCCTTAACCCATCATAAAGGATTATGTTTAGCCTGTGCTTTTCGCTCTTCCCATGATTTGAGTCACCTCTATGCAGACGAACTTCCATTCTTGTCTGTTGCCGTGATGTCACCTCATTCATTCCTCAGCTATGTGCGACTCTCCACATTGTCCGCATCCTTCATTTATAGAATGGTTCCACGTGCAAATTATAGACATTCTTTATTTGTTCGCCGCCCCTGTTTGCTCCGTCCCCTTCTCTCTTCGCCTACATTCGCTCTTGTCTTCCCTTCAGTTACCGCCTTTATATGTTCATTTAGCATCTCATTTTTCCCTACCCCCTTGGGAAGTTCCAGCTGTTCGGGTCTGTTATTTCTCACTCCCTTGCTCGAAAGCCCAACTGCCTACTGTGGCTTCCCGCTCTCTTTTTCTTGACCACTTCCACTCTCATTCTCATGCCATCGCCGTGTACACAGATGGCTCTAAATCTTTTGGCGGCGTCGGATTCGCAGCAGTATTTCCGAACAGCATTGTGCGAGGGCATTTACTATCTTCGTCTTGCATTTTTACTGCTGAAATGTATGCCATTCTTGCAGCACTTATTCGTATCGCATCTATGCCTGTGTCATCATTTGTGGTTGACTCAGACTCCCTTAGTGCTCTACAGGCTATACGGAAATTTGATACACCTCACCCCCTAGTTCTCCGTATCCAACTTTGGCCGCGCCGTATCTCTACCAAGCATAAAGATATTTTTTTTTGTTGGGTCCCTGGTCGTGTTGACGTACAGGGCAATGAATAGGCAGACACTGCTGCGCAGTCAGCAGTACATGACCTACCAATTTTATATAGAGGTGTTCCATATCCAGACTATTTTGCTGTAATAGCTACCCACCTTCACACCCGTTGGCAACAATGTTGGTCAACTCTACTCGGTAGCAAACTTCATTCTATTAAACCGAGCATAGGTTACTGGCCGTCTTCTTGTCATCAGTGCCGAGGTTGGGAGACTACTCTCTCCCGTATTTGCATTGGCCACACTCGTCTTACTCATGGGTATCTCATGGAGAGGCACCCTGTTCCTCTCTGTGAGAAGTGTCAAGTTCCAGTATCGATTAGCCACATTCTGTTAGACTGCCCTCTCTATCAACGAACACGCAGAATTTACCTCCAACGTCGTCTCCACTCTACTACTCTCTCTTCATCTTCCCTTCTTTCTAATGGACCCTCCTTTAATCCTGACTCATTGACTTCTTAACAATGACTGATTTACTCCACAAACTCTGATGATGATACTTTTCACACTCCCCTCAGCCCTTTCTACCTCAATCTCTTGCTGCCCTCTACCCTTTCACCATCAACTGCCCCGCTGTTCTCCGTAACCTATTACTTATCCATCTCCCTTTTACCACCTGATACCCTCGCTTCCTTCCTGCCCTGCAGCGCTGTATAGCCCTTGTGGTTTAGCGCTTCTTTTTGATTATAATAATAATAATAATAATAATAATAATAATAATAATAATACCGATTTCAACTACCCAATAAAGTGGTCAGAAATTGGCAATTTGGGCAATTTCACACAAATTTCAGAAGATACCAATTTCAAAATAGGGTTCAGAATAAACAAGACAGATATTCATGGCACTAAAATAACATTTTATGTTGTCATTAGTCACGTCTCTAGGCCTCTCTTACATTACTTTTGCTTTCCATTTTGAATTTTTATTCTCTAAGAAAATAGAAAGTTTTCTGTTATGTATAATACTGCATCATTGTAAAAACGGTATAAATGATATCAGCGTACTTATGAAAGAATGTCAGACTCACCAGTTGATGTGTATTGGACGCGTGGCTTGATTTGTTTACTCTTGAATATCGGCAAAAATCAATAATTTTCGCTACGTTGAGCTCAATTTCAAAGTACTTGCCATCATGAAACCAATCAAAATCATCTCTAATTCTGTAATATATCATCCATTCTATCAAATGAGACCAAGGAAATGAGAATGCAGCCATAAATAGCACATGAAAATTCACTAGAAAGTCGCTGTTTTAAACGAAAAACAGTCGAAGTTTTTTTTTTCTCATGCACAGTGTGTTTCAGGATTTTTTTTATACTGCACACACTGACCACACAGACCCATTCTTTCATATGTATGTCTGCCAACTTTCTTCCACCAGATTTGAAGGCGCTAGAATTTAGGCATACAAGTATGTGACTGACCCTGGCTGCAATGACGTACTTGTACGTTAATATGACATTACATCAGTGAATCCTTCGTGTTTGCTGCAATGTTTGTTCTAGCTGGCGCTCAGTTTAACTGGCTCTCCTACAAGGTACTAAGTGGTCCCAGATTTTTTTTAATATTGTGCACACTGAGTGTTAAGACCCATTCTATGCTGACCAGGCATCTCAGGCCAATCATGCCAAATTTGGAGGCAGGAAAAATAAAACGTATATGTTTGAATGTGTAAATTCAAGAATTATGTGGATTAAAGTAAAGGTTGGATGCGAGAAGTGGGTTATAATAAGCATGTATGCACCTGGAAAAGAGAGGAATGCAGAGGAGAGAGAGAGATTTTGGGAGATGTTAAGTGAATGTATAGGAGCCTTTGAACCAAGTGAGAGAGTGATTGTGGTAGGGGACATGTATGCTAAAGTAGGAGAAACTTTTAGAGAGGGTGTGGTAGGTAAGTTTGGGGTGCCAGGTGTAAATGATAATGGGAGCCCTTTGATTGAACTCTGTATAGAAAGGGGTTTAGTTATAGGTAATACATATTTTAAGAAAAAGAGGATAAATAAGTATACAAGATATGATGTAGGGCGAAATGACAGTAGTTTGTTGGATTATGTATTGGTAGATAAAAGACTGTTGAGTAGACTTCAGGATGTACATGTTTATAGAGGGGCCACAGATATATCAGATCACTTTCTAGTTGTAGCTACACTGAGAGTAAAAGGTAGATGGGATACAAGGAGAATAGAAGCATCAGGGAAGAGAGAGGTGAAGGTTTATAAACTAAAAGAGGAGGCAGTTAGGGTAAGATATAAACAGCTATTGGAGGATAGATGGGCTAATGAGAGCATAGGCAATGGGGTCGAAGAGGTATGGGGTAGGTTTAAAAATGTAGTGTTAGAGTGTTCAGCAGAAGTTTGTGGTTACAGGAAAGTGGGTGCGGGAGGGAAGAGGAGCGATTGGTGGAATGATGATGTAAAGAGAGTAGTAAGGGAGAAAAAGTTAGCATATGAGAAGTTTTTACAAAGTAGAAGTGATGCAAGGAGGGAAGAGTATATGGAGAAAAAGAGAGAGGTTAAGAGAGTAGTGAAGCAATGTAAAAGAGCAAATGTAGAGAGTGGGTGAGATGTTATCAGCAAATTTTGTTGAAAATAAGAAAAAGTTTTGGAGTGAGATTAACAAGTTAAGAAAGCCTAGAGAACAAATGGATTTGTCAGTTAAAAATAGGAGAGGCGAGTTATTAAATGGAGAGTTAGAGGTATTGGGAAGATGGAGGGAATATTTTGAGGAATTGTTAAATGTTGATGAAGATAGGGAAGCTGTGATTTCGTGTATAGGACAAGGAGGAATAACATCTTGTAGGAGTGAGGAAGAGCCAGTTGTGAGTGTGGGGGAAGTTCGTGAGGCAGTAGGTAAAATGAAAGGGGGTAAGGCAGCTAGGATTGATGGGATAAAGATAGAAATGTTAAAAGCAGGTGGGGATATAGTTTTGGAGTGGTTGGTGCAAAATTTTTTAATAAATGTATGGAAGAGGGTAAGGTACCTAGGGATTGGCAGAGAGCATGCATAGTTCCTTTGTATAAAGGCAAAGGGGATAAAAGAGAGTGCAAAAATTATAGGGGGATAAGTCTGCTGAGTATACCTGGTAAAGTGTATGGTAGAGTTGTTATTGAAAGAATTAAGAGTAAGACGGAGAATAGGATAGCAGATGAACAAGGAGGCTTTAGGAAGGTAGGGGTGTGTGGACCAGGTGTTTACAGTGAAACATACAACGTGAACAGTATTTACATAAGGCTAAAGAGGTCTTTGTGGCATTTATGGATTTGGAAAGGCATATGACAGGGTGGATAGGGGGGCAATGTGGCAGATGTTGCAAGTGTATGGTGTAGGAGGTAGGTTAGTGAAAGCAGTGAAGAGTTTTTACGAGGATAGTGAGGCTCAAGTTAGAGTATGTAGGAAAGAGGGGAAATTATTTCCCAGTAAAAGTAGCCTTAGACAAGGATGTGTGATGTCACCGTGGTTGTTTAATTTATAGATGGGGTTGTAAGAGAAGTAAATGCGAGGGTCTTGGCAAGAGGCGTGGAGTTAACAGATAAAGAATCACACACAAAGTGGGAGTTGTCACAGCTGCTCTTTGCTGATGACACTGTGCTCTTGGGAGATTCTGAAGAGAAGTTGCAGAGATTGGTGGATGAATTTGGTAGGGTGTGCAAAAGAAGAAATTTAAAGGTGAATACAGGAAAGAGTAAGGTTATGAGGATAACAAAAAAAATTAGGTGATGGAAGATTGAATATCAGATTGGAGGGAGAGAGTATGGAGGAGGTGAATATATTCAGATATTTGGGAGTGGACATGTCATTGGATGGGTCTATGAAAGATGAGGTGAATCATAGAATTGATGAGGGGAAAAGAGTGAGTAGTGCACTTAGGAGTCTGTGGAGACAAAGAACTTTGTCCTTGGAGGCAAAGAGGGGAATGTATGAGAGTATAGTTTTACCAACGCTCTTATATGGGTGTGAAGCATGGGTGATGAATGTTGCAGCGAGAAGAAGGCTGGAGGCAGTGGAGATGTCATGTCTGAGGGCAATGTGTGGTGTGAATATAATGCAGAGAATTCGTAGTTTGGAAGTTAGGAGGAGGTGCGGGATTACCAAAACTGTTGTCCAGAGGGCTGAGGAAGGGTTGTTGAGGTGGTTCGGACATGTAGAGAGAATGGAGCGAAACAGAATAACTTCAAGAGTGTATCAGTCTGTAGTGGAAGGAAGGCGGGGTAGGGGTCAGCCTAGGAAAGGTTGGAGGGAGGGGGTAAAGGAGGTTTTGTGTGCGAGGGGCTTGGACTTCCAGCAGGCATGCGTGAGCTTGTTTGATAGGAGTGAATGGAGACAAATGGTTTTTAATACTTGACGTGCTGTTGGAGTGTGAGCAAAGTAACATTTATGAAGGGGTTCAGGGAAACCGGCAGGCCGGACTTGAGTCCTGGAGATGGGAAGTACAGTGCCTTCACTCTGAAGGAGGGGTGTTAATGTTTATTTTTTTTTTTTTATTATCACACTGGCCGATTCCCACCAAGGCAGGGTGGCCCGAAAAAGAAAAACTTTCACCATCATTCACTCCATCACTGTCTTGCCAGAAGGGTGCTTTACACTACAGTTTTTAAACTGCAACATTAACACCCCTCCTTCAGAGTGCAGGCACTGTACTTCCCATCTCCAGGACTCAAGTCCGGCCTGCCGGTGTTAATGTTGCAGTTTAAAAACTGTAGTGTAAAGCACCCTTCTGGCAAGACAGTGATGGAGTGAATGATGGTGAAAGTTTTTCTTTTTCGGGCCACCCTGCCTTGGTGGGAATCGGCCAGTGTGATAAAAAAAAAAAAAATGTTTGGGGTGCTAGCGGTAAGAATGTATATACAGTGTATACGTTTGGACCGTTTAGGGCTTAAAGAGCCAGGATATGATTGCTGAGTGTAATATTCAGGGGCTCAAGTTCCATGTAGATAGATATAATGGGAAGGGGGGAGGAGTTGCATGATATGTACGAGAAAATATAAATTGTTGCATAAAAACAGGTATAAAAATAGATGGATTACTAACAGAATCTGTTTGGGTAGAATTTGTAGAAGGTCAAGAAAAACTTATTCTTGGTGTAATATACTGACCTCCAGGCTTGGATCACGATACAGGGAGACTTCTTTGGGCGAAACTGTTAGGGCTTCTAGACACAATAATATAGTGATTGAAGATTTTAACCTTAGTCAAATTGACTGGAATTCTTTGACCAGTAATCTGGAGTCCAGTGACTTTATGGAAGTAGTTCAGGACTGTTTTCTGAAGCAGTGTGTAACAGAGACTACCAGGGGTAATACTTTGCTTGACCTAGTCCTGTCAAATAAGGAAATACTCGTAAATAATCTGGAGATCGCTGAAGAGTTTGGCGCAAATGATCACCTGTCTAATCTCGATTGGTGTAATCTAGCTAATAATTTTATTGATGATGATCATACGATTATGAAGGGATCTGCGTTTGTGATTTTTTCTTAACCCTTAAACTGTCCAAACGTAGATCTACGTTCACCTGCGTGGCGCTCTGAATACAGTGGACCCCCGGTTTACGATCAGCTTCCAATGCGACCAATTATGTAAGTGTATTTATGTAAGTGCGTTTGTACGTGTATGTTTGGGGGGTCTAAAATGGACTAATCTAATTCACAATATTCCTTATGGGAACAAATTCGTTCAGTAATGGCACCTGAACATACTTCTGGAATGAAATAATATCGTAAGCCGGGGGTCCACTGTATTTTGAAAAATAATTTTTTTTTTTTTTTTTTTAGGTTAAAGAGGGCAATTTTCTGTGTGCTATAAGACCCAAAAAAATTTTTAGGACCAGTACTTACCGAGATATAAGACTGGGAAGTTGGTTTTGGATGCTCATCTGACTGCAACATCCAGTTCTGCCACATGCAGAAGTGTTGCCGATTTACCTTTTTTCTCATTTTTATTTTAATTTATATAATTTTTATGTTCTGATAATTACAATTTATAATAGTTCTTGTGATTTCATAGCCAATCTCTGTTCTGACACTAATATTATGTACTGAAATAGTACTCAAATAATAACAATCACACTGACAGGTGAACATTTTTCACCTGCCTGGGTCCTTTACTATTGTCTAGAAATATATACAAAGTATTTATAGGTCTTGTGTTGTGACAAGCGTGAGATAACCGGTGACAGCCAGTGACATTTGATGAATGTAAGCTGCTGCAGGGAACCCTTGCTTTATTTGTTTTCACTGTTGCACACAACCATGTCTGTTTGTGTGTGTATCTATCTATGTCTGTCTGTTTATCTGTCTGCCTGTGTGTGTCTGTCTTTCCATCTGTTTGTCTCTGTCTCAGGGAGCTAATAAACCTGTTGGTTTATGAGCTGCTCCTTGATTACTGAACAGGTGACACTGCTGTTACTTGCATCATGTTTATTTATGTTTTATTTCTACAAACACTGTATAGCACTTGGCCTGGAATTTTTGGGTTACCCTAAGTAATTTTTACTATGTATAATAACTGTACTTATGTGTACATGTGAGAGACAGAGATATAGACAGTGATGTAGATAGAGATCTAGACAGAGATACAGACAGATAGACAGTGATGTAGATAGGGATAGACAGATATAGACAAAATTATAGACAGATAAAGATAGACAGATAAAGAGCCAAAGCCATCCAGCTGGCCAGTCTGCTGAATACATAAGAACATAAGAAAGAAGGAACACTGCAGCAGGTCTACTGGCCCATGCAAGGCAGGTTCATTCCCCCCCCCCCCCCAGCTTAGACCAATTGACCCACCTAGTCAGATCACATCCATTGAAGGAAGCATGGCATGTGACCTAGTAGCACAAGCTAGTCAGGTCCAGCTCACACCCACCCACACCCACTCATGTATTTATCTAACTTATTTTTACTTTCCTCTTAAAATGTGAGTGTTAATATGACATGACATCAGTGAATCCCTGGTGTTTGCCACGCTATTTGGTCTAGCTTGTGCTCAATTGAACTGGTGCTCCCACAAGGTACTAAGTGGTCCCCAATTTTTTCATACTGTGCACACTGAGTGCGCAGACCCATTCTTTCATAGATCTACATGTGGACAGTTTAAGGGTTAATAATGTACGACACGCTCAGGGAGAAATTAGGTCTAATAATAATGATCCCAAATGGGTTAACAGGAGGCTAAAGCATCTATTAGGGGAGAAAAGGGAAATTTATAGGTGCATCAAAAGAGGAGAGGTTAACCTTACTGACCATTATGTTCAGCTTTTAAAGAGAAATAAAAAAGGGGATTAGAAAGGCTTAACGTGACTATGAAATTAGAGATGCCAATGAATCAAAGACTAATCCAAAGGGATACTTTCAAGGGTATAGGATGAAGGTGAAGGAAGAAGTAGGACCTCTGAAGTGCAAGAAATAAGATTAATGAATTACATTTGGTAGTGTGTGCTGGGAACTTGGATGTCATTTCAATGACTGAAACATGGTATGATTTAAATTCAATTCTACCCAAGCTTATTGCCTGGATAGAATTGAAAATTAGATTGGGCAAATATTCTGTTAGTGGGATGGATTGTGAAGGACTTGTCTAGTATGGGCCAACAGGCTTGTTTCAGTGTTCCTCCTCTCTTACATTCTTATATACATTTGCCCAACCTTTTTTTTTTTTGTGCTACCCAAGCCATAGCTGTTGTAACCTTTCTTTCTCATGTACCAGCTGACTTTCCCATCATATGTATAACTACTACTACTACCTCTACTTGTGTGGGCAAAACATTGTCAATAAAGGATCACGTTATACTGCTGTGTCTGACTATGCATCTGACAGCCCTGCTGCGAGACGCATGATAATAAGTAAAGTGATCGTATGTCGCGCAGGTCATAAGTCAGATGGTACATGTACTATGTACCCCAAATGACACTCCTTACCCTTTTTAATATATCCCGACCTCACCTATGGTATTTGTGCCTGGGGATCAACCACAGCCAACCATCTTAAACCTTTAATAACCCAACAAAAAGCTGCTGTGAGGATGATTACCAACTCTGAATGACAGCATGCCCCACCACTTTTCAAAAACCTGAGCCTACTAAATATACGAGAAATACACTCATATTATTGTGCCTACTATATATAGAGAACATTAAATGCCAGTATAAACCCTCCACTTAAACTTCTTGATAGCTAAAACAGAATGCGGTCACAGTACAAGGCACAAGGCACTCTTCAACATCCCTTGTGTCAGTCTCACACTATGCAAAAATATAATGTACATAAAGGGTCCGAAGATCTGGAATTCGCTACCTGAAGCGATAAAGGATCCCCTGACAACAATCAAAATTAAGGCTATACTTAAAAATTATCTTATCTCTCGATACTAACCAAACCAACCAAAATAACTTCTAATCAGTTTGAAGCAACCCCCAAATATTATATGACCTCTAGTCTATTAAAACATCTGCCAATCCATAAGATATTACTGTTTAAACCATTAATTGTAATATTGTTTTTATGTGCAACTTCAAGATTATTATTCTTATAAACCTCCATTTTGACTACCTCACATTAGTACAGTGGAACCTCTACTTGCGAGTTTAATCTGTTCCATGACCTTGCTCACAACTGGATTTGCTCATTTGCAGTCAATTTTCCTCATTTAAATTAATTGAAATGCAATTAATCCGTTTCATTGGAATTCTTTGCTCCAATAATTTCAATATTGTTTGTTATGTCATCTAATATGACATAACAAACAATAAAAATAACATAGAAACCTGATATATACTCTAGAATGAATAAAATACATCATTAAATATGTGGCAGCGGCGGCGGCCGATGAGAGTTTGTCTGGAGACAGGACAAAATACTCTTTGAATATTTCCCTATCATCAACTCTATGGCTTATTTATCTATCACAGTTCATCTAATATGAAATAATCAACAATATAAATAACATAGAAATGTGATATATACTCCAGAATGCATGAAATATGTTATTATGTAACAGGTGGAGGTGGCCACAACCGCTCCCTCTTTGTTGTGGTAAACACTCCCATCTAGTGACGGCCTTTTGAAGTCGTCTATTATTATAATTATTATGTAGTACAGTATTATTATTATATGCATTATTATTATTATTATTGTATTATACTACTATTATTATTATACGTATTATTATTATACGTATTGTTATTGTTATACAGTGGACCCCCGCATACCGTACGCATCACATAACGTTCAATCCCCATACCACTCGCTTTTATCGCAAAAATTTTGCCTCGCATACCGCTCAAAAACCCGCTCACCGCTCTTCGTCCGAGACGCGTCCAATGTGCGCCCTTAGCCAGCCTCACATGTGCCGCCGTTGGCATTGTTTACCAGACAGCCTCCTCGGTAACATCCAAGCATACAATCGGACATTTCGTATTATTACAGGTTTTTTGGTGATTTTATCTGCAAAATAAGTGACCATGGCCCCAAGAAAGCTTCTAGTGCCAACCCTACAGCAATAAGGGTGAGAATTAAAAATAGAGATGAAGAAAAAGATCATTGATAAGTATGAAAGTGGAGTGCGTGTCTCCGGCTGGCCAGGTTGTATAATAAACCCCAATCAACCATCCGCTACTATTGGTGGTACAGCTGCTGCTGCTGCTGTAGTACCGTCTGCTGCTGCTGAAACATCGTCTGCTGCTGCTGGTAGCATCATCTGCTGCTGCTGTAGCACTGTCACTGCTGCTGCTGTTGTACCACCGTCAGCTGCTGCTGTGCTATAGTACGTCTGCTGCTGCTGTTGCATCGTCTGCTGCTGCTGTAGCATCATCTGCTGCGTTGTAGCACTGTCAGCTGCTGCTGCTGTTGTACCACCGTCAGCTGCTGCTGCTGCTGTAGTAACCCTCTGCTGCTGCTGTTTGCATCGTCTGCTGCTGCTGCAGCATCATCTGCTGCTGCTGTAGCACTGTCAGCTGCTGCTGCTTTCTGCTGGGAGCACCGTTGTTGGTGTGGCTTATTGAGAATACCAAGAAACAATTAACCCCAGAGATTTGCCACCCAGGATAACCCAAAAAAGGGCAGTGTCATCGAAGACTGTCTAACTTATTTCCATTGGGGTCCCTTAATCTTGTCTCCCAGGATGCAACCCACCCCAGTCGATAACACCCAGGTGAACAGGGAAAAATGC
The DNA here is from genome assembly GCF_026875155.1 of Cherax quadricarinatus. Lineage (NCBI taxonomy): Eukaryota > Metazoa > Arthropoda > Malacostraca > Decapoda > Parastacidae > Cherax > Cherax quadricarinatus. Next base: position 84,125,395 of record NC_069404.1, read on the forward strand.
CTTGGAACTAGTGCCATATATTTATTTTTTTTTTTTATCATACGGCCGATTCCCCCCAAGGCAGGGTGGCCCGAAAAAGAAAACTTTCACCATCATTCACTCCATCACTGTCTTGCCAGAAGGGGCTTTACATTTACAGTTTTTAAAAACTGCAACATTAAACACCCCTCCTTCAGAGTGCAGGCACTGTACTTCCCTTCCAGGACTCAAGCCCGGGCCTGCCGGTTTCCCTGAACCCCTTCATAAATGTTACTTTGCTCACACCCCAACAGCACGTCAAGTTTTTAAAAACCATTTTTTCTCCATTCACTCCTATCAAACCGCTCACGCATGCCTGCTGGAAGTCCAAGCCCCTCGCACAAAAAACCCCCTTTACCCCCTCTCTCCAACCTTTCTAGGCCGACCCTACCCCGCCTTCCTTCCATACAGACTGATACACTCTTGAAGTTTTTCCCTGTTTCGCTCCATTCTCTCCACATGTCCGAACCACCTCAACAACCCTTCCTCAGCCCTCTGGACAACAGTTTTGGTAATCCCGCACCTCCTCCTAACTTCCAACTACGAATTCTCTGCATTAATTCACACCACACATTGCTCTCAGACATGACATCTCCATTGCCTCCAGCCTTCTCCTCACTGCAACATTCATCACCCATGCTTTACACCCATATAAGAGCTTTGGGTTTAAAACTTTTACTCTCATACATTCCCCTCTTTGCCTCCAAGGACAAAGTTCTTGTCTCCACAGACTCCTAAGTGCACACTCACCCTTTTCCCTTCATCAATTCTATGATTCACCCATCTTTCATAGACCCATCCGCTGACACGTCCACTCCCAAATATCTGAACACCTCCTCCATACTCTTCCCTCCAATTGATATCCAATCTTTCATCACCTAATCTTTTTGTTATCCTCATAACTTTACTCTTTCTGTCTTCAAATTTCAATTTTCTTCTTTTGCAACACCCTACCCAAAATTTATCCACCAATCTCTGCAATTTCTCTTTAGAATCTCCCAAGAGCACAGTGTCATCAGCAAAGAGCAACTGTGACAACTCCCACTTTTTGTGATTCTTATCTTTTAACTCCCCGCCCCTTGCCAAGACCCTCGCATTTACTTCTCTTACAACCCCATCTATAAATATATTAAACAACCACCGGTGACATCACACATCCTTGTCTAAGGCCTACTTTTACTGGGAAATAATTTCCCTCTTTCCTACATACTCTAACTTTAGCCTCACTATCCTCGTAAAACTCTTCACTGCTTTCAGTAACCTACCTCCTACACCATACACCCGCAACATCTGCCACATTACCCCCCTATCCACCCTGTCATACGCCTTTTCCAAATCCATAAAAGCCCAAAGACCTCTTTAGCCTTATCAAATACGTTCATTATAGTTTCAGTAACAACTGGTCCACACACCCCCCCACCTTTCCCAAGCCCCTTGTTCATTTCTATCCTATTCTCCGTCTTCTCTTAATTTTTTTCAATAATAACTCTACCATACACTTTGCCAGGTTTTAAATCAAAAGACTTATCCCCTATAATTTTGCACTCTCTTTTATCCCCTTTTGCTTTATTCAAAGGAACTATGCATCTCTCTCCCAATCCCTAGGTACCTTCCCCTCTTCCATACATTTTTTAAAATTTTTGCCCCAAACCCCACCCCAAAAAAACTATATCCCCCCTGTTTTTTAACATTTCTATTTTTACCCATCAACCCCGGGCTCCCTTCCCCCCTTTCATTTTACCTACTGCCTCACAAATTCCCCCACTCACAACGGGTCTTCCCACCCCAAAAGATTTTGTTCCCCTTGCCCTAACACAAAATACATTTCCCCTATTTTCATCAACATTTAAAAAATTCTCAAAATACCCCTCCATCTTCCCAAATACCTCTAATCCCCAAATTTAATAACTTTTCCCTCCTTTTTAACTACAAATCCATTTTTTCTCTGGGCTTCTTAACTTTTTTAATCTCACTCCAAAATTTTTTCTTTTTTTCAACAAAATTTTTGATAAATCTCACCCACTTTTCCTTTTTCTCTCTTTTTACTTTGCTTCCCACTCTTTTAAACCTCTCTCTTTTTCCCATATACTCTTCCCTCCTTGCACATTTTCTACTTTGTAAAAACTTTCTATGCTAACTTTTTCTCCCTTTTTACTCCTTCACATCTTTCATTCCCCAATCGCCCCTCTTCCCTCCCGCACCCACTTCCTGTAACCACAACTTCTGCAAAACTCTAACAAAACATTTTTAAACCTACCCCATCCCTTTTCGACCCCTTTGCCTATGCTCTCATTAGCCCATTTATCCCCCAAATAGTTTTATATCTTACCCAAACTGCCTCCTTTTTTATTTTATAAACCTTCCCCTCTCTTTCCTGAGCTTCTATTTCCCTTGTACCCCATCTACCTTTTTACTCTCAGTGTAGCTAAAACTAGAAATGATCTGTTATTTTGGGCCCCCTAAAAACATTCCTCCTGAAGTCTACTCAACAGTCTTTTAACTCCCAAATACATAACCCAACAAACTACTGTCATTTCCCCCTACATCATATCTTGTATATATTTACCTCTTTTTCTTAAAATATGTATTACCTATAACTAAACCCCTTTCTATACAAATTTTTAACAAAGGGGTCCCATTATATTTACACCCGGGAACCCCCAAAATTTCCTACCCACCCTCTCTAAAAGTTTTTCCTACTTTAGCATTTAGTCCCCTACCACAATTACTCCCTCACTTGGGTTTAAAGGCCCTATAATTCACTTAACTCTCCCAAAATCTCCTCTCCCTCTGCATCCCCTTTCTCCAGGTGCAATTTTCGCTTATTATGACCCACTTCTCGCATCCAACCTTTACTTTAATCCCCAAATTCTTAATTTTCACATTTTATTCTTTTTCCCCCCTTCCATAAGATTTCAACATACTGCATTTCCCCTTTCCCTTTTCTTAACCCTCAATACTCCCGATTAATCCCATTTATTTCCCCCCCCCCGAAACTCCCCCCACCCCCTTTTTAGCTTTTTTTCGCTTAGGGCCAGGGCATCCAACTTCTTTTATTTTAAAAATCAGCAATCATGTTTTTTGCATCCGCACTACATCCATGCACATTTTAAACATCCCGTTTTTTTAAAGTTTTTTTTTCTTCTATTTTTTAGAAATGTCTACAGGGGAAAAGGGGGTTTCTAGCCCCCTTCTCCCCCGGGATTTTACACCCCCAAAAGACACGCATGGGTTACGGAGGGAAAAATTCTTTTTTCCCCTTTCCCCATGGGCAATAGAAGAAATAAAGAAACAAGAGCTTTTTTAGAAAAAGGAGAAAAACCCAGATGTATGTAAATAATTCTGTGCGTGTCTGTGAAGTGTGACCAATGTAAATAGGAGTAGCAAGATATCCCCTTTTTCTAGGTTTTATAGACAAAAAAGAAACCACAATCCTACCATCATCAAAACATTACAGGGTTTTTGTTTTCCCGTCATTGGCAGGGCGGGGGTATTCCCCGGGTGGGTTTCTGTCTACCCAAACCCACTCCTATTGGGGGAATTTTTAAAACCAGCATAGGTTTGGTTTTTAGAATTTAAGAAACGTAGTGGCTACACATGTGAAAGCCCGTTTTTGGAAAAAAATGCCAAAAAGGACCACAGTAACCCCGGAGGGAAAAAGGGCCCCCCAGGACACAGTGTCTCATCAGTCATTGCTGCTCTTTTAAAAGGGAAATGTCATTTATTCTTTATTAGTAGATAGTACATGCAAATATATATTGTGATGTACTACCTACTATTGTGCAAATCCTTCTCTGGGTGTAAAAATGTAATTTCTGTGGGGAAAAAATTTTTTTTCATACTTTTGGGTGTCTTGCACGGATTAATTTGATTTCCATTATTTCTTATGGGGAAAATTCATTCGCATACCGATCATTTCGCATAAAAATGAGCCCTCTTGCACGGATTAAAGTCGCTATGCGGGGGTCCACTGTACTTAGGATTATTATTATTATTATTACGTTAGGCATCTTTCCATCATACATTGCCCAAGTTTCAATAAGATAGTCCAACAAACAAATGAGATACAATTCCCTAGATCGAGAGCGTCTCCTCGCTTATGGAAATTTTGCTCGCGTATGGAAGCAAAAAATTGACCCATCGACTGCTCGTATTTGGAAAAACTCGCATGTGGATGCGCTCGCAAGTAGAGGTTCCACTGTATTAAGATAAAATGAAGATTTATTAAAAAAGTTAACTGCTTTTATCTTGTCAAGACTTTAGTTATTATGTACTAGGATTAGTCTGCCCGAAATTCCCAGGCATGATAGTGGCTTTCTTTGTACTTAACAAATCAAGATTGTAATTACACATTGTACCCTCTGCAAAGAAATAAAATCTTTTGTTCTTTATTTGTGTACTCTGGAATATTGGCAAAAATCAAACATTTCCACTACTTTGATCTCAATTTCAAGCTACTTTCAGTCTTGAAACTAATCAAAATCATCTCTAGTTCTGTAATATTCTTCCATACTGTCAAATGAGACCAAGAAACTGAGAATACAACCATAAAAACCATACAAAAATGCACTGCAAAATTCCTGTTTTAAACCAAAAACATAACATAAGGATTGAGGAACACTGCAGAAGGTCTACTGGCCCATACAAAGCAGGCCCTTATCAAAACCACCACTGCCCAAAACTACCCAAGAATTTACTCCTGTACCTACGACACCAATCAAACCCAGTCCCTCCCACTCATATATCTGTCCGATCTCTCTTTAAAGCTACACAGGGTCCTAGCCTCGATCACCCTACTTGGAAGACCATTCCATACATCCACAACTCTGTTTGAAAACCAGTACTTACTGATGTCCTTCCTAAATCTAAATTTATTCAACTTAAATCCATTATTTCTGGTTCTTACCTGGTTCGACACCCTCAGTACATTATTAATATCACCTTTATTTATGCCCATCATCCACTTATGCGCTTGATGGTATCTCCCCTCATTCTACGTCTCTCCAGAGAATGGGGATTCAAGGCTCAGTCTGTTTTCAGACAGACCCTTGGGTAATCCCTTTAATCCGTTCCAGAGAGCTAGCCTTTAGCCGATTTTGCCTTTAGCTGAATTAATTTTCCCCATAAGAAATAATGGAAATCCAATTAATCCATTTCAGAAAGCCAAAAGTATTGACAAAAAATAATTTTTTAAAGATTAACCCTTTGACTGTTTTGGTTGTATATATACGTCTTACGAGCCACCGTTTTTGACGTATATATACAGTAGACCCCCGCATAGCGACCTTAATCCGTGCAAGAGGGCTGGTTGTTATGCGAAATGTTCGGTATGCGAATGAATTTTCCCCATAAGAAATAATGGAAATCAAATTAATCCGTGCAAGACACCCAAAAGTATGAAAAAAAAATTTTTACCACATGAAATATACATTTTTCTACACACAAAGAGAAGGATACATGCACAATAGTAGAGTAGTACATGCACAATATATATTGTGCATGTACTACTCTACTAAATGAAGAATAAATGACACTTACCTTTATTGAAGATGCAGCAATGACTGATGAGACACTGTGTCCTGGGAGTGCCTTTTCCTCCTGAGTACTGTAGGTCCTGTTTGGCATTTTCTTCCAGAACAGGCCTTATCACACTGTGTATGCCACTACGATTCTTAAATCTCTCAAACCAACCTTTGCTGGCTTTAAATTCACCAATATGAGCACTAGTTCCAGCATTTTTCCCTGTTCACCTGGGTGTTAGTCGACTGGTGTGGTTGCATCCTGGGAGACAAGATTAAGGACCCCAATGGAAATAAGTTAGAGTCCTCGATGATGCACTGACTTTCTTGGGTTATCCTGGGTGGCTAACCCTCCGGGGTTAATTGTTTCTCTCGGTAATTGTTTCACGTTAGGCCACAACCAACAACACACTCTCCACATCTTCGAGTAATACAGCTGATGGTGGTGCAGCAACAACAACAGCTGTGGTGCAGCTGACCATGGTGCAGCAGCAGCTGGGTGCAGCTGCAGCTGTGGTGCAGCAGCAGCTGACTGTGGTACGATAGTATTTATCACCCTTTTTACCACAGGGTTGGCACTAGAAGCTTTCTTTGGGCCCGTGGTGGCTTATTTAGCAGTTACAAGCACTATAAATAATGGAATAATACAAAATGTATCGAATGTATGCATGCAACCGGCCACCCTGGCTTGTAAACACTGACGGCAAGGCAGGCGCTCAGGCTGGACGGACAGGTTCGGGACAGGTTCAGGACGAGTCATGTTCAGAGACAGCTGATGGTGCAACAGCAGCTGACCGTGGTGCAGCAGCAGCTGACTGGTTAAGCAACAGCTGACTGATCCAGCAACAGCTGACTGGTCCAGCAACAGCTGACTGATCCAGCAACAGCTGACTGGTCCAGCAACAGCTGACTGATCCAGCAACAGCTGACTGGTCCAGCAACAGCTGACTGATCCAGCAACAGCTGACTGGTCCAGCAACAGCTGACTGATCCAGCAACAGCTGACTGATCTAGCAACAGCTGACTGATCCAGCAACAGCGATTCTTAAATCTCTCAAACCAACCTTTGCTGGCTTTAAATTCACCAATATGAGCACTAGTTCCAGGCGTTTTTCCCTGTTCACCTGGGTGTTAGTCGACTGGTGTGGGTTGCATCCTGGGAGACAAGATTAAGGACCCCAATGGAAATAAGTTAGACAGTCTTCGATGACACTGACTTTTTTGGGTTATCCTGGGTGGCAAATCCTCTGGGGTTAATTGTTTCTTGGTATTCTGTTGTTAGGTAAGACACATATGCAACAGTTAGGTATCTTTATTATGAAACGTTTCGCCTACACAGTAGGCGAAACGTTTCATAATAAAGATACCTAACTGTTGCATATGTGTCTTACCTAACAACCTGTCGGTATTTTATACCATTTTAATCTTGGTATTCTCAATAAACCACACCAACAACGGTGCTACAGCAGCAGCAGCAGCTGACGGTGGTACAGCAGCAACAGACGATGCTACAGCAGCAACAGACGATGCTACAGAGCACAGCAGACGATGCTACAGCAGCAACAGACGATGCTACAGCAGCAGCAGACGATGCTACAGCAGCAGCAGACGATGCTACAGCAGCAGCAGACGATGCTACAGCAGCAGCAGACGATGCTACAGCAGCAGCAGACGATGCTACAGCAGCAGCAGATGGTACTGCAGCAGCAGCTGACGGTGGTACAACAGCAGCAGCAGCTGACGGTGGTACAGCAGCAACAGACGATGCTACAGCAGCAACAGACGATGCTACAGCAGCAGCAGACGATGCTACAGCAGCAACAGACGATGCTACAGCAGCAACAGAAGATGCTACAGCAGCAGCAGATGATGCTACAGCAGCAGCAGACGATGCTACAGCAGCAGCAGACGATGCTACAGCAGCAGCAGACGATGCTACAGCAGCAGCAGACGATGCTACAGCAGCAGCAGACGATGCTACAGCAGCAGCAGACGATGCTACAGCAGCAGCAGACGGTGCTCCAGCAGCAGCAGCAGCTGACGGTGGTACAACAGCAGCAGCAGCTGACAGTGCAGCAGCAGCTGACGGTGGTACAGCAGCAGCAGCAGCTGTACCACCAATAGTAGCGATGGTTGATTGGGGTTTATTATACAACCTGGCCAGCTCGGAGACACGCACTCCACTTTCATACTTATCAATGATCTTTTTCTTCATCTCTATAGTAATTCTCACCCTTATTGCTGTAGGGTTGGCACTAGAAGCTTTCTTGGGGCCCATGGTCACTTATTTTCCAGAAAAAATCACCAAAAACACTGTAATAATACGAAATGTTCCGATTGTATGCTTGGATGTTACCGCGGAGGCTGGCTGGTAAACAATGCCACCGGCGGAACATGTGAGCGTGGCTCAGGCCGCACATTGGACGCGTCTCGGATGGAGGGTGGTGAGCGGGTTTTTGGGCGGTATGCGAGGCAAAATTTTTGCGATCAAAGCGTCCGGTATGCGGATTGTACGGTATGCGATGCGTACAGTATGCGGGGGTCCACTGTACTCATAAATTCTAGCGGCTTCAAATCAAGCAGGAGAAAGCTGGTAGGCTCACATGTGAGAGAATGGGTCTGTGTGGTCAGTGTGAACCATTTAAAAAAAATCCTGCAGCACAGTGCATAATGAGGAAAAAAAACTCCGACCATTTTTTTTAATTAAAATGTCGACTTTGTGGTCTATTTTCGTATAGTATTTATGGTTGTATTCTTATTTTCTTGGTCTTATTTGATAGAATGGAAAACATATTATAGAAATAGAGGTGATTTTGATTGGTTTTACTATGAAAAGAACCTTGAAAGAAGCTCAATGTAGGGAAAATGTTTGATTTTTGCTGATGTTCAAAAGTAAACAAATGATGTCATTTTCCAATAAATGTCCACTGTATATAATGGGACAGACACCGAAAGGGTTAAAATATTCTTGCCCTTAGCATAAAGTAAGTGATGAATATATTTATTGTAGGAAATCTGAATAAATGACAAATGGGTATAATTTAAAACTGCTGCATTAACGAAACTCTGTAAAGCAAAGCACTGTACAGTGGGTCTCTCCAGTATAATTGCTGTACAGCCTTTAAATTTTCTGGAAAAAGGAAACAATACCTTGAGTACAATAACACTATTTTCTATGACAATACATGTATTTAATATGATAATCTTGCAGTAATGGAAGTAAATACTTTATTCTGTATATGCTTTTATTATTATTTTGTTCCCTCAATAGCATATTTCCAAATCATTAGTGTCCTGCTTTTATCTTTTTATAACCAGTGAACTTTACATTTTCATAATAGCTCCGTAAAGCTTTTCCATAAATATTTTGTCTTTTTTTTTTTTTTTGCATATGTTTTATTTTGTCCATTAGCAATATATAATAATTTTATTCCAGGTTTGGCAGTCATTATGTTAAAGAACAGTTTTTAGCACCAAGCATCTCTGGCGATAAGGTGTCCTGCCTTGGTGTCAGCGAACCTAGTGCAGGATCTGATGTGGCAAACATAAAAACCACAGCAAAGCGGCAAGGGGACGATTACATTATCAACGGTCAGAAGATGTGGATCACTAACGCATATCAGGCTGACTGGATGTGTCTCTTGGCAAACACTTCTCAGGGTCAAGCGCACCGGAACAAATCCCTCATCTGTGTGCCCATGGATTCTCCAGGTGCTTCCAAGAAGATCTATTTATTAGTGCCTCCCATTTCATTATTAATACAATGTTAGCTAACATTATGGGGTGAAATATATTCAACTGTGCTATAAAGCTCCTCTACATAGTGCATATTTTGGGTGAATGCACTTTTTCAATTGCATTTACAGAGTTGCACTATATGGACGATCTTTTTACGAGAGCTTGATGTGGTTATAGTTATTTGTAAGGCAGAAGATATGCACAGAGTACAGTATTAGACAGTTTTAAAGAGAGCAGCATTCAAATAGAATTGTGTATACTGCAATAACAGTGAAATCAAAGAATACAGTAGGGCCCCACTTATATGGCGGGTTAGGTTCCAGGCTGTCGCTGGAAAGCAGACATCGCCAGAAGGCAGAACGCCATTTTTTTCCATTTATAAATGCATATAAATGCCAGACAACAAGTTTACACTAAATTATATTAAGCTAGTAATAGAACTAGGCATTAAAAACACACAAAGTAAAATATATTCACAGTAAATTCATTACTTCTCTTAAAGTATTTGTAATCTTAATGTAGGGAGAAAGGTGAGTAGTACTTATTTGTAGGAAGTCAGGTGCAGGTAGCCCAAGTGTAGGTAGCCCTGGCTCCCCGTCTCATACTTAATATACGATATTTAAAACATCCCAGAGAGTTAAAACACACATACAATACACTCATTATTTACCTTAAAATATGTGTAGTCTTAATATAGGAAGAGAGGTGAGTCGTATTTATTTGTAGGAAGTCAGTGTAGGTAGCCGGTAGGTGTAGCCTGCCTGGGCTACACCTACTGGCTACCTACACTGTGGCCCAGAGCCATATTATTAACATCGACATACTTTGTTCACTGAATTTAATCATTTCTAACAACTACCTTTAGATGCCATCATAAACGAAGGTGGAAGTAATGAATAATTCATGCCGAAAATTGTAAACAAAATTGGAGTGAGGGAGTGACTGGGCCAAACGCAGATTCATACATGTTTTCTCTGATGGCTGAGCAGAGAAAACGTAATGTTGTCCCTCCGCCCGGCTACCACACAGCTCCACAAGTGTTATTATCAGAGCACACATAAAATATGCAATAAATGCCAGACAACAAGTTTACACTAACTTATATTAAGTTAGCAATAGAAATACTCATTAAAAACACAATAAAAGGTAAGATACACACAGAGTACACTTATTACTTACCTTAAAATATTAATATTAATGTGTGAGAGGTGAGTGGCAGGGTGTTTATTGAATAAAATTAGAATGGCACACCATCATCTTCTAACTTGGTACTTAAAGCAAGGGGCTTACGACTTCTCTTTTTATCACAGCTAACCTTAGATGCCATCGTCAATGAGAGCCAACTAGTTAACGAAAGAGTAAACGAGAGAGAGAACGAGATACAGAGTTGAGACAATGTAGGAACAAAAATGAACAGGTAGTGGGAAATCATTGATCAGGCAAAAATAAATGCGTTTATTGTTGTTCTATTTTTTAGTTCATTACGTCCTTTTTGTAAAAATTTGTAAAAACATTTACCTCTTTTATTTTTTTTTTTATTTTTATATTTTTTTTATACACTGGCCCATTCCCCCCAAGGGGGTGGGCCCCAAAAAGAAAAAAATTTTACCCCTATTCACTCCATCACTGTCTTGCCCGAAGGGTGCTTTACACTACAGTTTTTTAAAATGCAAAAATTAAACACCTCCCTTTAGAGGGGCACTGTACTTCCCATTCCAGGACTCAAGTCCCGGGTGCCGGTTTTTCCCTGAACCCCTTTTAAAAGTTTACTTTGCTCACACTCCAAAAGCACATCAAGTATTAAAAACCCTTCGTTCCATTCCTCCCTTTAAACCGCTCCGCACGCCTGCTGGAATCCAAGCCCCTGCAACAAAAAAACCCCCTTTACCCCCCCCCTCCAACCTTTCCTGGCCAACCCCCACCCCCCCTTCCTTCCCTACAGACGAACACTCTTGAAGTCTTTCGTTTCGCTCCTTTTTTCTACATGTTGAACCACCCAACAACCCTTCCTCAGCCCTCTGGACAACAGTTTTGGAATCCCGCCCCTCCTCCTAACTTCCCCAAAAAAAAATACGAATTCTCTGCATTATATTCACACCACAATTGCCCCCCGACATGAATCTCCATGCCTCCAGCCCTTTTCCTGTGCAAATTCTCACCCATGCTTCACACCCATATAAGAGGTTGGTAAAACTATATCTCATACATTCCCCTTTTTACCTCCAAAGGAAAAAGTTCTTTGTCTCACGGGTCTAAGGCCCCACTCCCCCTTTTCCCCATCAATTCTTTGATTACCTCACCCTTCTGGCCCCTCACTGACGCCCACTCCCAAAATCTAAATAATTCACTTCCTCCATCTCTCCCCCAACAACCCCCTCTTATCACCCAAATTTTTGTTTTCCCCATAACCTTACTCTTTCCTGTTTTTATTTTAAATTTTTTTTCGTTTCACACCCTACCCCAAAAACATCCCATCTCCAACTTCTCTTCGAATCTCCCAAGAGCACAGTTATCAGCAAAAAGGGAACGTGACAACTCCCACTTTTGTGTGATTCTTTATCTTTTAATCCACGCCCCTTTTTCAAGACCCCCGCTTTACTTCTCTTACAACCCCCCTCATTAAAAATATTAAAAACACGGTGAATCACACATCCCTTTTTAAAGGCCCTTTTTTTGGGAAATAATTTCCCTCTTTCCATGTACTCTTAAATTGAGCCTCACTATCCTCGTAAAAAAATTTACTGCTTTCAGTAACCTACCTCCTACACCTACACCTGCAACATCTGCCACATTGCCCCCCTATCCACCCTGTCATACGCCTTTTCCAAATCCATAAATGCCACAAAGACCTCTTTAGCCTTATCTAAATACTGTTCACTTATATGTTTCACTGTAAACACCTGGTCCACACACCCCCTACCTTTCCTAAAGCCTCCTTGTTCATCTGCTATCCTATTCTCAGTCTTACTTTTAATTCTTTCAATAATAACTCTACCATATACTTTACCAGGTATACTCAACAGACTTCTCCCCATATAATTTTTGCACTCTCTTTTGTCCCCTTTGCCTTTATACAAAGGAACTATGCATGCTCTCTGCCAATCCCTAGGTACCTTACCCTCTTCCATACATTTGTTAAATAATTGCACCAACCACTCCAAAACTATATCCCCACCTGCTTTTAACATTTCTATCTTTATCCCATCAATCCCGGCTGCCTTACCCCCTTTCATTTTACCTACTGCCTCACGAACTTCCCCCACACTCACAACTGGCTCTTCCTCACTCCTACAAGGTGTTATTCCTCCTTGCCCTATACACGAAATCACAGCTTCCCTATCTTCATCAACATTTAACAATTCCTCAAAATATTCCCTCCATCTTCCCAATACCTCTAACTCTCCATTTAATAACTCTCCTCTCCTATTTTTAACTGACAAATCCATTTGTTCTCTAGGCTTTCTTAACTTTTGTTAATCTCACTCCAAAACTTTTTCTTATTTTCAACAAAATTTGTTGATAACATCTCACCACTCTCTCATTTGCTCTCTTTTTACATTGCTTCACCACTCTCTTAACCTCTCTCTTTTCTCCATATACTCTTCCCTCCTTGCATCACTTCTACTTTGTAAAAACTTCTCATATGCTAACTTTTTCTTCTTACTACTCTCTTTACATCATCATTCCACCAATCGCTCTTCTTCCCTCCTGCACCCACTTTCCTGTAACCACAAACTTCTGCTGAACACTCTAACACTACATTTTTAAACCTACCCCATACCTCTTCGACCCCATTGCCTATGCTCTCATTAGCCCATCTATCCTCCAATGCGTTTTTTTTTCGCAAACTCCCTCCTCTTTTAGTTTAAAAACTTCACCTCTCTTTTCCCTGATGTTCTTTCTCCTTGTATCCCATTCCCTTTTTTTAATAATTACCTCACAATAAAAATACTTTTACATTGTGTACAGTTGTACAGGGTTAGTTCAGAAAAACAAACAGAACACACCTTTTTTGAGGGGAAAGAAATAATAAAAATTTTAATAATAATAATATAATAATTTATTATTATTATTTTTTTTTTTATTATTATTATTATTTTATTATTATTATTATTATTATTATTTTATTATTTTTTTTATTATTATTATTTTATTATTAATATTGTTATTTTATTGTAAAAAAGCACTAAACCCCACATGGGTTGTGAATTGTTATATAGAGAAAAGGCTATGAAAAAAAATTTTTTTACAGTTATTGCCCAGTGTTTGAAGAGAAAACGTAATTTTTCCCGACACTCCTACACAGTATTTTGTAAACAATTTTCATATTTCATAAATTTTTATTCTGTGAGGGAGATTATGTTTATTTACAGTGGACCCCGGTATTTGATGGGATCGGTATTCGATAAATCCGGTATTCGAGCATTATATCGCAAAAAATTTCCTCGGTATTCGATTGAAAACCCCGGGATTCAATACGATTCGTACGGGGGGACCTGTCCTGGTGGCAAAAGCCCCGTGTGTGCCAGTGTTTACAAGCCAGCCAGGTTTTTGGGGCATCTAAGGATCATTTGGTAATTTCCCTTTATCACTGGTTTGGGGTTGTTTCTGTAAATAAGTCACCCTGGGCCCCAAGAAAACTTCTAGTGCCATCCCTGGGTAAAAAGGGTGAGAATTGTATGGAAAATTAAAAAAAGATTTTGAAGGGTTTGGGGTAACCCCGGAGCCCATGCCAGTTGTGGAATCCATTGTGTTACTTCAAAAATTTAAAGGGAAAAAAATGTGCACGTGGGTTGAAAATGCAAAACCCCTTTTGGTGAAAATCACCCTAAAAGCTATTGCAAGCCGTGCTGGTGACTATTTCATGACAAATGTTGTGGCCCCTTTTTGACAAATCGTAAAGGAACGGGAGGTACAAGCTCTATGGCAAATTTTTTGTGCGAAGAGGTCCAGTGACTCTCAAGTGGTCCTAGTGGGTTTAACCCTTTCAGGGTCCGTCCCCTAGATTACGGTTTACGTTCAGGGTTTCCAACCGTAGATCTCGCCTGATAGCTACTCTGTAAAAAAGTGAGTGGGGAAATTTGGGCCCAGATATGAGAGAAACATCTATGTGGTATGTGTGACCCCAAAAAACGATCCTGCAGCACACTGTGTATAATGAGAGAAAAAAAATGAAATAGGGTTTTTCGATTAAAACAGCAATTTGCGTGTTTTTTGTATTTTTTTTTATGTTGTATTTGGATTTCTTGGGTTCTTTTGATAGATGGAAGACATATTACAGAAATAGAGATGATTTTGTTTGGGTTTTTTGCACGGAAAGGCTTGAAAAACTGAGCTAAATAGGAAATGTTAAAATTTTTGCCGTTTCAAGAGTAAACAAACGACCTCAACCATCAAATACACGTCAGGGGTGGGTCTAATATACTTTCACAAATATGGTGATTTTTATTTATAAAATTATTACAGTATTGCAAAACAGTAAATCTTCTATTTTTTGGTGTGAAAAAAAATTATTTGGAATAAAAATCAAATGGAATTTATTCTTTAAACCCCACAAAACAAAAACTAATGAAAGAAAAAAATGTTATTTTTTGTGAGGAATGCCTACATTTTTTCATTCTGGACCTTTTTGAAATTGGAATATTTTGAATTTGTTTTAAAATTTGGCCAAATTAACAATTTCCGATCACTTTATTTTTTTTAAAAACAGTTGTTTGGCGTTTTTCTTGTGCTCAAACGATAGAATAGAAGAATACTAGTGAAAAAGCTAAGAATTTTTTGATTGGGAAAAATGTATTGGCTAAAATGGGAGGGCAAAGTGGCAAAAAACGCCGTTGTAAATATCGCTGAAAAATCAAAATTGCGAGGTATTTTTGTCAATTTTCCCCCAAAATTTGTACTTTTTTTTATTACCCTTTACAAAAAGATTCTCTCGATTTCATAAGAAAAAATAACAAATTTTTTTTTTGAAAATTCTTGGACACGGTGCGTGACTCCAGATTTGGGCCTTGGACCCCGAAAGGGTTTTTTAAAAAGGGGAAAAAACCCAGAAAAAAGGGCTTGCTACCCCAAGTCCTAATTGAAGGGGATTCCCCCTTTAAACATAACACCTCTCCCTCCTCCCCTCCCATAATCACCACCCTATTTCATTAAAGGGAAATGTCAAATTTTTTTATTGTTATTGTAATCATTTTTATTGCATTAAACTTAATATTTCAGTAGAAAATTTTTTTTGTTATACTTTTTTGGGTGTTTGACGGAATTAATTTTATTTCCATTTTTCTTATGAGGGGAAAAAAGATTCGGTTTTCGAAAATCGGTTTGTGAGCTTCAGGAACGGATTTAATATCGAATACTGGGGGGCCCCTGTATATGTAGGGGTTTCATATTAATTTTTAGGAAAAATATCATTTATGGATTTATGAAAAATGCCCTTTTTATGTAAAAAAAGAATTTAGTGTGCCCAATAGTGATTTTTTAGTAGTATTGGCATCTGAGTAGAGAGATCTTATATTTTAAAGTGTACCTGCAACCAGCAAGGGGTTTTAAGTTTATTTAGGTAGGTACACATAAGTATAATTATCGAGTATATATAAAATAGGCAGTAAATTCAAAACACTTGAAAAAATTTTTGGGAAAATTTCCTGACATAATGATATGGTCACGGAAAAAAATAAACAAAACCCGGTGGGGGGGGGGGGGGCGCCTATTGAAAAACCCCCTTGCCGTATAGCAAATTTTGGTCATAAATTTGGGGCACTGCCCTATTAGAGAATGCCCTAAGGGAAAACGTTTTAAAGCGGGGGGGCTTACGTATTAAGCTTTTATTCTTTTGTTGAGAACATCACATAGATGAAACTAGTCATAAGTTTAAGGAACTTTTTTTTTTCCCAGATAATTTTGAAGTAGTTTTCTGTGCCTAAATACAGGTATGCCTCTTTCTTTGCTCTAGACAAGTTGCAGGACCTTTGCAGCTGTACTGTTCTTATTCAGACTATAATCACTTAATTCTGCATAATGAGAATCTTCATTGCACATTGTGAACTGTGCCAGTCTCAATGGCAACTATACGTTGTATACAATTTATAGAATTACTGATAGAAATAGGAGATTGTATAATAATGAAGTTGCATTAAGCGAGGGAGGCCTGTATAGGATTAATTTACAGCAACTTAATTTCTTTAGAATATTACATAGCTCTTGTGGAATCTTTAAGATTTTATTACTCTTGCAAGATTAATGAACTTTCCTTACGAGAAAGATTGTCATGGTTTTTGAAACATCATTCATTAGGAAACCTTAATGCATACAGTAAAAACAGGTGATGAATGACTTGAATTGGAGACAGCCAGCGTTAAAAACATATGCATTTTAAAACTATCATAAAATTTAATACAGCAATGAAATCAGATTAGATAGTTATATTTACTGCATTGAAATAGACCTTATTTGTTTTAACTTGTAAGAATTTTTGTTTTGTTCTGTTGAGTAAAGATTTAATTTTTTTTCAACACTGGCCATCTCCCACTGAAGCAGGGTGACGCAAAAAAGAAAGAAACACTTTCACCATTCATACATAATCACTGTCTTTGCAGAGGTGCCCAGATATGACAGTTTAGATGTTACTCCAAACAGCCAATATCCTAAACCCCTCTTTTAAAGTACAGGCATTGGACTTCCCAGCTCCAGGACTCTAAGTCCAGTTAACAGGTTTCTCTGAATCCCTTCACAAAATATTACCCAGTTCACACTCCAACAGCTCGTCAGGTCCCAAAAACCCCTTGTCTTCATTCACTCCTAACACGCTCACATTTGCCTATTGCATGTCCAGGCCCCTTGCAGACAAAATCTCTCTACCCCCCCCCCTCCATCCTTTCCTAGGAAGACCCATATCCCTCCTCCCCCCAACTACAGATTTATACACCATCCAAGTCATTCTATTTTGCTCCATCCTCTCTAAATGACAAAACCACCTCAGTAACCCCTCTTCAGCCCTTCTTATAATGCCACTAGGACCAGCTTGAGAGTCGCTGGACTTCTGTCGCACAACATAACTGGCAACCTCACCATGCCTCATCACACTATGTATGCCACTACAATTCTTAAATCTTTCAAACCAACCTTTGCTGGCCTTAAATTCACTCACATCACCACTAGTTGCAGGCAATTTCTTTACCAAATCGTCATGCAACTGCCTAGCCTTTTCACAAATGATCGCTTGAGAGATGCTATCTCCTGCTATCTGTTTTTCATTTATCCACATAAGTAACAATCTCTCAACATTTTCTAACACTTGCGGTCGCTGTTTCGTAATCACAGTTGCACCTTTTGCAAGAACAGCTTTCTTGATTGCCATTTTCCTGGTCACTATATTAGAGATGGTTGATTGGGGTTTATTATACATCCTGACCAGCTCCGACACACACACTCCACTTTCGTAATTTGCAATTATCTCTTTCTTCATTTCATAAGTCATTAGCGACTTTTTTCTCGAAGGGTTGGCACTAGAAGCTTTCTTGGGGCCCATGGTGACTTATTTTGCAGAAACAAGCACCAAACACAGTGATAATATGGATAATATGGAACGTACCGAATGTATCCTTAGATGCGCACACACTGACTGACTTGTAAACACTAGCACACACGGAGCAGTTCAGGCCACACGTGGACAGGTCTCGTACGAATCGTATCGAATACCGGGTTTTCAATCGAATACCGAGGAAAAATTTTTGCGTTAAAATGCATCAAAAACCGGATTTATCGAATACCGATGCCATTGAATACCGGGGGTCCACTGTATTTATAGATGGGGTTGTAAGAGAAGTAAATGCGAGGGTCTTGGCAATAGGCATGGAGTTGAAAGATAAAGAATCACACATAAAGTGGGAGTTGTCACAGTTGCTCTTTGCTGATGACCCTGTGCTCTTGGGAGATTCTGAAGAGAAGTTGCAGAGGTTGGTGGATGAATTTGGTAGGGTATGTAAAAGAAGAAAATTAAAAGTGAATACAGGAAAGAGTAAGGTTATGAGGATAACAAAAAGATTAGGTGATGAAAGATTGGATATCAGATTGGAGGGAGAGAGTATGGAGGAGGTGGACATATTCAGATATTTGGGAGTGGACGTGTCAGCGGATGGGTCTATGAAAGATGAGGTGAATCATAGAATTGATGAGGGGAAAAGGGTGAGCAGTGCACTTAGGAGTCTGTGGAGACAAAGAACTTTGTCCTTGGAGGCAAAGAGGGGAATGTATGAGAGTATAGTTTTACCAACGCTCTTATATGGTTGTGAAGCTTGGGTGATAAATGTTGCAGCAAGGAGAAGGCTGGAGGCAGTGGAGATGTCATGTCTGAGGGCAATGTGTGGTGTGAATATAATGCAGAGAATTCGTAGTTTAGAAGTTAGGAGGAGGTGCGGGATTGCCAAAACTGTTGTCCAGAGGGCTGAGGAAGGGTTGTTGAGGTGGTTCGGACATGTAGAGAGAATGGAGCGAAACACAATGACTTCAAGAGTGTATCAATCTGTAGTGGAAGGAAGGCGGGGTAGGGGTCGGACTAGGAAAGGTTGGAGGGAGGGGGTAAAGTAGGTTTTGTGTGCGAGGGGCTTGGACTTCCAGCAGGCATGCATGAGCGTGTTTGATAGGAGTGAATGGAGACAAATGGTTTTTAGTACTTGATGTGCTGTTGGAGTGTGAGCAAAGTAACATTTATGAAGGGATTCAGGGAAACCGGCAGGCCGGACTCGAGTCCTGGAGATGGGAAATGCAGTGCCTGCACTCTGAAGGAGGGGTGTTAATGTTGCAGTTTAAAAACTGTAGTGCAAAGCACCCTTCTGGCAAGACAGTGATGGAGTGAATGATGGTGAAAGTTTTTCTTTTTCGGGCCACCCTGCCTTGGTGGGAATCGGCCAGT
The DNA here is from genome assembly GCF_026875155.1 of Cherax quadricarinatus. Taxonomy (NCBI): domain Eukaryota; kingdom Metazoa; phylum Arthropoda; class Malacostraca; order Decapoda; family Parastacidae; genus Cherax; species Cherax quadricarinatus. The sequence goes on from NC_069404.1 coordinate 84,144,580, forward strand.
GTGCTAATACAGTGGACCCCTGGTATTCGATATTAATCCGTTCCTGAGAGCTCATCGAATACCCATAATATCGAAAACCGAATCAATTTTCCTCATAAATAATGGAAATCAAACTAATCCGTGCAAAACGCCCAAAAGTATGAAAAAAAAAAATTTTACTACATGAAATATTAAGTTTAATGCAATAGAATAATTACAATAACAATAAAATAATTGACACTTACCTTTAATGAAGATCTGGTGATGATTGATGGGATGGGAGGAGGGGAGAGGTGTTAGTGTTTCAAAGGGGAATCCCCTTACATTAGGACTTGAGGTAGCAAGTCCTTTTCCGGGGTTACTTCCCTTCTTTTAATTCCACTAGGACCAGCTTGAGAGTCACTGGACTTCTGTCACACAACATAACTGGCAGCCTCACCATACCTAATCACACTATGTATGCCACTATGATTCTTAAATCTTTCAAACCAACCTTTGCTGGCCTTAAATTCACTCACATCACCACTAGTTGCAGGCAATTTCTTTACCAAATCGTCATGCAACTGCCTAGCCTTTTCAAAAATGATCGCTTGAGAAATGCTATCTCCTGCTATCTGTTTTTCATTTATCCACACCAGTAACAATCTCTCAACATTTTCTAACACTTGCGGTCGCTGTTTTGTAATCACAGTTGCACCTTTTGCAAGAACAGCTTCCCTGATTGCCGTTTTCCTGGTCACTATAGTAGAGATGGTTGATTGGGGTTTATTATACAACCTGACCAGCTCCGACACATGCACTCCACTTCCGTACTTTGCAATTATCTCTTTCTTCATTTAATAAGTCATTAGCGACTCTTTTCTCGAAGGGTTGGCACTAGAAGCTTTCTTGGGGCCCATGGTGACTTATTTTGCAGAAACAAGCACCAAACACAGTGATAATATGGATAATATGGAATGTACCGAATGTATCCTTAGATGCGCGCACACTGGCTGGCTTGTAAACACTAGCACACATGGAGCAGTTCCGGCCACACATGGACAGGTCTCATATGAATCGTATTGAATACCGGGTTTTCAATCGAATACCGAGGAAAAATTTTTGCGTTAAAATGCGTCGAAAACCGGATTTATCGAATACTGATGCCATCGAATACCGGGGGTCCACTGTAATAATAATACAGTGGACCCCCGCATAACGATATTAATCCGTTCATGAGAGCTCATTGTTATGCGAAATTATCGTTATGCGAATGAATTTTCCTCATAAGAAATAATGGAAATCAAATTAATCCGTGCAAGACACCCAAAAGTATGAAAAAAAAAATTTACCAAATGAAATATACATTTTCCTACACACAAAGAGAAGGATACATGCACAATAGTAGAGTAGTACATGCACAGTGTATATTGTGCATGTACTACTCTACTAAATGAAGAATAAATGACACTTACCTTTATTGAAGATGCAGCAATGGACTGATGAGACACTGTGTTCCTGGGAGTGCCTTTTCCTCCTGAGTACTGTAGGTCCGTTTGGCATTTTCTTCCAGAACAGGCCTTATCACACTGTGTATGTCACTACGATTCTTAAATCTCTCAAACCAACCTTTGCTGGCTTTAAATTCACCAATATGAGCACTAGTTCCAGGCGTTTTTTCCCTGTTCACCTGGGTGTTAGTCAATGGTGTGGGTTGCATCCTGGGAGACAAGATTAAGGACCCCAATGGAAATAAGTTAGACAGTCTTCGATGACACAACTTTTTTGGGTTATCCTGGTGGCTAACCCTCTGGGTTAATTGTTTCTTGGTATTCTCAATAAGCCACACCAACAACGGTGCTACAGCAGCAGCAGCAGCAGCTGACAGTGCTACAGCAGCAGCAGACGATGCTACAGCAGCAGCAGACGATGCTACAGCAGCAGCAGACGGTACTACAGCAGCAGCAGACGGTACTACAGCAGCAGCAGCAGCAGACGGTACTACAGCAGCAGCAGCAGCAGACGGTACTACAGCAGCAGCAGCACAGAGGGAAATACACCCGCGGGCAAAAGGGTACAAACGGGCGGGCAGAAAGATGGAACTAAAAGCACAGAAAGCACAGCAGCGGGTTTTTAAAAACGATGGTACAGGCAGAAAGCAGCAGCAAAACATGCTAAAAAGCAGCCCCCAGCAGCTGACATTTCCCAACAGCACCCACACCCGACAATGCTAAAAGAAAAGCAGACTACTACAACAGCAGCAGAGACGGAATTTAAACAACAGCAGTAGCACGGGGGCTGACGGTGGTACAGCGCAGCACAGCTAAACGGGGGCTACAGCAAAGGCAGAGTTTGATGGGCACAGCACAGCAGCAGCTGACAGTGCTACACCCACAGCAGCATCACATTTGCCCAAAGGGTACCCCCAGTATTTCGATAATTTTTCTCACCCTTTTTTTCCACGGGGTTTGGGCACAAGAAGCTTTCTTGGGGCCCATGGCCCACTTTTTTTTTTGGGCAGATAAAACCCAAAAAAAACCACTGAAATAATACGAAATGTTACATTGTATGCTTGGTTTTTAACCGCGGAGCTGTTTTTAAACAATCCCACCCGGCGGAAAACATTTTGGGGCTGGCTCGGGCCCTCACTTTGACTTTTCCTGGGATGAACAGTTGAGTGGGTTTTTTAGCGGTATGCGGGGCAAAACCCTTTAGCGATAAAAGTATCGGTATGCGGATTTAACTTTATTAAGGCCAATGGTATGGGGGGGTCCACTGTACAGGGTCCCCCGTTTTTCTTTATTTCCCAGCAATAAAAAAAATTTTCCGCCAATAAAGGGGGGTATTTTCGTAAAAAAAAATGGATTTCCGCTTTTCATGGGTTGACTCGCGAGTCGAGATTTTCTCCATGACCTCCCCACGGCTTAGCTGGGGCGGCCCCCAAAGGTCTGGCATTGTTTACCATTTAGCGAAGGTTCCCTCACGTGCCCCAAAGCGAAAAAAATTTTCAAAAATACGGGGGGGCCCCCCCGCATACCGGACGCCTTGAAATAACGGCCCAACCCCCATCCCGGGGAACCTTTGATCCAAAAAAATTTTGGCCTCCCCATACCGCCCAAAAACCCCGCTCAGCGCCCTTCGGCTAAAGACCGCCCAAAAGTGCGGCCTGACCCAGCCTCTTTTTTTTCCGCCGGTGGCCTTGGGTTTACCAGCCACCCCTCCTCGGAAAACTTTCCCAAGCATAAAAACGGAATTTTTCGTATTTTTTAACAGTTTTTTTCGGTGTTTAAAATTTTTGGAAAAAAAATTTGCCCAAAGGGGCCCCAAGAAAGCTTTTTATTTTCCAACCCTACAGAAAATAAGGGTTAAAAATTCCAAAGAAGAAAGAAAGAGATCATTGAAAATATGAAAGGGGATTTCGTATCACCAACCTGGTCGGGTTTTGTCCCAAAAAGGGCCAAATCAACCATCCACTATTGTGGGCAACGGGAAAAGAAAATAAAGGGAAGTTTTTCTTCCCAAAAAGGTTTAACTTTTTTTTTCCCGAAACAGAGAAAGCAGGTGATGGAAGATTTTTGAGAGACTCTTTTTGGTGTGGATAAATAAAAAACCCACTAGCGGAAGATAGCGTTTTCAAGCGTTTTCATAACAAAAAGGGCTAAACTGCAAAAAGGTTTTAAAAAAAAAAAGGCCTGCAACAGTGATGTTTTGGAGGGGAATTTAAGCCGAAAAGGGTTTGGTTTTTAGAGTTTTTAAGAAGCGTAGGGCATACTTTAGTGATAAGGCATGGGGGAGGCTCCCCATTTCGGACCACAAAGGGGCAAAAAAATTTGGCAGAATTCAAGGAGTACAAAAAGTGAAGGATTTGAAACCGAACAAGTGTTTAAATTTGGGTGATAAAAACAGCCTTTTTTGGAAAAAAAAACCCAAAGGCAGGCCCCTACTTTACTCAGGGGGAAAAAGGGCACCCCCAGGCCCAAAGGGCCTATGAAAGACAGGCTTACTTTTTTTGAGGGTTTTCCCAAATGCTATTTGGTGATTGAAAAGTTAAGCCTTTTTTAAGGTATCACTCGGGAAACCCCAGAGCGTTCAGGCAAAAGAATGTCCTCAAGGAAAAATTTTTGGTGGGTGCGGGGGAGGGCAAACAAAAAGGCAGGGTCACTAGGGGATTTTTTCTATAACGGTTACACCATGAAATTTTCCCCCCCAATGTGAAAGATTACCTAACTGAAAAAAATTAGAATTTAAAGGCCCCCCGGGTGTTAGAAAATTTGCCCCTGGTCATCCAAACAGACTTGGAAAGAGCAACTTTATGGGGACATGACTTCATTAAGGTGAATTTTTTGGGCCTCCTAATACCACTCCCTCCAGCAGCCCAGGGAACCCTCAGGTTATTGCAAACTTAAAAAAACTGAAACACAAAAGCTCTGTTTGAAAGGTGCTTTGTATTGACCTCAGAAACCCCAACTGACACTAAAGATTTTTTGGAGAGACACTTTAATATCCTAAATTTGGGTAAAAAACCCTTTTATGGGTAAGGCTTGGGGGGGAGTGACTAAGAAACCTTGCACTGCTTGGAAGAAACGTGGCCGAAGGGTGTAGAAAAAAAGGGTTTTTTGGGAAAGGGTTTGAGGCAAACCCCTGAGGGGAATTATGCCCAGTTGGGGGAATAAATTGTGGAAATTGGGGGAAAGGGCCCTTTGGGTTTTTTTGGGGAGGTTATTTTGGGGAGGATGGGGAAAAAATTTGGGGGAGGAACGACAATGAAGAACTAACCACTGATGAGTTTGATAGACCCAACTTCAAAGCAAAAAGGCCGGGAACCTGGGGAAACGGGTTCAAAGGGGGGGAAAAAAAATTTTAAAGGGAAATTTTGCCTACTAAAAAGGGATTAAGGAAATTGGGGAAAAAATGGCTTAAGTGCAAACCTTTTTTGTTTAAAAACCCACCCTCACACAGCTATTGAAAAAGCCTGTTGGCAACCTGTACACTGAAAAAGTTGTGAAACATTAGGGAAGTCTAAAAAGGGAAAAAGGTACAGGCCACTATGGAAAAGATATGTTGGCGAAAAAAGTCCATTTACTTTTTGAACTTGGGCCAATGGCATTAAAAAAGAAGGGAAGTAACCCCAGAAAAAAGGGCTCCCACACCTCAAGTCTTAAAGGAAGGGGGATTTCCCCCCTAAAAAACCAACCTCTCCCCTCCCCCCTCCCCCTCCCATCAAACATCACCAATCTTCAAAAAAAGTAAGGGGTCATGTTAATTTGTGCATGCCTTTTTCAGTTTTTTGTGTATTAAAATTAACATTTCATTTGGAAAAAAAATTTTTTTTAAAACTTTTTGGGGGTCTTGCACGGGTTAATTTGTTTTTCCCTTATTTCTTATGGGGAAAATTTATTCCCCATACCGAAAAATTTCGCATAACAGCCAGCCCTTGCAAAGATTAAGGGGCCTATGTGGGGTCCACTGTAATTTTCCTTTACTTTTTGTGCTTTCAAGTAACTAAATAAGCTACCATGGGTCCAAAGAAAGCTCCTAGTGCCCAAACCTGTGGTAAAAAGGGGGAGAAACCCCGATTGAATTTTAAACCCCTTTTAGGGTTTTTTGGTTTGTACTAGTACGTTTTTAACGCTTGGGGTTTTTGACGTACTAGAAAGAAAAAATTCCTAAACGGCCTCAAAACTAGTGGGAGAAGCTGGGAGGCCCCCCCATAGAAAGAATGGGTCAAAGTGGTCAGTGTCACAGTCCCAAAAAAAAAACCTGCAGCACAAAAGTGCATAATGAGGGAAAAAAAAAAAAATTTTTAAAACCCTTTTTTTGGGGAAAAAATCAGCGACTTTGCAGTGTATTTTCGTATGGTAATTTTTTGTTTATTCTAGTTTTCTTGGTCTCATTTTATAGAAAGGGGAAAACATATTTCAGAAATTGGGGAGATTTTTTACCGGTTTTACAATGAAAGGTGCCTTTAAATTGAGCCAAAGTTTGCAGAATTTTTTTTTTTACCAAACTTAAAAAATAAACCAAACGTGCAAGCGTGCAATACACTTCCCCAAATGGTTTTCCAAAAATTCTTTCACAAGTGCCCCAAAAAAAAAATATTTTATACCATTTTTTACACTAATGCAGTAGTCTGAAAAACAGTAAAAACTTATAAATTTTTTTTGAGAATAAAAATTTAAATGGAAAGCAAAAGAATATTTAAAAAGGGGGCCTTTTTACGTGACTAAGGGCTAGAGAAATGTCCCTTTTAGTGCCAGAAAATTTTTTTCTTGTTTATTCTGGACCCCCATTTGGAAAATTTGGGATCTTTTGGGAAAATTTTTGTGAAATTGGGGGAAAATTTTCTAAATTCTGACCACTGTTTTGGATAGTTTAATTTCATAAATGGGTGGTTTTTGCACCCCTTCAGAAAAGAAAAAAGGGGTTTTCTAAAAAAAACGAAATATTTAATTTTTTTTTCGACTATAAAAAAGTGAAATTGGCCGAAAATTTTGGGGTCAAAATGGGGGAAAATCGCCGAAAAGTAAACCCTCGCCGGACCCCCTAACTTTGCGGGGAGCAAAATTTCCCTTTAAATTTTTCAACAAAATTTTAAAAATTTGGTGTCTTTTTTGAAACGGGGAAAAAATTCTCTACTTTCATAAGGAAAAAAATTTTTTTTTTTTTTTTAAAATTTGGGCCCACCCTGAGAACGATTTCGGAGAGGCCTGTCGACCCTCAAAAGGGTTTTAAAATCTGATATTGTAGTTTAAAAAAATAGTTATTTTGTTGTTGGCCTTGAAATGCCTTTGATTGGTTTTTTTCATTTTAGTAAAAATTTCAGTAAAAAAAAAAATTTTTGATTTAAATTTTTTCATTAAATAAGAGGTTGGTTTTCAGGGTCAATGCTTTTTAATCATAAATTTTTTAGGGAAACTAATTAGAATTAATTTTAAAACAAAGTAAAAGTCTTAAAACTAAAAAAAAGCAAACCCGGGTTTTTTTTTTAACAAAATGTAAAATAATGAGCTTTAAGGGGCTAATACAAAAAGAAGTTTAAGATAAATAATGGACTTGGGGGGTATGATATTGGGAGTAAATAAAAGGGAATTTTTTTAAAGTTAAAAATTATAGTATAAATTTAATAAAAAAAAGGGACAAAATAGGTTTTTGGTTAACAATAAAGTGGTAATCAAAAAATTACTTTGGAAATAAAAGGCAAAATTGGGAACTTTTTCTACTTTTGCCCTAAGAATAGCACCCTTTAAATTTTTTTTTAACTTTTTTTGAATAAAAAAAACTAGGATAGTTATATAAACAAAAAAAAAGGAAAAAATATAAGGGGGAACTAAAATTAAGTAATGGTAAAGCAAAAATTTTTAAAAGGGGCAGATGGGAGGAATTAAAAAAATAAACTTATAAAAATAAAAACGATTTTAAAAAGGTACTTGCAATTGCACTAGATCTGGTATAGGGGTTTTTACAAATCAGATATAAATAGATTTAAATTTTACAAAATTAAAAAATTTACAATTAAATACCAAAAGAAAAAATAGGGAAAAAAATAACAATGGGAAATTTTCTTGGTTTTTAAAAATAATAAGAAGGGTAACAAGGGACACAGTACAAGGATAAGAAAAAAGGGTTTTGGGGGTTTAATATAAAAACTTGAAAAAATTTGGCAAAAAAATGTTATGGGGGGAAATAAAAAAATAAAATTTTTAAATTTCAAAATTAAAAATTGACTGGGGGTAAAAAAAGGTTTTAAAAAAATTTTAGTAAATAATAATGAAATTTCAAAAAAAAATGAAAAAGTAATTTTTTTTCATTCAATAATTTCACTGGAAATTATACTTGGGGGTTAATGGCAATACAAGGGAAATTTAAAAGGGTAATCTAGGGTAGAAAAATTTGGTTTTTAAAACAGGGAAAGGTAATTAGGGCAAGAATGGTTATTAAATGTCAAAAAGTTAAGAGTAAAATTTAAATTTTTTTGCAAAAATGAAAATTTTTTTAATTTTTTGTAAGTAAAATCAATTGATAGTTTTAAAAAAAATATTTAGGTAAATAAAATGGACAGGAAAGTAAACAATTTTTACCCAATGGTTTTAAACGAACCCAAAAAAAAGAAAATCCCCATAAGGGGACTTTATGCTTTCAGTAAAATCACAAAATGGGAGTTGATTATTTAATTTTCTAAAATTGTAAAATGAAAATTTGAAAAAAAATGGAGCAAAACGTACACTACACTACGTAGGCTTTTAAGTTGGACATTGTTTAGTTATTCTCTGTAAAGATTAGTTCCCTGAAAATCGGGGATAGATCATTCTCGTTTGTGATTGTGTACATTTTGACCTACATTTTTTTTCCCCTAACTAGAATTTTCCATCCCGTGTGAAGGGCATTGTGTATTGTGTCATTATTCTCTCGCTTAAGTTTTCTGACTCTATACAGGGGTTCTGACGTTTTTTGGTAAGACACTCGTTTATGATAACCTCTTTCTTTACTTTAATAGATGCAAAAATTTAAAGTCTTTTTTCCTGTCATGTGAGTGGAAATCTAAGCATAACACTTTTTCTACCATGGGATCCTAGTAACCTGGCTTCTTTTATTTCAGACTCTGGTACTATACAACAAACGTTGTCCTATAAAAACGAAACAGATCACAAATAAAAGGGCTTGGTTGCCCATGGCTAACCAGCAGCATTCTGAAATCCATTGATAAGAACACCAATATGAAAAGCAATATAGACATGGCTTAATCCAACAAAGATATTTTTAAAAACACTATTCAATCAGTTCTCCCCAAAAGTATAAAGAAAGCCAAACAACTATACTACTCCAGCAATTCACTGACAAAAAGGGGAAAGTTATAAAAAAGACCTGGAAAACACACTCAGATTCTGTGCACCCACAAACTGAAAAAAAACAGGATATTGTCCTAACTAAACCTAATGAAACACCACTGCACCCACTAAAACAGCTAACAAGATAAAACGACTTCTTCTCAACCATAGGATCAAATCTTCCCAGTAAAATCCCATGTACCAAACGCCCATGCCGGGACTATCTAGATGGGAATTTCCCAAATCCTTCTATCTTTGTACCAACTGAGCCCACCAAAGTCACTGAGATTATAAAGTCATTTAAAAATAACTCGGGAACCTGTCTCATGTCCCACCATTAATTATACAAGTGAGCGGCCCATGTCCTTCGCATGCTATTTCATTACTTTTTAACATGTCACTAGAAACTAGCACCTTCCCAAACTATTCAAGACGGCAAGCTTACACCAATACATAAAGGTGGTGACCCACAGATGTAAACAACAATAGGGCCCAAAATCAAACTTACCATTGCTATCCAAAATCTTCGAGAAACTCCCTGCACAGGAGACTGTATTCATTTATAACGGCACAAAACATACTCAACCCCTGCTAATTTGGAATTCAGGAAAAATAAAAACACTAATGATGCAATTGTAAAAATGCTAGATCTGCTTTACACAGCATTGGAAAATAAGAAATATCCACTAGGAATTTTTAATTGACCTAAGAAAAGCTTTGACACAGTAGACCACCGGCATCCTACTCCACAAACTTGACCATTATGGTATAAGAGGCCATGCGCTTGCATATTTTCAAATCCTACCTTACTAATAGGGATCAGTATGTCACCATAAAGACACAGCCCTCACCAACACGGCCACTTTATACTAGAGTTCCGCAGGAAGTGTCCTTGGACCCCTGCTCTTCCTCATTTACATCAATGATCTTCCAAAAGTATCCCAACACCTGAAACCCATTCTCTTTGCTGCAAAAACAAAGACTTAGTATCTCTCACCCTAACTTGCCACCCTCAACACCATTGTTAATGAGGAGCTGCTCAAAATATCAACTTGAATGACAGCCAACAAACTTAAACTTAACACTGACAAAACCTACTATATGTATTATGTTTGGTAGCAGAGCAGGTGCTGCACAACTAAACATTAAGATCGACAGCACTCTAATTGCCAGACATAATGAGGGTAAATTCCTAGGCCTATACCTCTACGAGAACCTGAATTTCAGCACCCATATCCAACACACATCAAAAAAAGTATCCAAAACAGTTGGGATCCTCTCCAAGATATATATACTACATGCCGCAAATACCCTTTTCCCCACTATACCATTCACTCATTTATCCATACCTCACCTATGCTATTTGTGCTTGGGGATCAACTGCAGCAATACACCTAAAGCCAATAATAACTCAACAAAAAGCCACAGTAAGAATAATCACTAAATCCCATCCCCTGGCAACACCCCCCCCCCCACTATTCATAATTCTTTATTTATTTATTTATTTATTTATTTAGTAATTTAGCATACAACAGAGGTACAAAAAAATACAGGTAAGAGCAGCATGCCAAAGCCACTTATATGCATAGCATTACGGGCTGGCTTAAAATTAACTTAAGATTAACTAAGCAATGATGAAATCATGATAAAACATTATTGTAAACAGATAACTAAAAAGCACAAATGATAAACCCAAAGACAGGTCAAAAGGGTTGCATCATTGCTGTCCCATTCAGTCGAATGGAGTATTCTGTTAGTAGTGTATTTAAAAAAAAAACAAATTTAGATTGGGTCCTGGGTTTTTAACTTTTGTGTATAAAAATTGTGAGTAACATATAGATATACAATTTATAAGGTTCAGTTATTCAGTATTTATTTGGTTTTGAGTGAGTAAGTGATCTTGAGAAGAGACTTAAATTTTAAATAAACAGGTAGTGTTTTTTTTATATTTACAGGTAATGAATTCCAATTTTAGGGCCTTTTATGTGCTTTTGAGTTTTTTCCCATAGCGTGAGATGGCCCACAAGGAACATCAAAGGTGATCTGTGCCTTGTGTATGGTCATGTGTTCTGTTGAGGTTGGCAAGGGGAGATGTTTGAGGGAGGGTTAATATCAGAGTTAAGTGTTCTATGTATGTAATAGTGCAGTAATAAGTATGGATGTTTTGTATGGTGAGTAGGTTGAGTGTTTTGAATATTGGTGGAGTGTGCTGCCTGTAGGAGAATTTGTTATCATTCTAACTGCAGCCTTTTGTTGGTAATTAGTGGTCTGAGATGGTTAATTGTTGTTGAGCCCCATGCACAAATTCCATAGGTGAGATAGGGGTAAATAAGAGAGTGAAAAAAGGGCCAGGAGGGCTGACTGTGGAACATAGTACCGTACTTCGATAGTATGCCTACAGTTTTGGGAAATTTTCTTAGAAATTTGTTGTAAATGTGTATGAAATTTGAGTCTAATTATCAAGGTGGATTCCTAAAATTTTCCCTCGTTACTTTGTGATAGGTGATCTGTTTATCGTAATGTTAAGAGGTACATCTGTACTCTGTTACCAAACTGAATGAAGTAGGTTTTGTCAATGTTTAGTGTAAAGTTTGTTAGTCCCATCCAGGTAGATATTTTCTGTAATTCGGTTTTTTACAGTATTGGCTAGCGTGACTGGGCTGGGATGAGAGAAGACGTACGTAGTGTCCTCTGCAAAAGTGTGGGTTTGAGTAATTGCGAAGCATTTGGTAGGTCATTTATGTATAGGAAAAGAGAAGAGGGCCAAGGACACTTCCCTGTGGGACACCAACTGAAAATTGGTTGAGCGGTAGAGCTTGCCCCATTTGCTACACATTTTGGGCTTCTGTTGCTGAGGTATGACTTGAGGTAGTTGAGGGAGTCCCTCTAATACCATAGTGTGACAATTTACGTGGAGCAAGTCTGGTCAACTGTACAAAAGCTTTACGTAAGTCAATGAAGATCCCCAGTGGACTTCTTTTTCCTCTATTGCAGTGTATATATGTTCTAGCATGTGTATAATACATCACTAGTTTTTTTTATTAGCCTGAATCCAAATTGGCAGGGGTTGAGAATTTTTTGGGAGATGAGGTAGGATTAGATTCGTTTATGAATTAATTTTCGAAGATTTTTGAGAGAGGGGTTAAATTGGATATTGACCTATAGTTATTCAACTCTGTTTGGTCTCCTCCTTTATGGATCGGGGTAACCCTTGCTATTTTGAGAGCTGTAGGGAAGGTGGAGGATTCAATGGATTTGTTAAAGAGTGTTGCAATGATTGGTGATAGTACTTGTGACACTTTTTTGTAAAAAAAGGGTGGTAAGGTATTTAAATCTCCTGCCTTTTTTTTTAGTGCGTTGATAATAAGGGAGACTTCGTATGGGTTAGTCGGAGCTAGGAACAGTGTGTTCAGTAGTTGCCCCGTGAGGTAGTCATTTGGTGGGGTATCTGAGCTTTGGGATTTTATTGGCAAGGTTTTGTCCTATAGTGGAGAAGAATCATTGAGTCTGTTTGCTGTTTCTGTGGTGGGAGTTGGGGTTCACTGATTTTGCTAATTTTATTTCGCTATTTCGTGAATCTTTTTTGTTCCCAGAATTTCTGATAGGGTCTTCCAGGTCTTTTTTATATCACCTCGTAAGTTGGATAATCTGTTCTCATAATACAGTTTTTTTGCCCTTCTTATCAGGCTGGTTAGGATTGACGAGTAACGTTTTGTTTGGTCTCTGGTTATGTGACCCATTCTGTACCGTTTTTCATATTGGGTTTTGTATTTATGGATTTGAGAATGCTGGGTGTTAGCCAGGGACTGTTCAGTCTCTTTGCTTTTCATCTGTTTATTTTTTTAGGGCAGTGCTTGTTATAGAGGTATTGGGTTTTTTTTAGAAAATTATAAAACAAATTTGTCAATTCTGTATTGATTTCTAACTCAGTGTGCCAGTCAATGTTTGTTACTGCTGTTGTGAAGTTATTTTGGCTGCCTCATTGTGAAGTCTGAAAAGGGGACTTTAGTATGTCTTGGGGTATTTTTAAACCCAAAAGTTGTTATGAGGAAAGTTGGGTAGTGGTCCCGTGGTATTTTCTGTAATTATGCCTGATTTTAAAGGGGATATGGTGTTGGTCCAGATGTGGTCAAGTAGGGAAACACTTGTCTCCGTAACTCTTGTAGGTTTTGTTACTGTTGGTAGCAACATGCAGTTACTCATTGTGTTTTTGAAATTTATAACGTGGGGGTCCTGGTCTTGCAGGAGATTTATATTTAAGTCTCTGAGAGTGTAAGTGATCTTTGTTCATGCGTGCATCAGTTATCATACTTCCTAGGTTTTGACTAAATTGGCTAATGTTTGATTGTGGAACTCGTAGATGTTTATCACTGTGAGAGGTTTTTGTAGGTATTTTGGGGTTTGAATTTAGCTATTATATATTTCCCCCTATTCATCCCTTGTCAAGTATTAGTGATACATTTTAGTTGGTTCTGAGTAGTATATAGCTGTGGGCCCCCCCCTTGTTGGTCTGGCCTACAGTTGTGTATGGCTGTGTAACCAGGAATGGCATAGACATCTGTAGTATCAGGGTTTAGCCAGGTTTCAGTTAGTGTAATGATGGACATAATTGGCATGCAAGGAATTAGTAAGCTAGAGGTCATCGAATGCTTGCTTTTAAAGATCTGATATTTTAGTTAAAGATAGTTATGTTGTTGTTGGCTCTGAGAAGTGCCTTTGATTGTTTCTGGGTGTGTAGTAATTACAGTAACTGTTTGAAATCATTAAGTCATTAAACAAGAGGTTGGTACAGGGTCACTGCTTGAATCATAAGATTTGTAGTGAATCTATAGTTAGAATTAAGTATCAAAAAAGTAAATATTCTAAAGCTAAAAAACTAGCACCTGAATTATTAACAAATGTAAAAATAATGAGCTAAGTAGTTTTTTAAGCTAAAATAAAGGAGACAATATAAAAGGGACTAAAATAATTTGTGGTGAACAAATAAAGTGATGATCAAATAATGGAGCTTGGGAATATGATAGTAGGTAGTACTTTAAAGGTAATTCTTTAAAGTTAGAATTATAATATAAAATTATAATATAAAAGGGACTAATATAAGTTGTGGTGAACAATAAAGTGGTAATCAAATAATTGCACTAAGGTCTAATATAATGACTTTTGTGGAGTCTATATTTTGAGCTAGAATGAGCTATAGCACAACTAGATTTAATCTAATAATATAACAATACAAATTAAAAATAGCACCAGTCTCTCGCTAGTAATTGCAATATTTTTTTTTTTTTTTTTTTTTTTTTTTTTTTTTTCAACAAGTCGGCCGTCTCCCACCGAGGCAGGGTGACCCAAAAAAGAAAGAAAATCCCCAAAAAGAAAATACTTTCATCATCATTCAACACTTTCACCACACTCGCACATTATCACTGTTTTTGCAGAGGTGCTCAGAATACCAACAGTCTAGAAGCATACACATATAAAGATACACAACATATCCCTCCAAACTGCCAATATCCCAAACCCCTCCTTTAAAGTGCAGGCATGTACTTCCCATTTCCAGACTCAAGTCCGACTATATGAAAATAAACCGGTTTCCCTGAATCCCTTCACTAAATATTACCCTGCTCACACTCCAACAGATCGTCAGGTCCCAAGTACCATTCGTCTCCATTCACTCCTATCTAACACGCTCACGCACGCTTGCTGGAAATCCAAGCCCCTTACCCACAAAACCTCCTTTACCCCCTCTCTCCAACCCTTCGAGGACGACCCCTACCCCCGCCTTCCTTCCCCTATAGATTTATATGCTTTCCATGTCATTCTACTGTGATCCATTCTCTCTAAATGACCAAACCACCTCAACAACCCCTCTTCTGCCCTCTGACTAATACTTTTATTAACTCCACACCTTCTCCTAATTTCCACACTCCGAATTTTTTGCATAATATTTACACCACACATTGCCCTTAGACAGGACATCTCCGCTGCCTCCAACCGTCTCCTTGCTGCTGCATTTACCACCCAAGCTTCACACCCATATAAGAGTGTTGGTACTACTATACTTTCATACATTCCCTTCTTTGCCTCCATAGATAACGTTTTTTGACTCCACATATACCTCAACGCACCACTCACCTTTTTTCCCTCATCAATTCTATGATTAACCCATCCTTCATAAATCCATCCGCCGACACGTCAACTCCCAAGTATCGAAAACATTCACTTCTTCCATACCCTCCTCCCCAATTTGATACCCAAAATTTTTCTTTATCTAAATCATTTGACACCCCATCACCTTAACTCTTTTCTATGTTCACTTCAACTTTCTACCTTACACACATTCCCAAACTCAACCACTAACCTTTGCAATTTTTCTTTAGAATCTCCCATAAGCACAGTATCATCACAAAAAGAAAACTGTGTCAATTCCCATTTTGAATTTGTTTCCCCATAATTTAATCCCACCCCTCTCCCAAACACCCTAGCATTTACTTCCTTTACAACCCCATCTATAAATATATTAAACAACCATGGTGACTTTTACACATCCCTGTCTAAGACCTACTTTTACCGGAAGAAAGTCTCCCTCCTTCTACACACCCTAACCTGAGCCTCACAAATCCTCATAAAAACTTTTTACAGCATTTAATAACTTACCACCTATTCCATATACTTGAAACCCATCTGCCACATTGCTCCTCTATCCACTCTATCATATGCCTTTTCTAAATCCATAAATGCAATAAAAACCTCCCTATCTTTATCTAAATACTGTTTACATATATGCTTCAATGTAAAAAACCTGATCTACACATCCCCTACCCACTCTAAAACCTCCTTGCTCAATCCGCAATCCTACATTCTGTCTTACCTCTAATTCTTTCAATTATAAACCCCACCGTACACTTTTCCTGGTATACTCAGTAAGCTTATTCCTCTGTAATTTTTACAGTCTCTTTTGTCCCCCCTTTTCCCCTTTTATAAAAGGGACTATACAGCCTCTGCCAATCCCTAGGTACCTTCCCCCTCTTTCATACATTTATTAAACAAAAGTACCAACCACTCCAACACTATAATCCCCCCCTGCTTTTTAAAATTTCTTTCATGATCCCCATCATTCCCGCTGCTTTACCCCCTTTCATTTTTAAAGTAATGCCTCACGTACCTCCCCCCACACTTTCATTCTTTCTCTTCTTCACTCCTAAAAGATGGTATACCTCCCTGACCCGTGCATGAAATTACTGCCTCGTTTTCTTCCTTAACATTTAAAAGTTCCTCAAAATATTCTCGCCATCTACCCAAATACCTCCATCTCCCCCTCTACTACTCCCCTACTCTGTTTTTTTAAATGACAAATCCATATTTTCCCTAGGCTTTCTTAACTTGTTTAACTCGCTCCAAAATTTTTTCTTATTTCATTAAAATTTCTTGACAGTGCCTCTCCCACTCTATCACTCTCTCCTTTGCACTCTCTCACCATTTCCCCTTTACCTTTCTTTTACTCTCCATATCTCGCTCTTCTTAAACACTTCTGCTTTGAAAAAACCCTCTCAAAAGCACCTTTTCTCTTTTAGGTCTAATATAATGAATTTGGTATTGCTACATACAACTGATTTAATCTAATAATATAAAAAGGGCACAAGACCTCAATTTAATTGCACTAAGTGTTAATAAGTTGTTTACAAGAATTAGAGTAAACTAGATTTAAATTGACAAGATAAAAAATACAATATAATATAAAATTATATATAATATATATAAATATATATATATAATATATATATATATAATATATATATATATATATATATATTATAAATTATATATATATATATAATAAATATATATAATTAATATATATATTTTATTTTTTTTTATTATCACACTGGCCGATTCCCACCGGGGCGGGGTGGCCCGAAAAAAAAAACTTTCACCCTCATTCACCCACACTGTCTTGCCAAAGGGGGCTTTACACTACAGTTTTTAAACTGAAAATTAACACCCCCCTTCAAATGCAGGGACTGTACTTCCCTCTTTTCCCGGACCAAGTCCGGCCTCCCGGTTCCCTGAATCCCTTCATAAATGTTTCTTCTCACACCCCAACAGCACGTCAAGTATTAAAAACCATTTGTCTCCCTTCACTCCCATAAAAACGCTCATGCATGCCTGCTGGAAGTCCAAGCCCCTCGCACACAAAACCTCCTTTACCCCCCCCTCCAACCTTCCCTAGGCCACCCCCCTACCCCGCCTTCCTTCCACTACAGACTGATACACTCTTGAAGTCATTCTGTTCGCTCTCCATTCTCTCTACATGTCCGAACCACCTCAACAACCCTTCCTCAGCCCTCGGGACAACAGTTTTGGTAATCCCGCACCTCCTCCTAACTTCCAACTACGAATTCTCTGCATTATATTCACACCACACATTGCCCTCAGACATAAACATCTCCACTGCCTCCAGCCTTCTCCTCGCTGCAAACATTCATCACCCACGCTTCACCCCCATATAAGAGCGTTGGTAAAACTATACTCTCATACATTCCCCTCTTGCCTCCAAGGACAAAGTTCTTTGTCTCCACAGACTCCTAAGTGCACCACTCACTCTTTTTTCCCCCATCAATTCTATGATTCACCTCATCTTTCATAGACCCATCCGCTGACACGTCCACTCCCAAATATCTGAATACGTTCACCTCCTCCATACTCTCTCCCTCCAATCTGATATTCAATCTTCATCACCTAATCTTTTGTTATCCTCATAACCTTACTCTTTCCTGTATTCACCTTTAATTTTCTTCTTTTGCACACCCTAACCAAATTCATCCACCAATCTCTGCAACTTCTCTTCAGAATCTCCCAAGAGCACAGTGTCATCAGCAAAGAGCAGCTGTGACAACTCCCACTTTGTGTGTGATTCTTTATCTTTTAACTCCACGCCTCTTGCCAAGACCCTCGCATTTACTTCTCTTACAACCCCATCTATAAATATATTAAACAACCACGGTGACATCACACATCCTTGTCTAAGGCCTACTTTTACTGGGAAAAAATTTCCCTCTTTCCTACATACTCTAACTTGAGCCTCACTATCCTCGTAAAAACTCTTCACTGCTTTCAGTAACCTACCTCCTACACCATACACTTGCAACATCTGCCACATTGCCCCCCTATCCACCCTGTCAAAAACGCCTTTTTCCAAATCCATAAATGCCACAAAGCCCTTTTTTTTACCCTTTATCTAAAACTGTTACTTATTGTTTCACGTAAACACCTGGTCCACACACCCCCACCTTTCCTAAAGCCTCCTTTTCATCGCTACCTTTTCTCCGTTTTACTCAAATTTTCTTTCAATTTATAACCAACCATACACTTTACCGGGTACCTCAACAGACTTATCCCCTATAAATTTTGCACTCTCTTTTACCCCCTTTTTGCCTTTATACAAAGGAACTATGCATGCTCCTGCCAATCCCTGGTAAAATTCCCTCTTCCATACATTCATAAATAATTGCACCAACCACCCAAAAAAATATCCCCACCTGCTTTTTTAAAATTTCAACTTTATCCCATCAATCCCGGGTGCCTTACCCCCTTTCATTTTACCCTGCCCCACGAAAATTCCCCCACACTCCAACTGCTCTTCCCCACTCCTGCAAGATGTTATTCCTCCTTGCCCTAAACACGAAATCACAGCTTCCCTACTTTATCAACATTTAAAATTCTCAAAATATTCCCTCCATCTTTTCCCCAATACCTCTAACCTCCATTTAATAACTCTCCTCTCCTATTTTTAACGACAAATCCCTTTTTTTCCAGGGTTTCTTAAATTTTAATCTCACTCCAAAATTTTTTCTTATTTTTTAAAAAAATTTTTTTGATAACAATCCACCACTCTCCATTGCTTTCTTTTTTCATTGCTTCACCACTCTCTTTAAACCTCTCTTTTTTCCCCCATTTAAAACCCTTTCCCCCCTTTCATCACTTTTACTTTGTAAAAAAATTTTCAATGCTAACTTTTTCTCCCTACTACTCCTTTACATCATCATTTCCCCAATCGCTCCCTTTCCCCCTGCACCCACTTTCCTGTAACCACAAACTTTCTGCGAACACTCTAACACTACATTTTTAAACCTACCCATCCCTCTTCGACCCCATTGCCTATGTTCTCATTAGCCCATTTATCCTCCAAAGCTTTTTTATATTTTACCCTAACCCTTCTTTTTTATTTTTTAAAAAACCTTCACTTCTCTCTTCCCTGATGCTTCTTTTTCCCCTTTACCCCCATCCCCTTTTACCTCAGTTAGCACAACTAGAAAGTGATCTGAATATCTGTGGCCCCCTATAAACATACATCCTGAAGTCACTCAACATCTTTTATCTACCAATACATAACCCAAACAAACTACACTTTTCGCCCTACACATTCTTTATACTTTTTTACCTCTTTTTCTTTAAAAATGTATTTCCTATAACAAACCCCTTTTTATACAAATTTAATCAATGGGCTTTCCCCTTATCATTTACACCTGCACCCAAAATTACTACCACACCCCCTCTAAAAGTTTCTCCACTTTAGCATTTAGGTCCCCTACCACAATTACTCCTCACTTGGTTCAAAGGCTCCCCATACATTCACTTAACACTCCCAAAATCTCCTCTCTCCCTGCATTCCTCTCTTCCCGTGAACACGTTTTTAGACCCACTTCTCGCTCCAACCTTTACTTAACCCCATAATTCTTGAATTACACATTCATATTCTCTTTTCTCCTTCCATAACTGATCTTTTAACATATTTGCTACCCCTTTCCCTTTGTCAAACTCTCTCAGATACCCAGATTAACCCAAATTTATTTCCCCCCACTGAAACTCCCACCCCCTTCAGCTTTGTTTCGTTAGGGCCGGGAAAACCAACTTCTTTTCATTCATAACATCAGAAAACACTGTTTCTTGTCATCCGCATACACCCCACGCACATTAACACCCCATTTTAAAAAATTTTTTTTCTTCTCTCTTTTTAGTAAATGTATACAGGAGAAGGGTTACTACCCATTCCCCCGGCATTTTATCGCCCATACACACCAGGGCTTCGGAGGAAAGTTTTTTTCCCTTTCCCCGGGAAAATAGAAGAAAAAAAAAAAGAACAAGAGCTATTAGAAAAAGGAAAAAACCTAGATGATGTAAAATAAATATCATGGCGTGTCTTGAATGTGCCCAAAAGTGTAATGGGAAATACAAGTTTCCCCTTTTACTAGCGTTTTTATAACAAAAAAAGAAACCCAGCAATCCTACCATCATGCAAAACATTTACAGTTTTTGTTTCACAGCATCTGGCGGGACGGTAGACTTCCCGGGGGGTTCTGTCTAAAAAACCTACTACCTAATAATATATATATATATATAATATTATATAATATATATATATATATATATAAAAATATATATATATATAATATATATATATATATATTGGGGTATTTGGGTGCTAGTTAGAAAAAAGATAGTTAAGGGCCTTGAAAAATAATATTTTTGAAATATACACAATTGCAACACAAATATACTAAATAGAAAAAAATCTTAAGTAGGAAATAAATAAACTTAAAAAAAAATAAAAATTTGAAATGGATTGCAATTGCACTACAGTCTGAAAAGGTTGTTGACAAGACAGGAGTATAACAATTTAAATTGACAAAATAAATTTCCAGTTAAAGTACCAAAAAAAAAATATAAAAAATAAAAAGGGTAATGTCTTGGGTTAAATATGATATTAAGGGGTAGACGGGTAAAAGGAAAATATAAATTTTGGTTTTAAATATACAAACTTGAAAATTTGGAAACAAATGTTATGGGAATATAAAATAATGTTTAATGTACAAAAGTAAAATTGACGGGTAAAAATATGGTGTTTAAAAAAATTTAAAAGAAAAATTTGACTGGTAGTAAAAAAGGTGTTTAAAAAAATTTTTAGTAATAATAATATTAAAAAAAGTAAAAAATAATTTTTTAATTTCATTCAATTTTGCACGGTAGTTATACTAGAGGTTATAGGCAGTAAAAGGGTAATTAAGAGTACTCTAAATATAAATGTGGTATTAAAACGGTAAAGGTAATTAACAAGTAATATTTTTATTAAATGTCAAAAATGTTAAGAGTAAATTGAAATTATAGTAAAAAGATAATTTATTAATTTTAGTAATATCAATTAAAAGTATTTAAAAAAATAGAGGTATAATAGGGACAAGAAAGTATAAATTTCAGCTAATGTTTAAGCAAAAATAGTAAATAAGAAAATTACATAAGGTGTTTTATGCTTACATAAAATCAAAAAATGGGGTTTTTTGTTTATTTAATTACTAAAGAGTACAATAAAATTTTGAAAAAATGGAGCAAAAATACACACACTACGTAGGTTTTTTGGGTTGGACATTGTTTAGTTTTTCTCTGTAAGTTAGAAAACCCTAAAATCGTGAAGATCACTCTTTCGTTATTTTACAGTTACCTACTTTTTATTTTCCAAACAAAATTTTCCCATCTCGGTGAAGCATTGGTGTATTTTCATTTTTCCCCGTAAGTTTTCTGACTCTATAAGGAGGTTCGCGTTTTTTGGTAAGACACTCGTTTATGTACAGTTCTCCCTAAACATTCCTTTTTCAGCTTTCGGGGGCTTCAAAACTTTCGCAAATTTCCCCCAACCGCCAAATTCCCACCACCAAACCCCGCCAAACAATTCAAGTTTCCCCCCACCTGCGATCCCTACACCCTCCCAACCGACCCCCGCAACGGCAGCCAGCCCTCCCACCACTCAGTGTGGCGAGTGTTTTTTTGTTCATTTTTTTCTATTAAACTACAGTATAAATAAGAAACACATTCATGACTGCATATTGGAAGGCTTTGGACAGGTATTTGCGGGACATCATTGGGTTTACTCTTGAACACTGCAAAAAATCAAACATTTCTGCACTCTAATAATAACAATAGTAAAAATAATAATAATAATAATAATATAATACATAATAATAATAATAATAATACGATATAATTGAAGAAGGAAATTGTACAAAAATACGAGGGGGTGGTTTACACATTTTCAGTGTGGGGTTTTTTTATGCTGGGGTGAACATTTCTCCCCCCTTCCAAACATTTCACAATAATTCATTGTTTTTGGGGCTGTAGATTTAGTGCGACTGGAATGGTTTTAGGCAGTGGTTGAGGCGTGAAGAGGGAGTGATAGAGGGAGTGGTAGGGAAGATAGAGGCAGTGGTAGAGGCAGTGGTAGAGGCTGATAGAGCATTTGGAGAGGCAGGATAAGGGGATGAAGCATGGGGAGAGGGAGTGATAGAGGCAGTGGTAAGGGAGGGTAGAGGCATGGAGAGGGAGTGAAGAGGAGTGGTAGAGGCATGATAGAGGCAGTGGGAAGACAGTGTAAGGGAGCGATAGAGACAGTGATATTTACTACTATAGTTATAAAATAAATACATTTTTGAATAACATTATTATTTTTATTATAAATTTAATAATTTAACAGTACATTATTTTTTATAACATACGTAAATGTTATAAATACCCCTGCCTCACCCCCTGCCTCATACTGCCTCTATCACTGCCTCATCACTGCCCCTACCCCGCCTCAACCGCTGAAATTATTGGAAATGTTTTGGGAAAAGCACGGAGACAATGTTCACTCCAGCATAAACAAAGCCCCACTGAAATGTGTCAACCCCTCCCTCGTATTTTTTTACAATTTCCTCCTTCAATTATATCGTATTTTTTATTTTTATTATTTTAAATTTTTTATTTTTTATTTTTTATTACATTGTTTTTATTACATAGCAGAAAAGTTTTATTTTTTGCGTGTTCAAGAGTAAACACATGAGTCACCCTCCAAACCTGTTTAAATAGCCTTCCAAAATGCAGTCAGAATGTGTTTTTCATTATTTATACTGATTTTTAATGCAAATAAAAAAAAAAACACTCACCACACTGAGTGGTGGGGGGGGCTGGCGCCAGTTTGGGGGGTCGGGGAGGGGGAGTAGGGACTTGCAGTGGGGGGAGGAATGTGGAGGCAGTGGTGGAGTCTGTGGTATTTAAAAAATACAGTTATTTAAAACATAACATGTATTATTTTGTACAATTTACGACGTTTCATGTATTTATATTGTCTGGTTCAACAAGTTAAGCATATTGTATTTATTTTCCCCACAATATATTGGGGGACCCAAACATTTACGTTTTTCAACATTTGCAGGGATTGATCCCCTAAACCCCGCGAATGTTTGGGGCACCTGTTACCTCTTTCTTTACTTTAATAAAGCAAACTTACTCCCTGTTCAAAACACCACACTTACTTTTTGCAATCTACATAACAGGACCTTAATTCCAATAATAACCTTTACCTAAAAAGCTTTCTTTATAGTTGTGACAGGACCCACAGGCATAACACCAGACACAAACATCTCTACGACATTCCCCGTGTCCGACTAAACCTTTACAAAAATTCAATGTATGTCAAAGGCCCTAAAATCTGGAACACACTACCTGAAAACTCTAGAACTGCAGACAAATTCATCACCTTCAAAACTACCGTTAGAAAGCATCTTATCTCCCTGATACACCTTGTCAACTATCTGCATAAAAACCACCTGGTGGTTCACACTTACACTCACTCACTCACCCATTTGACTATAAGCAGAGAAATACGTATCTTAATCTTAAAATAATGATTCCTAACTAGTCATAAGTTTGCCTGTGATACTCCAATATAGAAACTATGTATTGTGCCAAAACAAAAGCATTCACATTGCTAAACTCACAAACTAGTATTTAGTCACTTAGTATTTAGTCAACTTACTCCACAATTTGTAATAATTTAGGGTTAAGAATTAATCTAAGTTTGCCCAAAATGCCTAGCCATGCTAGGTGTTCTAGTGGCCCCCTCTGTAATTAGTATTTTATTACATGTAAACCACACAATAACCAAAATCTGTAAATCCTGCATTGTAATCCTTATAGAGAATAAACTTTGATTGATTGATTGATTGAATACTGGATGTTGTTTTTCCCTTAGATTTGGCATAAGAGAAGAAGTATTTTGTTTTTGTTTTTTCAGTTTCTTGTCTCCTGTAAGATTCCTTCAGCCTAAGTTCAATATTTGCAATTTCATTGACTAGTGTCTCCCTTCGCATTTCAAATACATATATTGGTCCCACTCAGCAGCTTTGTGACTCTTCGCTTTTGTCTATATAGGGAGCATCTCTCTCTTTCTAGTTTACATTTTCTCTTTCTTTTTTCATAATGGAATGTGTCTTGAGCAGATCTCAAGAACCACCGAATTCATTTTTTCAAGGCAAATGTTTGGATCTGTGTTGTTTAGTATCTTCCCAGCTTGTTTCATTTAGGACGTGGTTTACTTGATCCCATTGTATGTTTTTGTTATTGAAATTGAATTTCATGAAGAGACCTTCATGACTGCTCACATTTTGCTGGTCAGGAGCTCTGTGCATACATGTCTGTACCTCTATTATGTTGTGATCTGAGTGTATTGTCTTTACAGTTATATTACGTATCAGATCGTCGTTGTTAGAAGATGAGGTCCAGCGTATTTTCTAGTTTTGTAGGCTCTACTATTTGTTGGTTTAAGGTGAATTTGGTGCAGAGATTTAATAGTTTGTGTGTGTGTGAATTTTCATCTGAGCTGTCTCTTGGGGTGATCTCTGCTAAAACATTATTTGCTATACTCCTCCATTTTAGGTGTCTCAAATTGAAATCTCCTAGTAGTAAGATGTTTGGGGCAGGTGTTGGGAGATTTTCTAGACAGTGGTGAATTTTCACAAGCTGTTCCTGTTGTTATACATAGTGTAAATTACCTAGGATAACCCAAAAATTCCAGGCAAAGACAGACAGATAGACAGACAAATATGTTGGTGTATATCAGTGAAAACAGATAAAGCCAGGGTTCTCCGAGCACCCATTCATAACACCATTCTTCAAAGAGTTTGATGTACTATATTCCAGGAAGACAGATAAGCAGAGACAGACAGACAGATTGATAGATAGACAGACAGACATGTTTGTGTGTAACAATGAGGGTTAGCTAAATACATGAGTGAGTGTGGGTGGGTGTGAGTTGTGCCTGACTAGCTTGTGCTACCACGTCTGATGTTGTGCTCCTTCCTTCACTGGATGTGACCTGACTAAGTGGGTCATTGGTCTTAAGCCAGGGGAGGGGATGACATAGACCTGCATTGCATGGGCCAGTAGGCCTGCTGCAATGTTCCTTATTTCTTATGTATTTGGCAGGCTGGCTGGCTGGCTGGCTGGCTGGCTGACTGGCTGGCTGACTGGCTGGCTGACTGGCTGGCTTTGGCTATCTTTGGCTGGCTTTGGCTGTCTCTCTGTCTATATCTCTGTTTATCTGTGTCTCTCAAATGTACAAGTAAGTACAGTTATTATACATAGTGTATATTACCTAGGATAACCCAAAAATTCCAGGCAAAGATAGATAGACAGACAAACAGACAAAAATGTTTGTGTGTATCAATGAAAACAAATAAAGCCAGGGTTCCCCGAGCACCCATAACAAATACAGCAAGGGTTAGCTGGAGCAGTGGGCATTTATCAAATGTCACTGGGCTGTCAACAGTATAGGGATGCCTTTCATAATACCATGCTTCAAAGTATACACCAGGGTATCTAAAACATTGCTGGGACCTATAAATACTTTGTGTATATTTCTAGACAATAGTAAACCCAGGCAGGTGTAAATGTTCACCTGTCAATCTGATTATGACTATTTGAGTACAATTTCGGTACCTGTTAGTGTCAGAACAAAGATTGGCTATGAAATCACAAGATCTATTATAAACTGTAATTATCAGAACAAAAAAATATATAAATTAAAAGAAAAATGAGAAAAACAGGTATATCGGCAACACTTCTGCAAGCGGCAGAAGTCAGTGTTACCATCAAGTGAGCATCCAAAGCCAACTTCTCAGTCTTATATCTCGGTAAGTACTGACCCTAAAATTTTTTTTTTAATCCTCTAAACATGTAGAAAAATGTGCTCTTCATTTAAAAAAAAGTTTTTTATTTTTCATAATATTTGGAGCACCACGCAAGTGAACGTAGATCTATGTTTGGACAGTTTAAGGATTAATATTGTTTATTATGTCATATTAGAGGAATTGTGCTATATAAATAAGCCGTAGAGTTGATATTAGTGTCATTTTGAAGGACTATCTTGTCCTGTCTCCCAACACACTCCCCTGCTGCCACCACACTTCCTAACATACGCCAGAAACAGACCTCTCTGGAACACTTTTTTTAAAAAACAAAGAAGGGAAGTAACCCCGGTAAAGAACTTGGCACCTGAAGTCTTTGTGGAAGGGGATTCCCCTTCCAAACAGTAATTTCTCCATCCTCTCTCCTCCTCCCATCTTCAATACACTAAGAGTAGTCTTCAATAAAGGTAATTGTCATGTTATTATTGTTTTATTCTTCATCTCTCATTGTTTTCTGTGTAGGTAGATGTATATTTCATGTAAAATAAATTATTTTTTTAATACTTTTGGGTGTCTGGAATGGATTAATTGGATTTACATTATTTCTTATGGGGAAAATGAATTTGGTAATCGTAATAAAGTTGGTAGAATTACTGACAATATGTAAAGTAAAAGGACACAAGTGCAACTAATGTGACATTTATTGTGGCAACGTTTCGCTCTCCAGGAGCTTTATCAAGCCATTACAAACAATACATGGACACAGAGGGTATATAAAGGCTCTGAGTGAGGTGCAATACTAGTGAGGTACCATTTCGATGTTCACTAGTGGTAGTAGTAGTAGTAGTAACAAAAATAATACAATATGGAAGAGCAAATAATTCGTACATGAGTAAAAGGATATAAAAGCTATTACTTGGGTAACATAAAAATAGGTTGGACAAATATAGACTGGAAAGAGGCAGGTTTTTTTCGGTGTTCACTCTCTGTAATGTGCTTGTGTAGTATAACAGGAGAGACTATGTGATGGCAGGGTTTACTGTTTTCAGGAGGATTCTTGCTAAGACTTCGGAGATGGTGAAGCTGCACCTCACTCAGAGCCTTTATATACCCTCTGTGTCCATGTATTGTTTGTAATGGCTTGATAAAGCTCCTGGAGAGCGAAACGTTGCCACAATAAATGTCACATTAGTTGCACTTGTGTCCTTTTACTTTACAATTTGGTAATCGTTAAATTCGGCTTTAGTCACACTCTCTGGAACAGATTAATTACGATAACCAAGGGTCCACTGTACACAGATTTTGCAAAAGCCTTCAACAAGTGGGACCACTTTGTAATAGGACACAAAATGCGTGATAAAGGAATAACAGGAAAAGTGGTAGATGGATCTATAACTTCCTGACAAATAGAACACAAAGAGTAATAGTAAACAGAGTAAAATCTGAGGCAGCTACAGTGTAAAGCTCTGTTCCACAAGGCACAGTACTCATTCCCATCCTATTCCTCATAAACATATCTGACATAGACATAGATGTAAGCCAAAGCTTCCTTTGTGGATGACATCTGAATTGCCATGACAGTGTCCTCCATCGAAGACATCACAAGACTCCAAGCAAACATCAACCAAATCTTCAAATGGGCCACTCAAAACATATGAAATTCAATGAAGAGAAATTTCAACTACTCATTTATGGGAAACTTGAAGAAATTTAGACTGTATCAAGATTTTTTATTTTTATTATCACACTGGCCGATTCCCACCAAGGCAGGGTGGCCTGAAAAAGAAAAACTTTCACCATCATTCACTCCATCACTGTCTTGCCAGAAGGGTGCTGTATCAGGATATACAACAAATTCTAACCATACATTAGAGAGAAAAAGTAATGTGAAGGACCTGGGAGTGATAACGTCAGAGGATCTCGCCTTCAAAGACCACATCTGCTAGGAAAATGATAGGATGGGTAATGAGAACCTTCAAAACTAGGGATGCCAAGCCCATGATGATTCTCTTCAAATCGTTTGTTCTCTCTAGGCTGGAATACTGCTGTATACTAACTGCCCCCCTTCAATGCAGGTGAAATTGCTGACCTGGAGAGTGTACAAAGAACTTTCACGGCACACGTAAGTACGATAAGGCACCTAAATTTCTGCAAACGGTTGAAGTCCCTTGATTTCTGTTCCCTGGAACACAGGCAAGAGAGACATATGATAATATACAATTGGAAAATCCTAGAGGGCTTAGTACCAAACTTGCACACAAGAATCACACCCTATGAAAGCAAAAGACTCGGCAGGAGATGCAACATTCCCACGATGAAAAGCTGGGACGCCACAAGTACATCTTTACATCTTCATAACTCCAAGATTTGAATGTTTTTACTATGTCTGGACACTTCCTGCATCACTTGCATACCTCCTGGGTACCATGGCTCCTTGGCAGATATAATGTATGGTAATGAAAAGACCAAAACCTTGTTCACAGACGGTGCTGGGTACCGTACTGGATGCATATATACGGAGCGCTGGTACAGAGGTGGAAGGGTAGGAAACTAGTGCCTCCCCCGACGACAATGGCCTCACCACAGCTTGTGGCGATGAAATTTTTTCCCTACCAAGAAGCAGAACCTTTTAAATTGAGTTTTATGAACTGTAAAACAAAAATATGCCGCAATTGACAATAGCATAATAGGAAAAACGTTTTATGGGAAACAATCTTAATCAGTGGTCTACTTTATATACAGGAGAAGGGGTTACTAACCCCTTACTCCTAGCATTTTAGTCGCCTCTTACGACACACATGGCTTACAGAGGAAGAATTCTGTTCCACTTCCCCATGGAAACAAAAGGAAATAAACAGTAGCAAGAATTAATAAGAAAAGAGAAGAAAACTCAGAGCGGTGTGTATGTATGCTTGTACATGTAGTGTGACTTAATTGTAAGTAAATATAGCAAGACATACATAATATGTGGTAATAAATATAAAATATAAATATAAAAGTAGGCCTTACACAAGGATGTGTAATGTCATCATGGTTGTTTAACATATTTTTAGATGGAGCTGTAAAGGAAGTAAATGCTAGGGTGTTGGGGAGAGGGGGGGGATTCAATTATGGGAACTCAAATACAAAATAGGAGCTGACAAAGTTACTTTTTGCTGATGATGCTGTGCTTTTGGGAGATTATAAAGAGAAGCTGCAAAGATTAGTAGATGAGTTTGGGAGGGTGTGTAAAGTTAGAAAGTTGAAAGTGAACATAGATAAGAGTAAGGTGATGAGGGTATCAAATGAGTTAGGTAAAGAAAAATTGGATATCACATTGGAGGGAGGGAGTATGGAAGAAGTGAATATGTTCAAATATTTGTGAGTAGATTTGTCAGCAGATGGGTTTATGAAGGATGAGGAAAAATTTAAGTGATGCATTGAGGTATCTATAGAGACAAAAAATGTTATCCATGGAGAAAAGAAGGGAAGTGTACAAGAGTATAGTGGTACCAACACACTTCTATGGGTGTGAAGCATGGGTTGTGAATGCTGCAGCGAGGATGCTGGAGACAGTGATGTTGTGTTTAAGGGCAATGTGTGGTGTAAATATTATGCAGAGAATTCGTAGTGTGGAAATTAGGAGGAGGTGTGGAGTTACAAAAAGTATTATTCAGTGGGCTGAAAAGGGGTTGAGGTGGTTTGGTCATTTAGAGAGGATTGAGCAAATATAGAATGACTTAGACGGTGCATAAATCTGTAGTGGAGGGGAGGAGGGGTAGGGGTTGTCCTAAGAAAGGATGGAGGGAGGGGGCAAAAGGGGTTTTGTGTGCAAAGGGCCTGGACATGCAGCAGTCATGTGTGAGCATGTTAGGAGTCAATGGAGACGAATAGGTTTTGGGAACTGACGAGCTGTTGGAGTGTGAGCAAGGTAATACTTTGTGAAGGGATTCAGAGAAACCAGTTAGTCAGACTTGAGTCCTGGAGGTGGGAAGTACATTGCCTGCACTTTAAAGGAAGGGTTTGGGATATTGGCTGTTTGGAGTAACATTTAATGTCATATCTGGGCATTTCTGCAAAGACAATGATTTTGTGTGAATGATGGTGAAAGTGTTTCTCCTCAGTGGGAGACAGCTAAGGTGTTGCTAAATAAATAAATATATAAATATATAAATATATAAATAAATAGATAAATAAATAAACATATATAATATATATATATATATATATATATATATATATATATATATATATATATATATATATTATATATATATATATATATATATATTATATATATATATATATATATATATATATATATATATATTATATATATAATATATATATATATATATATATATATATATATATATATATATATATATATATATATATATAATATTTCTTTCAACACACTGGCGGGGTGGCCCAAAAGGAAAAACGAAAGTTTCTCAATAAATAACAAAAAGGCACAATACCGTGACTGGAACGATACACAAATAACCCGCACATAAAAGAGAGAAGCTTACGACGACGTTTCGGTCCGACTTGGACCATTGACAAAGTCACTTTGTCAATAGTCCAAGTCGGACCGAAACGTCGTCGTAAGCTTCTCTCTTTTATGTGCGGGTTATTTGTGTATAGTGAAAGTTTCTCCTTTTACATTTAGTAATATATACAGGAGAAGGGGTTAATAGCCCCTTGCTCCCAGCATTTTAGTCGCCTCTTACAACACGCATGGCTTACGGAGGAAGAATTCTGTCCCACTTCCCCATGGAGGTAAGAGGAAATAAACAAGAACAAGAACTAGAAAGAAAATAGAAGAAAACCCAGTGGAGTATGTATATAAATGCTTGTACATGTATGTGTAGTGTGACCTAAGTGTAAGTAGAAGTAGCAAGATGTACCTGAAATCTTTCATGTATATGAGACAGAAAAAAAAAGACACCAGCAATCCTACCATCGTGTAAAACAGTTACAGGCTTCCGTTTAACACTCACTTGGCAGGACAGTAGTACCTCCCTGGGTGGTTGCTGTCTACCAACCTACTACCTAGGATTATATATATATATATATATATATATATATATATGTCGTGCCGAATAGGCAGAACTTGCGATCTTGGTTTAAAATTAGCAACGCTCATCTTGCCATATAGGACAAGTGAAAATTTGTGTATGCAATAATTTCGCCAAAATCATTCTGAACCTAACGAAAAAAATATATTTCACTGTGTTTGTTTAGTATTAAATTATTGTAAACAAATCTAAAATATATTTAGTTGGGTTAGGCTAAAATAAATTGTTCTTGTTATAATAAGGTTAGGTAAGTTTTCTAAGTTCCTTTTGGTGCAAAATTATAAATTTTTACATCAACATTAATGAAAAAAATATATCTTTTCAACGTATAAGAGAAAATTTTAGAAAGGAATTAATTTTAAATGAGTTCTTGCTAATTGACCAGTTTTACATATTCGGCACGACATATATATATATATATATATATATATAATATATATATATATATATATATATATTATATATATATATATATATATATATATATACACACACACACACACAAAACACACCGACCGTATCCCACCGACGCGGGGTGGCCCAAAAGGAAAAACAAAAGTTTCTCCTTTTACATTTAGTAATATATACAGGAGAAGGGGTTACTAGCCCCTTGCTCCCAGCATGTTAGTCGCCTCTTATGACACGCATGGCTTACGGAGGAAGAATTCTGTTCCACTTCCCCATGGAGATAAGAGGAAATAACAAGAACTAGTAAGAAAATAGAGGAAAACCCATAGGGGTGTGTATATATGTGCTTGTACATGTATGTGTAGTGTGACCTAAGTGTAAGTTGAAGTAGCAAGACATCCTGAAATCTTGCATGCTCATGAGACAGAAAAAAGGACACCAGAAAACCCTATCATCATGTAAAACAATTACAGGCTTTCGTTATACACTCACTTGGCAGGACGGTAGTACCACCCTGGGCGGTTGCTGTCTACCAACCTACTACCTAGGATATATATATATATATTTTTTTTTTTTTTTTTTTTTTTCAACAAGTCGGTCGTCTCCCACCGAGGCAGGGTGACCCAAAAAAGAAAGAAAATCCCCAAAAAGAAAATACTTTCATCATCATTCAACACTTTCACCACACTCACACATTATCACTGCTTTTGCAGAGGTGCTCAGAATACAACAGTTTAGAAGCATATACGTATAAAGATACACAACATATCCCTCCAAACTGCCAATATCCCAAACCCCTCCTTTAAAGTGCAGGCATTGTACTTCCCATTTCCAGGACTCAAGTCCGACTATATGAAAATAACTGGTTTCCCTGAATCCCTTCACTAAATATTACCCTGCTCACACTCCAAACAGATCGTCAGGTCCCAAGTATCATTCGTCTCCATTCACTCCTATCTAACACGCTCATGCAACGCTTGCTGGAAGTCCAAGCCCCTCGCCCACAAAACCTCCTTTTACCCCCTCTTTCCAACCCTTTCGAGGACGACCCCTACCCCTCTTCCTTCCCCTATAGATTTATATGCTTTCCATGTCATTCTACTTTGATCCATTCTCTCTAAATGACCAAACCACCTCAACAACCCCTCTTCTGCCCTCTGACTAATGCTTTTATTAACTCCACACCTTCTCCTAATTTCCACACTCCGAATTTTCTGCATAATATTTACACCACACATTGCCCTTAGACAGGACATCTCCACTGCCTCCAACCGTCTCCTCGCTGCTGCATTTACCACCCAAGCTTCACATCCATATAAGAGTGTTGGTACTACTATACTTTCATACATTCCCTTCTTTGCCTCCATAGATAACGTTTTTTGACTCCACATATACCTCAACACACCACTCACCTTTTTTCCCTCATCAATTCTATGATTAAAACCCCATCCTTCATAAATCCATCCGCCGACACGTCAACTCCCAAGTATCTGAAAACATTCACTTCTTCCATACTCCTCCTCCCCAAATTTTTGATATCCAATTTTTCTTTATCTAAATCATTTGATACCCTCATCACCTTACTCTTTTCTATGTTCACTTTCAACTTTCTACCTTTACACACATTCTCTAACTCGTCCACTAACCTTCGCAATTTTTCTTTAGAATCTCCCATAAGCACAGTGTCATCAGCAAAAAGTAACTGTGTCAATTCCCACTTTGAATTTGATTCCCCATAATTTAATCCCACCCCTCTCCCGAACACCCTAGCATTTACTTCTTTTACAACCCCATCTATAAATATATTAAACAACCATGGTGACATTACACATCCCTGTCTAAGACCTACTTTTACCGGGAAGTATTCTCCCTCTCTTCTACACACCCTAACCTGAGCCTCACTATCCTCATAAAAGCTCTTTACAGCATTTAGTAACTTACCACCTATTCCATAAACTTGCAACATCTGCCACATTGCTCCTCTATCCACTCTATCATATGCCTTTTCTAAATTCATAAATGCAATAAAAACTTCCCTACCTTTATCTAAATACTGTTCACATATATGCTTCAATGTAAACACTTGATCTACACATCCCCTATATATATATATATTTTATATATATATTTATATATATATATATATATATATATATATATATATATATATATATATATATATATATATATATATATATATACACACACACACAGTAGGGCCCTGCTTTACGGTGTTCCGCTTTACGGCATTCTGCTAATACGGTCATTTCAAATTATGACCAAAACTCGATATACAGCTCCCCCCACCTGACTTTCTAATACGGTCACCGCACCCCACCCGGTTTGTTTACATTCTCTGTGAGGTCCGTAAGCACTAAGTCTCTCCATTTTGTCTGGAAACTCCAAAATTTCAAGTGTTTTTAAAAGTTATTTCATATTTTATATATACAGTGGACCCCCGGTTAACGATATTTTTTCATTCCAGAAGCATGTTCAGGTGCCAGTACTGACCGAATTTTTTCCCATAAGGAATATTGTGAAGTACGTTAGTCCATTTCAGACCCCCAAACATACACGTACAAACGCACTTACATAAATACACTTACATAATTGGTCGCATTTGGAGGTGATCGTTAAGCGGGGGTCCACTGTACTCTGATAATTATACTTATGTATACCTGTACCTAAATAAACTTACACACTGTGCTGGCATGCAGGTACACATTAAAATCAGCAGATTCACTGACACAAGAGGAGATATAAAAAAGACCTGGAAAACACTCTCTCAGATTCTAGGGACCCACAGACTGAAAAAAATCAAGAATATTGTCCTAACTAAACCTAATGAAGCACCACTGCATCCCACTGACACAGCTAACAAGATAAATGACTTCTTCTCAACCATAGGATCTAATCTCGCCAATAAAATCCCACGTACCAACGCCCATGCCGAGGACTACCCAAATGGGAATTTCCCAAATTCTTTCTATCTTGTACCAATTGAGCCCACGGAAGTCACCGAGATTATAAAGTCACTTAAAAATAACTCGGGGAATCTGTCTCATGTCCCACCATTATTGTACAAGCGAGCGGCCCATGTCCTTTCGCATGCTATTTCATTACTTTTTAACAAGTCACTAGAAACTAGCCCCCTCCCGAAACTACTCAAGACGGCAAGGGTTACACCAATACATAAAGTTGGTGACCCTACAGATTTAAACAACTACATGTATAGGCCAATATCAAACTTACCATTGCTATCCAAAATCTTCGAGAAACTCGTGCACGGGAAAGACTATATTCATTTATAACGGCACAAAACATACTCAACCCCTGCCATTTTTGGATTCAGGAAAAATAAAAGAAACAATGATACAATTATAAAAATGCTAGATCTGCTTTAACACAGCATTGGAAAATAAGGAAAAATCCACTAGGAATTTTTATTGACCTAAGAAAAGCTTTTGACACAGACCATGGCATCCTACTCCACAAACTTGACCATTATGGTATAAGAGGCCATGAGCTTGCATATTTCAAAATTTTACCTTACTAATAGGTATCAGTATGTCACCATTAAAGACACAGCATCAACAACACGGCCACTTGATACTGGAGTTCCGCAGGGAAGTGTCCTTGGTCCCCTGCTCTTCCTCATATACATCAGTGATCTTCCAAACGTATCCCAACATCTGAACCCCATTCTCTTTGCTGACGACACGACTTATGTCATCTCTCACCCTAATCTTGCCACCCTCAACACCATTGTTAATGAGGAGCTGATCAAAATATCGACTTGGATGACAGCCAATAAACTTACGCTTAACACTGACAAAACCTACTATATTATGTTAGGTAGCAGAGCAGGAGTTGTGCAAATTAACATTAAGATCAACAACACTCTACTTGCCAGACGTAATGAGGGCAAATTCCTAGGCCTATACCTCGACAACAACCTGAATTTCAGCATCCATGTCCAACACACAACCAAAAAAGCATCCAAAACGGTTGGGATCCTCTCCAAGATACGATACTACGTGCTGCAAAATGCCCTTCTCACACTATACCACTCACTTATTTATCCATACCTCACCTATGCTATTTGTGCTTGGGGATCAACTGCAGCAACACACCTAAAGCCAAGAATAACCCAACAAAAAGCCGCAGTAAGAATAATCATGAAATCCCATCCCTGGCAACACACCCCCCTTCCACTCTTCATAGATCTAAACTTAATCCCTGTTCAGTACATCCACTCTTACTACTGTGCAATCTACAGCTACAGGACCTTAAATTCCAATATTAACCTTGACCTAAAATGCTTTCTTGATAGTTGTGACAGAACCCATAGGCATAACACCAGACACAAACATCTCTATGACATTCCCTGTGTCCGACTAAACCTTTACAAAAATTCAATGTATGTCAAAGGCCCTAAAATCTGGAACACCCTACCTGAAAACTCTAGAACTGCAGACACATTCATCACCTTCAAAACTACCGTTAGAAAACACCCTTATCTCCCTGATACACCCCCGTCACAAATTTAAACACGAATACCACCTGGTGGTTCACATTAACACTCACTCACCCATTTGACCATAAACAGAAATATCAATCTCAATCTTAAAATAATGAATCGTAACTAGTCATAAGTTGGCCTGTGATACTCCAATACTGAAACTATGTATTGTCCCAAAACAAAAGCATTCACATTGCTAAACTCACAAACTAGTATTTAGTCACTTAGCCATAATACCAACTTATCTCATAATTTGTAATATTTTAAAGTTAAGAATTAATCTAAGTCTGCCCGAAATGCCTAGCCATGCTAGGTGTTCTAGTGGCACCCTCTGTAATTAATATTTTACTACATGTAAACCACACAATAACCAAATTCTGTAAACTCAGCATTGTGAAAGTTAAGACACAAGTGCAACATCTGGATATCTTTATTGTAGACGTTTCGCCATCCAGTGGCTTTATCAATACAGATTCTAGGACATAATTGGAAGATAGTAGAACTATATACAAAAGATGAGGTAATCAGTCCCTCAGCCTTGGAGTCAGTGTTCACAGCATCGTGGTGGAGAAGAATCTGGAGCAAAGGCAAGAAGATTTGGCGGTTATATAGGCGTCAGTGGATAAGGACTGCAGCAGACAGGGCATAGTCACTGGTAGGGGGGATTCCCAGTGGAAGTAGGCCCTTCCCAAAGAGATGGGTTAGTTGTAGTACCGTAAAGGGTCTTGTAGAAGTCCTCTGTACCAAGATTCCATGATGTTGCAGTGTCTGACAATTTGTGCAAGAAAGGTATAAAATACCGACAATATAAAGTTAAGACACATGTGAAAACATCGGGATATCTTTATTGTAGACGTTTTGCCATCCAGTGGCTTTATCAATACAGATTTTAGGACATAGAATAGTCCCACTTCCAGGAACGGATTATGGACGATTATTGAGGGACCACTGTATATGTATATTATAGGTAGTAGGTTGGTACACAGCAACCACCCAGGGAGGTACTACCGTCCTGCCAAGTGAGTGTAAAACAAAAGCCTGTAATTCTTTTACATAATGGTGGGATTGCTGGGTCCTTTTTTCTGTCTCTTGAACATGCTGATTTCAGGTATGTTTTGGGCTACTTCTACTTACACTTGGGTCACACTACACATACATGTAAAAGCATATATATACACCCCCTTTCCCTGGTTTTCTTCTGTTTTCTTTCTATTTTCCTTTTTCTTGTTTATTTCCTCTTATCTCCAGGGGGAAGTGGAACAGAATTCTTCTCCGTAAGCCATGCGTGTTGTAAGAGGCGACTAAAATGCCGGGAGCAAGGGGCTAGTAACCCCTTCCCCCTGTATATACAGTGGACCCCCGGGTATTCGATATTAATCTGTCCTGAGAGCTCATCGAATACCAATAATATCGAAAACCGAATAAAATTTTCCTCATAAGAAAAAAATGACAATCAAATTAATCCGTGCAAAACACCCAAAAGTATGAAAAAAAAATTTTAACTACATGAAATATTAAGTTTAATGCAATAGAAAAAATTACAATAACAATAAAATAATTGAACTTACCTTTAATGAAGATCTGGTGATGATGGATGGGATGGGAGGGGGGGGAGAGTGTGGATGGTGTTAGTGTTTAGAAGGAATCCCCTTCCATTAGGACTTGAGGTATCAGTCCTTTTCCAGGGTTACTTCCCTTTTTTCTTTTAATCCCACTAGTACCAGCTTGGAGTCAATGGACCTCTTTTCGCACAACAAATCTGTCCAAAGCTCTGTACCTCCCGTTCCTTTACGATTTGTCTAAATTGGGCCACAACATTGTCATTGTAAAGCTGTGTTAGGGTGATTTTTTATCCATAAAGGTTTACACTTCAACCCACTGTGCACACATTTCCTTAATTTTGAAGTAGGCACAATATATTCCACAACTGGTATAGGCTTCTCAGGGTTAGCCCCAAACCCTTCAAAATCTTTCTTAATTTCCATACTAAATCTCACCCTTTTTACCACAGGGTTGGCACTAGAAGCTTTCTTGGGGCCCATGGGGGACTTATTTTGCAGAAACAAACACCAAACACAGTGATAATATGGATATGGAATGTACCGAATGTATCCTTAGATGCGCGCACACTGGCTGGCTTGTAAACACTGGCACACTAGGGCAGTTCAGGCCACATGTGGACAGGTCCCCATACGAACTATCGAATAAACCGGGTTTTCAATCAAATACCGAGGAAATTTTTTTGCGATAATGCATCGAATACCGGATTTATCGAATACCGATGCTATCGAATACCGGGGTCCACTGTATTACTAAAATTTTTAAAGGAGAAACTTTTTTTTCCTTTTGGGGCCCCCCCACCTCTGTGGATACGGCTGGTACGTTGAAAGAAAGAAATTTTTTTTTTTTCAACAAGTCGGCCGTCTCCCACCGAGGGAGGATGACACAAAAGAAAGAAAATCCCCAAAAAGAAAATACTTTCATCATCTTCAACACTTTCACCTCACTCACACATAATCACTGTTTTTGCTGAGGTGCCCAGAATACAACAGTTTAAAAAGTATATACATATAAAAAAAACACAATATATCCCTCCAAACTGCCAATATCCCAAACCCCTCCTTTAGAGTGGGAGGCATTGTACTTCCCATTTCCAGGACTCAATTTCCCTTATATAAAATAACCGGTTTCCCTGAATCCCTTCACTAAAATTACCCTGCTTTACACTCCAACAGCTCGTCAGGTCCCAAATACCATTTGTCTCCATTCATTCCTATCAACATGCTCAGGCACGCTTGCTGGAAGTCCAAACCCCCCGCCCACAACACCTCCTTTACCCCTTCCCTCCAACCTTTTCAAGGACGACCTCTACCCCGCCTTCCTTCCCCTACAGATTTATACGCTCTCCATGTCATTCTACTTTTATCCATTCTCTCTAAATGACCAAACCCCCTCAACAAACCCTCTTCAGCCCCTGGCTAATACTTTATTAAACTCCACACCTTCTCCTAATTTCCACACTCCGAATTTTCTGCATAATATTTACACCACACATTGCCCTTAGACAGGACATCTCCACTGCCTCCAACCACCTCCTCGCTGCAGCATTTACAACCCAAGCTTCATACCCATATAAGAGTGTTGGTACTAAATATACTTCATACATTCCCTTCTTTGCCTCCATACATAACATTTTTTTCCTCCACATATACCTCAATGCACCACTCACCTTTTTTCCTTCATCAAATTCTATGATTAAACCTCATCCTTCATAAATCCATCCGCTGACACGTCAACTCCCAAATATCTGAAACATTCACTTCTTCCATACTACTACTCCCCCAATTGATATCCATTTGATACTCTCATCACCTTACTCTTTCTATGTTCACTTTCAACTTTCTAAACCCTTTACACACACTCCCAAATTCGTCCACTAACCTTTGCAGTT
Organism: Cherax quadricarinatus; assembly: GCF_026875155.1. Lineage (NCBI taxonomy): Eukaryota > Metazoa > Arthropoda > Malacostraca > Decapoda > Parastacidae > Cherax > Cherax quadricarinatus. Next base: position 84,183,792 of record NC_069404.1, read on the forward strand.
TTTCTTTAGAATCTCCCATAAGCACAAAAATCATCAGCAAAAAGTAACCCGTGTCACTTCCCATTTTTGTATTTAATTCCCCATAATTTAATCAATTTAATCCATTTTTTTTAATCTGTATTTAGTTTAGAAACTGATTCACTGTTTTTTATGAGGCTAATAATGTTCATCAGGAAAAAAGCATGGATTTTGCATGTGAAATTTTCTGGAAATTTTTTTTTAGTGTTTTACCCTATTGTTTTATAGTTAGACCTCAGTGGATAATTTTGAGTGATCATGAAGATAATTAGTTTTCTACATCAAAATTATTTATTAAAGAAAGGTTTTAAAATTATTTTTGTGATGCTGAGAAAAGTTAAAAATGGTAATTTTAATTTTTTTTGTGTGTGTGCATTTTAGGTATCCATTTGACAAAGAAAATAGATAAAATGGGAATGTTGTCATCAGACACAGCACAGATATTCTTGGAGGATGTTAGAGTACCTGTTGAAAACCTGATTGGAGAAGAAGGAATGGGGTTCACTTACCAGATGCTGCAGGTCAGTGCTGGATAAACCTGTACATTGCCACTTGGTGTTTTAACTAACTGGTAAGTACATTGCATTTCCATTTTTATATAGTACTTCCTCCTATTGAAAGAACCCCTTAGCAGCATAGTTATGAATGAGGTCAGTAGTCACGTGTGGTCATACCTGTCCTGAGCTGTCTGGGTATAAGCGTGGGGTGTTACCAAGCACCGTGGCTTGTTGTAGTGTTTTAGAATCTCATGTTAAATTGTTGAAGAAGGAGGTTCTTCTTCTTCAGGAGGAAAATAGGAGGCTGAAGCTTTGCCTAGATGTATTTGGGAGTGAGTGTGAGATAGTTGGTGCTGGTAAGGAGGAAATGCTTACCACCAGTGAGAGTGGCAGCTGCTTTAACCCTTAAACGGTCCAAACGTATATATACGTTCATTTGCGTAGCGCCCCAAATTTTTTGAGAAAAAAAAAATCTTTTTTTTTAATAGGAAAAAAGAGCATATGGTACCCAGGCATCCATAATTATTTTAATATGGCACACAGTGAGTGCGCACACCCATTCTCTCGTGTCTAGGTGACTCAGGCTTATCGTGGCAATGTTGAATGAATGACAAAGAAAACGTATATATACGTTTGGGGCGCTACGCGAGTGAACGTATATATATGTTTGGACCGTTTAAGGGTTAAGTGGCAAGTGGTTCACAGTTCAGGAAGAAGGATGATAAGGAAGGTTAATAAAGAAGATGTGAAGGTAGAAATCGATTTTCTGTTCTCCAAGACTAGTGTACTTCAGTGGTTGGTGAGGTTAAAGGTACCTCTGACTCCCCTGCTAATCAAGGTAAGAATATTCTGATTGTGGGAGACTCTCAGGTAAGATATATGGGCTGTGCTTTTTGTAACAGAGATAGAAAAGTCAGACAGTGTGTGTGCCTCCCAGGAGCTGGTGTTGGTGACATAGTCAGCAGGTTGGATAACATTATGTCGGGTAATGAGAACAAGCCCATTATCTGTTTTAGTGCTAGTGGAAATGACATTGGGAAGGGCAGGAAACAGGAGCTACTGGATAAGTATAGGTCAGCCATAGAAGTAGTCAGGTCTAAGGGAGGGATCCATATCATATGTAGCATCTTGCCTAGAAGGGGAGTGGGCAATAAATGGATGTCTTGGGCAGTTGGTATAAATTGCTGGCTAGACAGGTACTGCAAGGAACTTGAAATCCCATTCATTGATAACTGGGACAAATTCTATGGCAAACATGATATGTATGCAAGGGATGGGGTTCATATCTCTAGGGTTGGAGTGGTTGCATTAGCCAATTCAATTGAGGGGGTAATTGATGACTTGTCTTGGACTTTAAACTGGTAGATTATAGAGGTATGGGTGTTTGTGGGAAACAATCAGGCTACAGTATTACTGTTGGAAACTGCAGATACTACCAGGATACCGCACGGATATGTTTAAAAGACAATATTCAAAATAAAGTTCCTAATAGAGGCAAAGCAACTGATCAACAGACAGAGAGATAGTAGAGGGCAACAAGTGACTAGCTCCCTTAAGGTTTACTATACAAATAGTAGGAGTCTAAGAAATAAGATAGATGAGCTAAGATTACCTGCAAATGCAGGTAATATAGATATTATTGCTATAACTGAGACCTGGTTCAACTTGAAGGATAGAGAAATGCCTTCTGAATGCAACATACAATGGTTATAAACTATTCCACACTGATAGGGTCAGCAGGAAGGGTGGTGGAGTGGCGATGTATGTCAGAGATAATTTAAATTGTTGTGTTAGACATGATATAATAATAGAAACATCGGACACAGAATCTGTTTGGCTACAGTTTCTCGAGGGGTATGAAAAAATAATTTTGGGTGTGATATATATATAGGCCCCCAAGTCTTGATTGAGAGGGCAGTAAGCTGCTATGGGACGAAATTCGTAAGGTGTCTAGATATGAAAATGTTGTGTTATTGGGGGATTTTAACTTTAGACAAATTGATTGGAACAATTTGACAGGAAATCTTGAGTCTAATGACTTTCTTGATACAGTTCAGGATTGCTTTTTAAAACAGTTTGTGACAGACCCAACCAGAGGAAACAATCTGCTTGACTTGGTTCTTGCCAACAAAGATTCACTAATTAACCCTTTCAAGGTCCAGAGGCCAAATTTCAAAGTGCGCACCAGTGTTCAAGAATTTTCAAAACTTAATTTTGTTATTTTTTCTTATGGAATGGTAGAGATCCTTTTCTGAGGGTAATAAAAGAAAAAGTATGAAATTTGATGGAAAATTGACGAAATTATGCTCTCGCGAATTTTGATGTGTCAGCGGTACTTACGCATTGGCGATTTTTGCCGATTTTGACTCCCATTTTAGGCCAATTACCTTATTCCAGTCGACCAAATTCTTAGCTATTTCACTAGTACAGTGGACCCTCGACCAACAATGGCATCGATTAACGATAAATCTTACTAGCGATACATTTTAACGCAAAAATTTTGCCTCGACTAGCGCTAAAAAACTCGACCAACACTATTCGTTCCGTCTGAGACGTGTCCACTTCTGGCTAGTGTTTACAAGCCAGCCAGCCACCGCGGTCGCTTCCAAGCATACAATCGGAACATTTCATATTATCACAGCCTTTTTAGTGACTGCACCTGCAAAATAAGTCACCATGGGCCCCAAGAAAGCTTCTAGTGCCAACCCTACAGCAAAAAGGGTGAGAATTACTATGGATATGAAGAAAGAGATCATTGCTAAGTATGAAAGTGGAGTGCGTGTCTCCGAGCTGGCCAGGTTGTACACAAAACCCCAATCAACCATCGCTACTATTGTAGGCAAGAAAACGGCAATCAAGGAAGCTGTTCTTGCCAAAGGTGCAACTATGTTTTCGAAACTGAGATCACAAGTACTCGAAGATGTTGAGAGACTGTTATTGGTGTGGATAAACAAAAAACAGATAGCAGGAGATAGCATCTCTCAAGCGATCATATGTGAAAAGGCTAGGAAGTTGCATGATGATTTAATTAAAAGATGCCAGCAACTAGTGGTGATGTGAGTGAATTTAAGGCCAGCAAAGGTTGGTTTCAGAGATTTAAAGGGAAGGGAAGTAACCCCGAAAAAGGACTTGCCACCTCAAGTCCTAATGGAAGGGGATTCCCCTTCTAAACACTAAGACCATCAACACGCTCCCCTCTTCCCATCCCATCAATCATCACCAGATCTTCAATAAAGGTAAGTGTCATGTAACTGTGCATGTCTTCTTCAGTTTGTGTGTATTAAAATTAATATTTCATGTGGTAAAAACAATTTTTTTTTTCATACTTTGGGGTGTCCTACACAGATTAATTTGATTTCCATTATTTCTTATGGGGAAAATTACCTTGACTAACGATGAGCTCTCAGGAACGGATTAATAGCGTTAGTCGAGGGTCCACTGTATTTCTTGTATGTATTCTATTGACTGAGCACAAGAAATTGCCAACTCAATTGTTTCAACTACAAAATAAAGTGATTGAAAATTGGTATATTAGCCAATTTAGTGCAAAGTTCAAAATATTCCAGTTTCAAAATAGGGTCCAGAATAAACAATGCAGGCATTCCTGGCACTAAACTAACATTTCCTCTGTTCATTAGTTATGTTTTCAGGCTTTACAAATGAATTCCATTTTGATTTTTAAATCACATAATGAATTTTTATTCAAACCAAAAAATAGAAGATTTACTGTCGTGCAATATTGTAATAATTATATAAATAATATCATCACATATGTGAATGTATATTAGACCCACCAGCTAGCGTGTATTAGACGTGTGGGGTCATTTGTTTACTCTTGAACATTGGCAAAAATTTAACATTTCTGCTACTTTGAGCTCAGTTTCAAGCCATTTTCAGTACTAAATCCAATCAAAATCATCTCTGTTTCTGTAATATATCTTCCATTCTATCAAATGAGACCAAGAAATTGCAAATACAACTGTAAAATCATACGAGAAAACACTGCAAAGTTGCTGTTTTAATCGAAAATTACGGTCTCGGTTTTTTCTCTCATTATGCACTGTGTGATGCAGGATTTGTTTTATGTGGCGCACACATACCACATCGATGTATTCTCTCATATCCAGGCCCAAATTTACCGCTCACAGCTTATCAGAGTGAGCTGAGCTCATGGCATAGATCTACAGTTTGGACCCTCCATGTAAAGCCGTAGATCTACGGCACAGACCCTGAAAGGGTTAATAATCTTGAGGTTAATGATGAACTTCGGGAAAGTGATCACAAATCACTTAGTTTCAATATATTATGGAATTACCCAGTAAACTGTAATCAAGTCTCTGTCCCAGACTTTCAGTTGGCTGATTTCATCGGACTGAAAAATTACCTGGGTGGGCTAAATTGGGATGATCTGACTATGGGTCAGGTAGCTGGTGTTGGTTGCCAATATGACTTTTTCAGAGCATGGTTCTAGCTGCTCAGTCAACTTTTGTTCTGAGTAGGGAAATTAGATTTAACAAAAATGATCTCAAAAGGATGAACAATAGATTAAAACATCTCATTGGTCAAAAGAGAGGCATTTTTAGGCATATCAGAGGAGGAGATTGGCAGTTAAGAAATCAATATATTCAATTAAAGAGAGAGAAAAAGGAATAAGAAAAGCAAAAAGAGAATATGAGGCTAAGGTCGCAAGGGATTCGAAGACTAACCCAAAAGGGTTCTTTCAGGTATACAGAAGTAAGATTAAAGACAAGATAGGCCCACTTAAGAGTAGCTCAGGTCAAATCATTCTAGAGTGCACTAATGTCCTCAATAGAATGATTGGACGGCCTATTTTGGTGTCATCAGCAAATTTGCTTATGTCGCATTTATTCCCTCATCTATATCGTTTATGTAAATTGTGAACAACAAGGGGCCCAACACTGACCCCTGTGGAACACCGCTTGTGATATGTGTGAAATTTTCAATTCTTACTCCCTCTCAGTTTTTACTCAGGAAGATCCTGTGAAATTCCAGAAATAATAAATTATGTAGAACAGGATAATGATAAACTATGCACAATTATGGTAACTAGTGACATGGTCCTGAGACAAATAGTGGAATTAAAACTTAACAAATCCCCAGGCCTTGATGAATTGTTTGCAAGGGTTTTGAAGGAATGTAAAGAGGAAATTTGCAAACCTTTGGATAATCTTTTCAACACATCACTACAAACTGGCATAGTGCCTGATAAGTGGAAAATGGCAACTGTAATACCTATTTACAAGGCAGGTGACAGGTCCTTAGCTTCGAACTATAGACCAATAAGCCTTACCTCCATAGTGGGAAAATTTATGGAATCAACAATTGCCGAGGAAATTCGTAGCCATCTTGATAGGCATAAATTGATAAGTGAATCTCAACACGGTTTTACTAAGGGGCGTTCCTGTCTTACGAATTTACTAACTTTTTTCGCTAAGGTGTTTGAGGAGGTAGATCATGGTAATGAATATGATATTGTGTATATGGACTTCAGTAAGGCTTTCGATAGAGTTCCCCATCAGAGACTTTTCAGGAAATTTAAGGCACATGGAATGGGAGGAGAAATTATTTCCTGGGTAGAGGCATGGTTGACAAATAGGCAGCAAACACTTTGCATAAATGGGGGCACGTCACAAGCGGTGTTCCATAGGGGTCAGTGTTGGGCCCCTTGTTGTTCAGAATTTGCATAAACGATATAGCTGAGGGAATAAATAGCAACATAAGCAAATTTGCTGATGACACCAAAATAGACTGTCCAATTCATTCTATTGAGGACATTAGTGCACTCCAGGATGATTTGAATAGACTGATGCAGTGGTCGGAGAAGTGGCAGAAGCAGTTTAATATAGACAAATGCAAAGTGCTAAATGTTGGACAGGACAATTATCATGCCACTTATTAACTGAATAGTGTAGATCTTAATACTACTGATTGCAAAAAGGATTTAGGAGTTCTGGTTAGCAGCAATCTGTAACCAAGACAACAATGCAGAAGTGTTTACAATAAAGCGAACAGAATCCTTGGCTTCATATCAAGAAGTATAAATAATAGAAGTCCTCAGGTTGTTCTTCAACTCTATATATCCTTGGTTAGGCCTCATTTAGATTATGCTACACAGTTCTGGTCACCATATTACAGAATGGATATAATGCACTGGAAAACGTACAGAGGAGGATTACAAAATTTATCCCGTGTATCAGAAATCTTCCCTATGAGGATAGACTGAGGGCCCTGAATCTGCACTCTCTAGAAAGGTGTAGAATTAGGGGGGCTGTGATTGAGGACCGTGTTTTTTGGATTAAAATGGTAACTTTGCGGTGTATTTTTGGTTGTATTTGTGGTTTCTTGGTTTCATTTGATAGAATGGAATTTTTTTTTTTTTTTTTCAACAAGTCGGCCGTCTCCCACCGAGGCAGGGTGACCCAAAAAGAGAAAGAAAATCCCCAAAAAGAAAATACTTTCATCATCATTCAACACTTTCGCCGCACTCACACAAAATCACTGTTTTTGCAGAGGCACTCAGAATACAACAGTTTAGAATCATATATGCGTAAAGATGCACAACATATCCGTCCAAACTGCCAATATCCCAAACCCCTCCTTTAAAATGCAGGCATTGTACTTCCCATTTCCAGGACTCAAGTCTGGCTATATAAAATTACCTGGTTTCCCTGAATCCCTTCACTAAATATTACCCTGCTCACATTCCAACAGTTCGTCAGGTCCCAAATACTATTCGTCTCCATTCACTCCTATCTAACACGCTTACACATGCTTGCTGGAAGTCCAAGCCCTTCGCCCACAAAACTTCCTCTTCCCCCTCCCTCCAACCTTTTCGAGGATGACCCCTACCCCGCCTTCCCTCCCCTACAGATTTATACGCTCTCCACGTCATTCTGCTTTGATCCATTCTCTCTAAATGACCAAACCACCTCAACAACCCCTCTTCAGCCCTCTGACTAATACTTTTATTAACTCCACACCTTCTCCTAATTTCCACACACCAAATTTTCTGCATAATATTCACACCACACATTGCCCTTAGACAGGACATCTCCACTGCCTCCAACTGCCTCCTCGCTGCAGCATTTACAACCCAAGCTTCACACCCATGTAAGAGTGTTGGTACTACTATACTTTCATACATTCCCTTCTTTGCCTCCATAGATAACATTTATTGTCTCCACATATACCTCAATACACCACTCACCTTTTTTCCTTCATCAATTCTATGATTAACCTCATCCTTCATAAATCCATCTGCTGACACCTCAACTCCCAAATATCTGAAAACATTCACTTCTTCCATACTCCTCCTCCCCAATTTGATACCCAATTTTTCTTTATCTAAATCATTTGATACCCTCATCACCTTACTCTTTTCTATGTTCACTTTCAACTTTCTACCTTTACACACACTCCCAAACTCGTCTACTAACCTTTGCAATTTTTCTTTAGAATCTCCCATAAGCACAGTATCATCAGCAAAAAGTAACTGTGTAAATTTTTCCCATTTTGTATTTGATTCCCATAATTTAATCCCACCCCTCTCCCGAGCACCCTAGCATTTACTTCTTTTACAACCCCATCTATAAATATATTAAACAGCCAAGGTGACATTACACATCCCTGTCTAAGACCTACCTTTACCGGGAAGTAGTCTCCCTCTCTTCTACACACCCTAACCTGAGCCTCACTATCCTCATAAAAACTCTTTACAGCATTTAGTAGCATACCACCTATTCCATATACAGTGGACCCCCGGTTAACGATATTTTTTCACTCCAGAAGTATGTTCAGGTGCCAGTACTGACCGAATTTGTTCCCATAAGAAATATTGTGAAGTAGATTAGTCCATTTCAGACCCCCAAACATACACGTACAAACGCACTTACATAAATACACTTACATAATTGGTCGCATTCGGAGGTAATCGTTATGCGGGGGTCCACTGTACTTGTAACATCTGCCACATTGCTCCCCTATCCACGCTATCATATGCCTTTTCTAAATCCATAAATGCAATAAAAACTTTCCTACATTTATCTAAATACTGTACTGTTCACATACAGGAAGGCCCCACTTATACGGCTGGTTAGGTTCCAGGCTACCGCCGTAAAGCGGAAACCGCCGTAAAGTGGAACACCCTTTTTTTCCACTTACAAATGCATACAAACACTAGATAACAAGTTTACACTAACATATATTAAGTTAGCAATAGAACCAGGCATCAAAAAACAATAAAAAGTACAATACACACATAGTGCACTCATTACTTACCTTAAAATATTTATAGTCTTAATCTAGGGTGAGACAAGTAGTATTTATTGTAAGAAATCAAGTGTGGTATGTATGGTAGTCAGCCAGGCTACCATACCAGGCCACCCCACCCACACATACAATTCTATGATATTTAAGCATCCCAGAGCGAAAAAAATGTATATACAGTTCACTCATTACTTACCTTAAAATATAGGGTAATTTGAGTAGTATTTTATTGTAAAAAATCAAGTGTGGAAAGTATGGTAGTCAGCCGGGCTACCATACCAGGCCAAACCCCACCCACACATATATTCCATGAAATTTAAGCATTCCAGAGCGATAAAATGTATATACAGTTCCCCTCATTACTTACCTTAAATATTTTTAGTCTTATGTAGGGTCAGGAGAAAAGTAAATGAGATAAAATGAATAAATGAGAGAGAGAAAGAATGAGTGCATGAGAGAGTACAGGCGCAGAGTTATGTAAACAAACCAGGCGAAGGTAAGTTTTGTAAACGAAGTGTACACGTCTGGTTGTGTACAAGTTACATTGTGTACAGGTTGTCTCTACACTGATACGGTAGAATAAATAAAGAAGAACACTCCCATTCTCATGTAACATCATTTTGAGAAGAAATGATGCTCTGAGTGAAGGCAATGGAAATAAGTCACTCTGACTTTTTTGGGTTATCCTAGGTTCTCTACACATATGTTGTTATGTATGATAATCTATGTAACTGTATTTGTGTATACCTGAATAAACTTACTTACATACATACAAAAGGAATAATTTTTCTACAGTTACCCCAGTAACACATTTCTCTTATGTTAGATTAGAGAAAATGTTATTCTTGGCATCACTTGTACAAGTTATCTGGCTACGACATCTCATATTTATGTTTATTTATTCTATTGTAGGGTGTATTTATCATCTTTTTATGTTATGTATCGTGTTTATTATATAATTTTGAAAAAAATATCATGGATGGATTAATGAAAATGTGTATATTAACGTAATATACAACATTTAATGAGACTGTGATTATTATTATTATTATTAGCATTTCTAATATGGCGTCACTTGTGCAAGTCGTCTGCTACCACATCTCATATTTCTGTTTATTTATTCTATTGTGGGGTGTATTTAACATCTTTTTATGTTATGTATCGTGTTTATTATATAATTTTGAAAAAATATCATAGATGGATTAATGAAAATGTGTATTTAACGTAATATATGACATTTAAATGAGACTTGATGATTATTATTACCATTACTAATATGACGTCTGGAGACATAAGACACTCTTACTGATTTTAATGTGTACCTGCATGCCAGCACAGTATGTAAGTTTATTTAAGTACAGGTATACATAAGTATAATTATCAGAGTATATATAAAATATGAAATAACTTTTAAAAACATTTGAAATTTTGGAGTTTCCAGACAAAATGGAGAGACTTAGTGCTTACTGAGCTCACGAAGAATGTAAACAAACAAGGTGGGGCGCGGTGACCGTATTAGAAAGTCAGTTGGGGGGAGCCGTATAGCGAGTTTTGGTCATAATTTGAAATGACCGTATTTGCGGAACGCCGTAAAGTGAAACGCCGTAAAGTGGGGCCTTCCTGTATACGCTTCAAGGTAAACGCTTGATCTACATATCCCCTACCCACACTAAAACCTCCTTGCTCATCCGCAATCCTACATTCTGTCTTGCCTCTAATTCTTTCAATAATAGCCCTACTGTACACTTTTCCTGGTATACTCAGTAAACTTATTCCTCTATAATTTTTAGTCTCTTTTGTCCCCCTTCCCTTTATATAAAGGGACTATACATGCTCTCTGCCAATCCCTAGGTACCTTCCCCTCTTTCATACATTTTTTTTATTATTTTTTTATTATCACACTGGCCGATTCCCACCAAGGCAGGGTGGCCCGAGAAAGAAAAACTTTCACCATTATTCACTCCATCACTGTCTTGCCAGAAGGGTGCTTTACACTACAGTTTTTAAACTGCAACATTAACACCCCTCCTTCAGAGTGCAGGCACTGTACTTCCCATCTCCAGGACTCAAGTCCGGCCTGCCGGTTTCCCTGAACCCCTTCATAAATGTTACTTTGCTCACACTCCAACAGCACGTCAAGTATTGAAAACCATTCGTCTCCATTCACTCCTATCAAACACACTCATGCACGCCTGCTGGAAGTCCAAGCCCCTCGCACACAAAACCTCCTTTACCCCCTCCCTCCAACCTTTCCTAGGCCGACCCCTACCCCGCCTTCCTTCCACTACAGACTGATACACTCTTGAAGTCATTCTGTTTCACTCCATTCTCTCTACATTTATTGAACAAAATTACCAACCACTCCAACACCATATCCCCCCTGCTTTTAACATTTCTGTCATGATCCCGTCAGTTCCAGCTGCTTTACTCCCTTTCATTCTACGTAATGCCTCATGCACCTCCCCCACACTCACATCCTGCTCTTCTTCACTCCTAAAAGATGGTATACCTCCCTGGCCAGTGCATGAAATTACAGCCTCCCTTTCTTCGTCGGCATTTAAAAGTTCCTCAAAATATTCTCGCCGTCTACCCAAGACCTCCGTCTCCCCATCTACTAACTCCTCCACTCTGTTTTTAACTGACATATCCATTCGTTCCATAGGCTTTCTTAACTTGTTTAACTCGCTCCAAAATTTTTTCTTATTTTCATTAAAATTTCTTGACAGTGCCTCTTCCACTGTATCATCTGTTCTCCTTTAGCACTCTCTCACCACTCTCTTCATCTTTCTTTTACTCTCCATATACTCTACTCATCGTATAACACTACTGCTTTGTAAAAACCTCTCATAAGCTACCTTTTTCTCTTATCACACCCTTTACTTCATCATTCCACCAATCACTCCTCTTCCTTCTGCACCCACCCTCCTATAACCAAAACTTCTGCCCCACATTCTAACACTGCATTTTTAAATTATTCCAACCCTCATCAACCCCCCACTACTCATACTTGCACTAGCCCACTAGTTGCTTATATCTCGCCTGAATTTCCCTTAGTTTATACACTTTCACCTCCCTCTTACTTGTTATTGTCATTTTCCTCTTGTCCCATCTACCTCTTACTCTAACTGTAGCTACAACTAAGTAATGATCTGATATATCAGTTGCCCCTCTATAAATGTGTACATCCTGGAGCCTGCCCATCAACCTTTTATCCACCAATACATGATCTAATAAGCTACTCTCATTACATGTTATATCATACCTTGTATATTTATTTATCCTTTTTTTCATAAATATGTATTACTTATTACCAAACCTCTTTCTACACATAGCTCAATTAAAGGCTCCCCATTTTCATTTACCCCTGGCACCCTAAATTTACCTACTACTCCCTCCACAACATTTTTACCCACTTTAGCATTGAAATCCCCAACCACAAGTGCTCTCACACTTGGTTCAAAACTCCCCACGAATTCACTCAACATTTCCCAAAATCTCTCTCTCTCTCTTCTACACTTCTCTCTTCTCCAGGTGCATATACGCTTACTATAACCCACTTTTTACATCCAACCTTTATTTTACTCCACATAATCCTTGAATTAATACATTTATAGTCCTTTTCCTGCCATAACTTATCCTTCAACATTATTGCTACTCCTTCTTTAGCTCTAACTCTATTTGAAACCCCTATATTTGAAACAGGAAAAGGGGTTACTAGCCCATTGTTCCCGGCATTTTAGTTGACTTTTACAACATGCATGGCTTACGGAGGAAAGATTCTTATTCCACTTCCCCATGGATATAAAAGGAAAAGTAATAAGAACAAGAACTATTAAGATAAAGTCAAAGAAAACTCAGATGAGTGTGTGTTAATAAATGTGTACATGTATGTGTAGTGTGACCTAAGTGTAAGTAGAAGTAGCAAGATGTACCTGTAATCTTGTATATTTATGAGACAGACAAAAGACACCAGCAATCCCACCATCATATAAAACAATTACAGACTTTCGTTTTACACTCGCTTGACAGAACGGTAGTACCTCCCTGGGTGGTTGCTCTCTTCCAACCTACTACTATATGGAAGATATATTACAGAAATAGAGAGGCTTTTTGATTGATTTTAGTACTGAAAACAGTTTGAAATTGAGCTCAAGTTAACGGAAATGTTCGATTTTTGCAGATGTTCAAGAGTAAACAAATCACATCATGCGTCCAATAGACATCAACTGGTGGGTCTAATATGCATTCACGAATACACTGATATTATTTATAAAATTACAGCCTCTCCTCACTTAATGACAGATTTCCATTCCTAAAACCACATTAGTAAACGAATTCGTTGCTAAGGAGCATGCTATAATGGTAGTGGGGTTGTGTCAACTATCTATGATATTGTTTTAATGTCACCTTTGCAACATTTATAACATTTCTGGTATATTTTTAAATGTTTATACAGTAGTGTACTGTATATTGTAATAATCAGAATAGAGAAAATCAGCTCTAATATACATTATTTAAGCATGCATGCTGGTCAGAGAGCCCGTTGTAAGTCCGAGGCGTCTGTAAATGAGTACGTCGCTAAATGAGGAGAGGCTGTATTACAGTAATGCATAACAGTAAATCTTCTATTTTTTGGTGTGAATAAAAATTCTTTATGTGAATGAGAAATCAAAATGGAATTTATCTGTGAAGCCTGGAAACTTTACTAATAAACAGAGGAAATGGTATTTTAGTGCCAGGAATGCCTGCACTGTTTATTCTGGACCCTATTTTGAAATTGGAATATGGTGGACCCTCGGTTCTCAGCCGTAATCTGTTCCAGAAGGTCGGCCTAAAACCGAAAAGGCCGAAAACCGAAATAATATTTCCCATAAGAATTAATGTAAATCCAATTAATCCATTTCAGACATCCAAAAATATTAGCAAAAAATACATTTTTTTAATTAAAGGTTAATTATAGTTTTACATACAGAAAGCAGTGAGTACATTCATTACTTACCTTAAAATATTTGTAGTCTTAATATAGGGCAAGAGGTGAGCAGTATTTATTTGTAGGAAGTCAGTGTAGGCAGCGGTAGATGTAGGTAGAGTACATGTATGTAGCCACCCCTGGGCTGCACTTCACAGCCATATTATTACCATGTTCACTGAGTTTAATCGTTTCTAACAACTACCTTTAGATGCCATCATAAACAACGGGAGAAGTAACGAATAATTCATGCCGAGAATTGTAGACAAATGCATATGATGGGTGGTTTCTGGGCGAGACACCAGATTCACAGTTTTCTCTAACCTGAATCAGAGAAAACGTAATGTTTACTCTCCACCCAACTCTCCACTTGATAGCATATGAACATTGCATGTTTATATGCTATGTAATTGTGTCTTATATAATTTTGAAGAAAATATCATAGATGGATTAATGAAAATGTCTATATTAACCTAAAATAAGACATTTAATGTGCCCAAGAGTGATTATTATTAAACATACGTCACATATAAACATTGCATGTTTTTATATACTATGCAACGTGTTTCTTTGGGCCCATGGTGGCTTATTTGCAGTTGCATTCCCTTCCTTCTTGCTACACTCCCTCCCTACTTGCTACATTCCCTGCCTTCCTGCTACACTCCCTGCATGCCTGCTACACTCCTTGCCTTTATGCCTGCCTGCCATGAATTCTGTTGTGTTCCTCACTTTTTCTACCAAAGAAACTTTACTAGGAAGTTTCTTTGGGGCCATGGTTACTTATTTTGCAGTTGCACTTAATCAGTAACCACCAAAAACAATGGATTATAGCAAAATGTTTGGATGAATGAGCAGAAGCTTCCTCACTCGCCCAGAGACACAGCCACACTGACTCAGGAACATGCAAGAGGCTGACGGTGGACGCATCCAGTACAACTGATAAGCGAATTAACGGCTGATAACCGGAAGCAGAAAAAACGGCCAGTAACCGAGTTGGCCGATAAGTGGAACAGCCAATAACCAAGATCCACTATATCTTGAATTTTGTGTGAAATTGGCCAAATTACCAATTTCTGCTCACTTTATTGGGTAGTTAAAATAGTTGATTGGGCGATTTCTTGTGCTCATTAGATAAAATGGAACACATACTAGCAAAATAGCCAAGAATTTGGTCTACTGGAACAATGTACATGTAATTGGCAGAAAATAGGACGCAGTGGGCAAAATTGCTGATGCGTAAATATTGCTGACAGCGAAATTCGCCAGAGTAATTTCATCAATTTCTGATCAAATTTCATACTTTTTCTTTTATTACCTTCAGAAAAAGATTCTCTAGCATTTCATAAGTTTTTTTTTTTTTTCTTTTTTTTAACCCTTTGACTGTCGCGGTCGTATATATACGTCTTATGAGGTACCGTATTTGACGTATATATATTCATAAATTCTAGCAGCTTCAAATCAAGCAGGAGAAAGCTGGTAGGCCCACATGTGAGAGAATGGGTCTGTGTGGTCAGTGTGCACCATATAAAAAAAATCCTGGAGTACGCAGAGCATAATGAGAAAAAAAAAAACTTTTTTTTTTTTTTAATTAAAATGCCGACTTTGTGGTCTATTTTCGTATAGTATTTATGGTTGTATTCTTGTTTTCTTGGTCTCGTTTGATAGAATGGAATACATATTATAGAAATAGAGGTGATTTTGATTGATTTTACTATAAAAAGAACCTGGAAATGGAGCTCAAAGTAGGGAATATGTTTGATTTTTGCTGATGTTCAAAAGTAAACAAATGATGTCATTGTCCAATAAATGTCCAACTAGCCATTCTAATATGCAGTCATGAATGGGTTGCTGTTATTTATACAATTATTACAGTATTGCAGTAGTCTGCATAACAGTAAATCTTCTATTTTTTGTTTGAATAAAAATTCAAAATAGAAAGCAAGAGTAATATCAGAGGGGCCTGGAGACGTGACTGGTGAACAAAGAAAATGTTATTTTAGAGCCAGGAATGTCTGCATTGTTCATTCTGGACCTTATTTTGAAATTGTCATATTTTTAAATTTTCGTGAAATTGGCCAAATTGCAAATTTCTGACCACGTTATTGGGCAGTTGAAATCGGTAAATGGGCAGTTTCTTGTATTCAATCGATAGAAAAAATGGAGTTCTAAAGAAATAGCTATGAGTTTAGTCGACTGGAACAATGGAATTAGCCGAGAATAGGGCTCAAACTGGGCGAAATCACAGATTTGTAAATATCGCCGAGGCCGCTAACTTCGCGAGAGCGTAATTCTGTTAGTTTTCCATCAAATTTCGTTTTTTTGGTGTCATTACAACCAGGAAAAGATTCTCTATCATTTAATAAGAATTTTTTTTTTTTTTTTTTTTTTTAAATTTTGCGGCACCAGGAGAGACCTCAGGATTGGGGGTTGTGACAGTCAAAGGGTTAAATTCTTGGATCCTGTGGGGAATTTTCAGATTGAGGGTTTGGACCCTCAAGGGGTTAATAGATGGGATGTTGGAGTGTGAGCATGGTAACATTAATGAAAGGACTCGAGGGTAACTAGTTAGCCAGTCTTGACTTATGAAAGTTGGAAGGCCAGTGCCTGCACTTTGAAAGAGGGATGGGGATGTTGCAGTTAACAGATACTCTAATTGTGATGTTAGCACACTTCTGGAAAGATGGCAGTTTAGTGAATGTTTTTTTTGGGTGACCCTGCCTTGGCGGAAGATGGCTGGAGTGTTAACCCCTTGACTGTCGCAACTCCCAATCCTGAGGTATCTTCTGGTGTCGCAAAATTTAAAAGAAAAAATAATAATATTCTTTTCTTATGAAATAATAAAGAATCTTTTCCCAATTGTAATGACACCAAAAAAAAAACGAAATTTGATGGAAAACTGACGGAATTACGCTCTCGTGAAGTTAGCGACCTCGGCGGTATTTACAAATCGGCGATTTCGCCCACTTTGAGCCCTATTCTCGGCTAATTCTATTGTTCTAGTTGACTAAACTCATAGCTATTTCTTTAGAACTCCGTTTTTTCTATCGATTGAGTGCAAGAAACTGCCCATTTACTGATTTCAACTACCCAATAACATGGTCAGAAATTTGCAATTTGGCCAATTTCACGAAAATTAAAAAATATGACAATTTCAAAATAAGCTCCAGAATGAACAATGCAGACATTCCTGGCTCTAAAATAACATTTTCTTTGTTCATCAGTCACGTCTCCAGGCCCCTCTGATATTGCTCTTGCTTTCTATTTTGAATTTTTATTCAAACAAAAAAATAGAAGATTTACTGTTATGCAGACTACTGCAATACTGTAATAATTATACAAATAATGTCAACCCATTCATGACTGCATATTAGAATGGCTAGTTGGACATTTATTGGAAAATGGCATCATTTGTTTACTTTTGAACATTGGCAAAAATCAAACATTTCCCCTACTTTGAGCTCCATTTCCAGGTTCTTTTTAAAGTAAAACCAATCAAAATCACCTCCATTTCTGTAATATGTCTTCCATTCTATCAAATGGGACCAAGAAAATGAGAATACAACCATAAATACTATACGAAAATAGACCACAAAGTCGATGTTTTAATTGAAGAAAAAAGGTTGGAGTGTTTTTTTTCTCATTATGCACTGTGTGCTCCAGGATTTTTTTTTACATGGTGCACACTGACCACACAGACCCATTCTCTCACATGTGGGCCTACCAGCTTTCTCCTGCTTGATTTGAAGCCGCTAGAATTTATGAGTATATATACATGAAACACGGTACCTCGTAAGACGTATATATACGACCAAAACAGTCAAAGGGTTAAAATATTCATCAGTTTTCCGAAATCCATGCAAAAGAAATAATTTAGATCAAGCTCATATGCTGTGAAAATCATTCTGATGCAGAAATTCTCTCTCTAAAAATATTAGTAGTCAACTCTGGAAAGATATATGTTTGCTAGACATTTGGGCAGGGGAAAGCAGAGTGCCTTCCCAGTTGCTTCTTCCCTCACTGTTACCCAGTTAATAACAGATTCACAAGTTTGGATTCATTAAGATTATTTTTGTTTTTCCATTCCTGTTATTATGTGGTTTTAAAAAGAATTTCCAGAGTCAACAGGTAGTGAGAGTGACAACATGCTTGCTGAGAAATGTCTATTGCAGTGTTTTGTCCAAAATGCACAAATATGTTGCTTTTAATGCATACCTCATTTGTTACTTCTCAATTGACCTCTTGTGAGCCTGACCTCAGGGTGTTTATTTGCCTCATAAGTCAGAAGTCCAGTCCTGAACAAAATGTAGTAAACATTTGTTTTTCAGTGACTGAAGTGTAACAAACAATTTCTTAGAATTTTTGTCACCAAAATCACAGCTTAAAGTTGTTTACATGGCAGAAACAAAATAAAAAACTAAATAAAATTCAGAATGTTATAAAGCTGATTGACTTCAAAAAATGCTTATGGTGAAGTACCATATCTGGCCTATGTGAATTAATTTTAATGGTTCCAGCAATGATTGTTAATGAAGAGTTTAGGCTCTGTTTTGAAATGAATTAAAACTTTCTCCAGGAATTCTCAAGATCAAGAAAAATTGTGAAGCTTTGCCCTTTTGTTATTTGAGAAAGATTTATTGCGAAATCTTCAGAACAAGACAGAAGTTTAAAGCAAAGTTAATGATCATTTTGCTCAAAAGTCAGAATAATTCCACTGCATTTAATTTAAAATGGCAAGTTAAATAATATCATATATTACTTTAGTATTTCCCATTCTATTTGTAAAGAAATCATTAAAAGCAAATACATACACTATTTTTCAAAAAGCTTACCAGTGGCATTTGCTTACTCTAACATTTTTTTCACATCATACCATTGAAAACTATTTATATTTTGGGTAACTTTAATGCTGATGATTAAACACAGTTTTCTAATAAATTTTGCATAATAATTTAAATATTTCATTAGGAAACAAAATACAGTAGAACCCCCGTATCAATGGTGATACGTTCCAAGCCCTACCACAGATACTGAAAACCAAGGATAGTATTGAACACTATATACAAGTCATTTTTTGTTTACTTACCATGATGTTGAGTTTTGGAGGGGTGTAGAGATGGAGGCTGGAAACAACAAGGTGGTGCGATGGTGACCATGTGGGTGGCAGTGTTGGAGGTCCAGTGTGGATAGTAGTGTGGATGATGGGTGACTGAGCAGGTATGTGTGTGCACAGCTGGTGTGGGCAGTAATTAGGGTGGCTAGTGTACAGGACTAGGAGTGTAGGTGACATGTTTGGGTATGTGGGCCATGAAAACATGGGTTTCTAAGGTGTGGGAGTGGGACTGTGGGGGCTAGAAGCTATGGGGAAATGGTGAGTGAAAGCATGGTAAGGTGTGGGGCTGTGTGGGCTTGAAGCTCTGGGGAAGTGATGTGGGTGAAAGGTGTGCTTGTCAGTGGCCTGGTGTGGGTGGTGATTGGATGATGGGTGACTTAGTAGCGATTATGCAGCTGGTGGTAATGAGCGTGGTGGGTAACTAAGTGATTAGGTATGTGGACAGCATGTTAGGGTGAAAGGTCTGGTAAAGTTTATGGGTGAGGTCATAGGGATATATGGCCTTGAGGGAATGGTGGTTGTGAGAGTGTGGCCATAGGGAGGAGGGAACTGCATGGGCAGATTGTGTGGGTAAAGGCTTGTGGCTGTGGGGGAGTTGTGTGGGTGGAGGTTGCTGGTTGGAATGGTGTGTGTGTGAAGGTGTGTGGCCGTGGGGGAATTATATAGGCGGGGAGGTATGGGTGGGAGAGGCAGGATTGAGTTAGAAGCATGGTATGGGCGAAGGCATGTGGCCGTGGGGGGATTTATAGGTACACAAATAACCCGCACATAGAAGAGAGGAGCTTACGACAACGTTTCGGTCTGACTTGGACCATTTACAAAGTCACACTAACGAAACGGAGAGCAGGATGGGTATATATAAGCAGTAGTATATGTAAGTAGTAGTAGTAGTAGTAGTAGTGGAGGTGGAAGGAAGTAGTAGTGGGGAGGTAAATGGTCCAAGTCGGACTGAAACGTCGTCGTAAGCTCCTCTCTTCTTTGTGCGGGTTATTTGTGTATCGTTCCAGTCACGGTATTGTGCCTTTCTTTGTTATTCGAGATTTATAAGGGCAGGTAGTATGGGCGGGTTGTGGGCAGGGGGGGTTGTTGCTGGGTGTACAGCGAGGGTTTGGCCATGGGAAGGGGGGGATGGCTGGGGTGGTACTGGATGTATGTATAGAGTATCCGTATCAGACATGTATGAACTGTCTCAAGCACTAAGGTGCCTAGGCTCTCCTTTGTCTGTGATAACCTCCTCCCACTTGGCAACATACCATACCACCATGACCCACAGCCACCACCCACCGCCACCTCCCACCGCCACCTCCACCGCCACCTCCACCGCCACCTCCCACTGCCACCTCCCTCCGCCACCTCCCACCGCCACCTCCCACCGCCACCTCCCACCGCCACCTCCCACCGCCACCTCCCACCGCCACCTCCCATTGCCACCTCCCATTGCCACCTCCCATTGCCACCTCCCACCGCCACCTCCCATTGCCTCCACCCACCCCTTTCACCTCCAGCCACCTCCCACCGCCACCTCCCACCGCCACCTCCCACCGCCACCTCCCACCGCCACCGCCACCACCACCACGACGACGACGACTTCTGGCAGTGCCAGTATGTGCTTGTTTTCTGCAAATCTTATTGAAACTTTATATGATCATGTTTTATGCACTCTTATTCAAAGAATGAAAAATAAATAAAATTGGAAAATATATGAAAAAATGAATCCTCATATTGCAACTTCTTCAATTTTTGGGGTGGCTGAGGGAAACTGTGGATAATTGAATCAGTGGATACCGGATATGGGGGTCCTACTGTACTGCACAAAAGAAAAATTTGATTTTTTTTTTAATTTGTTGTCTAAAGAATGTCAAATATGTTTATTTTCTTCAAAGTTCCAAGAGGAGCGTCTGGCTGGAGCTGTGATGACTCTTTCACCAATGCAAACTTGTATACAGAGCACCATTGAATACACAAGGGAACGTAAAGCATTTGGCCAGCCACTGCTCAATAACCAGTGCATTCACTTCCGCCTTGCTGAACTTGAGACAGAAGTTGAATGCTTGAGGGCGTTGATCTACCGAGCAACTGGTAGGTTATATAAATTGGTTTAGTTGCATTTTGCACAGTTCAGTAGGTTTATTGATGTGTATATTTGCTATCATTATACTGCTATGCATATACAGATGCCCTTAACCCCTTGAGGGTCAGTACCGTAGTTCTATGGCTTTGAAGTCAGAGTCAGTGCTGTAGTGCTACTCCATGAGCTCAGCTCACTCAGATAAGCTGTGAGCAGTAAATTTGGGCCTAGATATGAAAGAATGGGTTTATGTGGTAATTATGCATCATATAAAAATCTGTGAAAGAATGGGTTTATGTGGTAATTATGCACCATATAAAAATCTATGAAAGAATGGGTTTATGTGGTAATTATGCACCATATAAAAAGTCTTGTAGTATGCAGTGCATAATGAAAAAAACTGCAATGTGTTCTTGGTTTAAAACAGCAACTTTGCAGTGTATTTTCATGTGGTTTTTATGGTTGTATTCAGGGTTTGTTGGTCTCATTTGATTGAATGGAAGATATATTACAGAAATAGAGAGAATGGACCTGCGTGGTCAGTGTGTGCAGTACAGCCTTACCTCACTTAACGACAGAGTTCCGTTTCTGAGACCTCGTCGATAGATAAATTCGTCGCTAAGTGAGGAGCATAATTTAGTCATAGTGGACTTTTGTCAGCCATCTTTGATATTGTTTTAATATCACCTTTGCACCATTTATAACATTTCTGGTATATTTTTAAATGTTTATACAGTAGTGTACTGTATATTGAAGTAAACAGAATAGAGGAAATCTGCTCTAATATACATTATTTAGGTAAGTGAGTCATTGGTAAATGAGTACGTCGTTAAGTGAGGAGAGACTGTATATAAAAAATCAGGGCGCCTTGATTGCTTTGTGGGAACGCCATATCAGGACACTTCGTTCACCATGCCTTGCAGTAAGAAAAAACCTCACTCCTCACTGAATTGGGAATCTCCTCTTCCCATTTGACAGTTCTAACATGGGGGACATGGGGCTGGTTCATCTAGATCACATTCAGTTGTACAGTGGCGTAAGAGTAAACTCATATTTTCCTGTGGCCAGGGCTCAGATGTGAGCAGTGGTGATGATAGTGATATTGACTCTGGATTCCTAGCTCACAATGACTATTTAAGTAGTGACAGTGAAGAGGAACATTCACCAGTAAAGAGCTGATTTATGTGATGCCGCATGCATTCTGGTAGTGTGCCATATGCTATTCCAAGGGGATGGAGTACATTCCAGAGTACGTCCCATGGCCCTACGCCAGGAATAAACAGTGAAAGTGATGGTGATGTGGCTACAATTAGGATGAATAATTGACTGCATAGGGCAGTATGTAGTGGTGGTGCCACATGGGTTGTGGCACCAGCAGTACCCCAGGCTGGGACCCTCACTGACTCAGGACATCCGCAACCAAGGCCAGTGTCAACCACCCAAATACCACAACAACCTGCACAACCACAACCATCTATCAATATCCAGTATCCACCAGCAGACTGCATTTGGGAAAAGCAGGAGGGTGCCAATTTTGCTTCCAATCCCCATGTGTTTAATGAAACTCAAAAGTGGAATCCATCCATCTTGTACCCTTGGGAACAGTGCCAATGAAATGGAATGTTATGAATTATTTTTTGATCAAACCCTAATGAAAATTATTGTCAGGGAAAGTAACAGATACTTCGATTATACCATGACAAACACACTTGCCTCACCACAATCACAACTACGCCAGTGGAAGGAGACAACTGTAGCTGAGGTGTATTTGTTTTTTGCCACAATAATGCTAATGCCACACGTGTATAAGCACAGTATCAAGTCATACTGATTGACAGACCATCTAATTTCAACCCCTGCCTTCAGTGATATGCCAGTGAACCTATTTATCCTATGTTATGTATGCTACACTTCTCAGACAAAACTTGGCCTGACAGATATTTTTATCTCTTCAGGAACCTTGTTATTGATGAGCCTTTGATTTTGTTCATAGACTGTTGTTCAAGCAATATGTACCAAGCAAGAGGAAATGCTTTGGTATCAAGTTGCTTATGCTTTGTGACTGTGACATTGATCTAGTATTGGATATAATTTTGTACATAGGAAGTAAAACATTGGAAAATGCCAGGAAGTTATTGGGTATTTCAGGTGATATGGTTAGAACCATGATGGAACGACATCTTGGTAAAGGGCATACATTATATACTGATAATTGGTACACTAAGCCCCTTACTCAGTGATTTCTAGAGAGTGACCACTGCAGACATGTGGTACAGTGCATGCAAATCATAAGTATATTCCCAGGTTCAATGCAGGCACTTGTAGTGGTGAGGTGCAGGTGTTTGCTGCAAATGACATCATGGCATTACAGTGGCATGACAAATGAGATATCACATTGTTAACATCATTTCACCAAAACGAAATGGCAGACAGTGGCAGGCAGAAAAGAGAGGCCAATGACCCCATTGTGATTGACTACACCCTCAATATGCATTTAGTGCATAAATGCGACATGCAGATTGGGTTTGCTGATTGCGTTCGTAAGTTATAAGAACATAAGGAACACTGCAGCAGGCCTACTGGCCTATGCTTGGCAGGTCCAATTCTCCCATCGGCTTAAGCCAATGCTTTGACCTAGTCAGGTCAGTCACGTCACTTAAGGGAGGAGCACATAAATGGTACAGGAAAACTCTTTTTTCATATTGTGGATATTTCCACACTCAATGTTTATACAGTAGGGCCCCACTTATATGGCAGGTTAGGTTCCAGGCCATAAAGCAGAAATCGCCGTTAAGTGGAATGCCCTATTTTTCCACTTAAAATGCATATAAATATGAGATAACAAGTTTACACTAATATATATTAAGTTAGCAATAGAACTAGGCATTAAAAAACAATAAAAAAGTAAAATACACATCTTCCTTCTTTCTTTCAACAAACTGGCCGTATCCCACCGAGGCAGGGTGGCCCAAAAAGAAAAACCAAAGTTTCTCTTTTTTAAATTTAGTAATTTATACAGGAGAAGGGGTTACTAGCCCCTTGCTTCCGGCATTTTAGTCGCCTCGTACAACACGCATGGCTTACGGAGGAAGAATTCTGTTCCACTTCCCCATGGAGGTAAGAGGAAATAAACAAGAACTAGAAAGAAAATAGCAGAAAACCCAGAGGTGTGTGTGTGTGTATATATATATGCTTGTACATGTATGTGTAGTGTGACCTAAGTGTATTATTATTATTATTATTATTATTATTATTATTATTATTATTACAGTGGACCCCCGCATAACGATTACCTCCGAATGCGACCAGTTATGTAAGTGTATTTATGTAAGTGCATTTGTACGTGTATGTTTGGGGGTCTGAAATGGACTAATCTACTTCACAATATTTCTTATGGGAACAAATTCGGTCAGTACTGGCACCTGAACATACTTCTGGAGTGAAAAAATATCGTTAACCGGGGGTCCACTGTATTACTAATATGGCATCTCGAGATATAAGACACTCTTACTGATTTTAATGTGTACCTGCATACCAGCACAGTGTGTAGGTATCTTTAGGCACAGGTAAGTATTTGTATAATTATCTGAGTATATATAAAATATGAAGCAACTTTGGAAAGTTTCCAGACATAATGGAGAGAATGTAAACAGAGAATGTAAACAAACCGGGAGGGGCGCAGTGACTGTATTAGAAAGTCAGGTGGGGGGAGCCGTATAGCAAGTTTTGGTCATAATTTGAAATGTCCTTATTAGCAGAATGCCATAAAGCGAAATGCCGTAAAGCGGGGCCTTATTGTAATATGTATAAGATAAGGTCCAGAAACAAACCACTGTATGCCGAATTTTGTTTGTCTGTCATCAGACAAATAATATCCAAGTATATAGTGGAACTCTGAATTTCGTACTTAATCCGTTCCAGAAGGTTAGTCTAAATCCACAATGTACGAAAACCGAAGTAATTTTTCCCTTAAGAAATAATATAAATACAATTAATCTGTTTCGAACACCCAAAAATATTAACAAAAAAATACAATTTTTGAAGAGTAACTATAGTTTTACATACAGAAAACAATGAGAAATAAATATAAAGCACTATTGAAATGGATAAATGAACATTTAAATCACTATTACATACCTTTATTGAAGGCTCTTGTTGGTGTATGGAAGAAGGCAAGGTGGGGAGAGAGAGGAGAACTTATTGTTTGGAAGGGGAATCCCCCTCCATAAGGACTTCAGGTATCAAAGTCCTGTCTGGGGTTACTTTCCTTCTTTGTCTTTTACTGGCACTGAACCCCTGTCACACTAAAGAGCTCTGTTTCTGGCGTCTCTTTAAGATTTGCCTAAAATGGGACAAGATATTGTCACTGAACATGTTGCAGATACGGCTTGTATCAGCTTGGTCAGGGTGATATTTTTTCCACAAAAGTTTGCAACTCATTCCATTTTGCACAAATGTCCTTAATCACTGAAGAAGGCACCTTCTCCCCACTCTCTCTTCCTCCTCCTCTGAAGCAATTTCCTCAGCTGCAGTTTGTTGCTGTTCCAGTTGAAGTTCTTGCAGCTCTTCAGTAATTAGCTCTTCCCTGTGGTCATTCACCAACTCTTCCACATCCTGGCCACTCACCTCCAACCCCATGGACATTCCCAAAGACACGATAGATTCTACAACAGGCATAGGGTTGCCAGGGTCAGCCTCAAACCCTTCAAAATCCTTGTCGAGGACACATTTTGGCCACAATTTTCTCCAAGCAGAGTTCGAAGTCCTGGAAGTCACTCCCTGCCAAACCTTACCTATAAGGCTTATTCAGTGGAGATATTGAAGTGATCCTCCAGAACTCTCTTAGGGTCAGTTAAGTGCCTGAGGTCACTTCAAAGCATCTTTGAAACATTGCTTTTGTGTAGAGTTTTGTGAAGTTAGAAATGACCTGCTGGTTCATGGGCTGGATGAGAGGAGTGGTGTTAGGAGGCAAGAACTTCATTTTTATAAATCTGAAGTCCCTAAACAATTGGTCTTCCATGTCTGCAGGATGAGCAGGAGTACTGTCCAGTACCTGGAGGCACTTGAGTGCAAGTTATTTTTCCAGGAGGTATTTTTTCACACCTGGGCCAAACACTTCATGGACCCAGTCAATGAAAATTTGCCTCATGACCCATGCCTTATGATTAGCTTTCTACATCATACACAATTTACTCTTGACAACACTGTTTTTCTTGAACACTCGGGGATTTTCAGAGTGATACACCAGTAAAGGCTTTACTTTGAAATACCCACTAGCATTACCACAGAACTAAAGAGCAGGCAGTGACAGCAGCGGCACTCAAGCTCTGTCTTTTTTTCACAAGCCAGAGCCCATCAATGGTCTATGATGGCCTACTTGCAAGTATAACTGCACTAACACACGTAGAACCCAGAATGACCCAAGAATGCCAACAGTGATACCAACAACTCGAGAAATTGACGCTCGGCGTAAAGCCTGCCCTTCAAACCCAGAGCACAGCCCCACTGCCAGAAGAACACTTAATCCAAGCTCTGACCATCTTAACTACAACAACTCCTGTACTACTATGAGTTCAAATCACAGAAGAAACAACAAAAAGAACAACAAGGAAGCACCTAGAAATCGACTATTCCACTTGACAACCCAGCAGGACACCGGTGCCCCGTTCACCCCCTCACCACCACCCAACGCGATGCATCAACAACACCACCAAACATGACTGACACTCCCCGCACTCCTCATCCACCACCCAAGTTGACACATCAACAATAACACCAGGCTTGGCCAACTCCCCCCCCACATTCCTTATCCACCACCCAAGTCAACACATCAACAATAACTCCAGGCTTGGCCGACTTGCCCTCACACTCCTCTACCTTCATAGGATTCAACCCATCTGATATTCTCCCAGGTATGACCAACAATCTTGACACTCTTAAGTCATACATCACCACCCTAACTGCGGATAATTTGAAACTTCGTACTGAAAATATGAATCTTCGTACAACACTAATGGAACATGAATCTAAGTTAGCCTACCTTGAAAGCAAGATCCTCAGCCTTGAACAGCAGTTAATGTCATCTGGAATGACTGATTTTGGCAAGTCCCTCCAAATAACTATAGCAAGCCACACAGAATTAATAACATCTCTAAACACAAAAGTTGAAGATGCGGTCGAGGACTGGAAGATCAACATGGATACCCAGTTGAACAAATATTTTGCTTACCAAGATGATAAAACCAAACAAGATAAGTTATCTGACTCAGTAATAATTAGGAGTTCACTCTTTGCTAGTGAAAAAACCATACCAACTGTAAAAATACTACTCTTCAGATCATAAAAGACCACCTACAGGTTATAATGATATTGTCAGATATAAAAGAAATGTGGTTACTAGGGAACCAAGGTAGAAAACAAAGTGTTATGCTTAGATTTCACACACAAGACAGGAAAAAGATCTAATAAGTACATCTGTTAAAGCTAAAAAAGATGTATACATAAACGAGTGTCTCACAAGAAAATGTCAAAACCTCCTGTACAGAGTAAGAGAACTTAAACTTGAGAATAATGACAAAATTCACCAGTGGTTCACATGGGGTGGAAAAATTCTAGTAAGGAAAACAAATGTAGGCCGTGTGTACAACATTACAAATGAAAATGAACTGCCCACCTTCCTTCGAGATGCAAATCTTACAGAGTCTGACTAAACTCATTGACCAAATCTTCATACATTAGTGTATGTTGTTATTCTATTATTGTGCTAGGCCCTGTACTATCACTTCCCTGATAGTATCTACTACCTCAATGTCTCATGTTCCTCACACAGTTGATTGTGTGACTTAATTTTGTGTTATCATTCCAGAAATTGCCTTGTACAATTATTTACTAGTTTCATAACTATTATACCTCTCAGCCTTCCTTCCTAACCACCAAGTGCAGGCCACCACCATTTATAGCGTTTACATTTACAGTGGAATCTCAAAAATCGAACGTTTCGAAAATAAAACCATTTTTTCGGACAAACTGTGTCCCTATTATCGAACGCGCCCCTATTTTCGGACCGCCGGGTACGGGACCTGTTTGCCTCCCGCTCTGTCCGCGTCCCCGCGCAGGCGCCATGAGCAGTCTAGCTTTGTTTATGCTTGAGTGAACACTAACCTGCGCTCTCATTCACGCATTTTACGATTATTTCGTTGTGTTTAGTGCTTGTGGGACTGTGAAATAAGCTGCCATGGGCCCAAAGAAACTTGCTAGTGGTACCCCTGTGGTAAAGAAAGTGAGAAACACCATAGATGTGAAGAAGGAAATAATACAGAAGTATGAGAGTGGTGTGAGACTTGTTGAGCTTGCCAGGATGTATGGGAAAAACAAGTTGACCATCGGTTCTATCCTGTCAAAGAAAGAACAAATCAAGGAAGCTGATGTTGCGAAAGTTGTTAATATAGGGAGTGAATGAGGTGCCTTCTTCAAAGATTAAGGAGATTTGTGCCAAGTGGAATGATGTCCAAATGTTTGTGCAGAGGTACCACCCTGAGCAAGCTGAAACAAGCCATCTTTGCAACAAGTTTAGTGACAGAACCATGTCCCATTTTAGGGAAATGTTAAAGAGGTGCCAGAAACAGAGGACTGTGGACAGTTATTTTGTGAGACAGGGGTCCAGTGACTCTCAAGCTGGTCCTAGTGGCATTAAAAGACAGAGAAGGGAAGTAACCCCAGAGAGGGCTTTACCTGAAGTCCTCATGGAGGGGGATTCTCCTTCCAAACACTAACCCCAACTCCCTATCTTCCAGATGCCATCACCAATCTTCAATAAAGGTAAGTAAAAATGTTATTTTATATGTATTACTATAGTATTTGTTGTATGTAAAACTGTAATTAATCTCTATAAAATGTATTTTTGTGTGAATATTTTTGGGTTTCTGGAACGGATTAACCCTTTCAGGGTCCGTCCCGTAGATCTACGGCTTTATGTTCAGGGTCCAAACCGTAGATCTACGCCATGAGCTCAGCTCACTCTGATAAACTGTGAGTGGTACATTTGGGCCTAGATATGAGAGAATACATCTATGTGGTATGTGTGCACCACATAAAACAGATCCTGCAGCACACTGTGTATAATGAGAGAAAAAAAATGAAATCATGATTTTTCGATTAAAACAGCAACTTTGCAGTGTTTTTTCGTATGTTTTTTATAGTTGTATTTGCGATTTCTTGGTCTCATTTGATAGAATGGAAGAAATATTACAGAAATAGAGATGATTTTGATTGGTTTTAGCATTGGAAATGGCTTGAAACTGAGCTCAAAGTAGCGGAAATGTTAAATTTTTGCCGATATTCAAGAGTAAACAAACGACCTCACACGTCTAATACACACCAGCTGGTGGGTCTAATATACATTCACAAATATGGTGATGATATTTATACAATTATTACAGTATCGCATAACAGTAAATCTTCTATTTTTTGGTGTGAATAAAAATTCATTATGTGAATAAAAAATCAAAATGGAATTTATTTGTAAAGCCTCAAAACATAACTAATGAACAGAGGAAATGTTAGTTTAGTGCCAGGAATGCCTACATTGTTCATTCTGGACCCTATTTTGAAATTGGAATATTTTGAACTTTGTGTTAAATTGGCCAAATTAACAATTTCCGATCACTTTATTTTGTAGTTGAAACAGTTGACTTGGCAATTTCTTGTGCTCAGTCGATAGAATAGAAGTAATACTAGTGAAATAGCTAAGAATTTGGTTGATTGGAATAATGTAATTGGCCTAAAATGGGAGTCAAAGTCGGCAAAATCGCCGATTCGTAAATATCGCTGACACATCAAAATTCGCGAGAGCATAATTTCGTCAATTTTCCACCAAATTTCGTACTTTTTGTTTTATTACCTTCACAAAAAGATTCTCTACGATTTCATAAGAAAAAATAACAAATTTTTTTTTGGAAAATTCTTGGACACTGGTGCGTGACTCCAGATTTGGGCCTTGGACCCTGAAAGGGTTAATTGTATTTCCATTATTTCTTATGGGAAATATTGCTTCGAATTTCAGACTTTTCGAATTTAGAATGGATTAAGTTTGATTTTTGAGGTTCCACTGTATTGCTCTACTTGTATTTTTAAACTCCAGATTTTACTATTTTTCTACCAGTGCATTAGAGTAAACTTCTCATTACATCATTTGCCCAGTAACTTGTACACTTTTAGCTTTAATATTAATTTTAACCCTTTTCATATTTGTTAGTGAATAGCAATAATTGATTCTCAGTTACTTAGACACATAAGGTGCTAATTCAGATACTTAAGTGCTATACATGTATTTTCTTTATTTTAATTTTAAAATCAGGTCTTTGCCTCACATCTTTATAACCTTAAACTACACCCAGTGCAATATTACATCATAATTCTACTACAATAATTTTTAACTAACCCTCTTTTTATTAATTTTTTTTTATTTTTTAATTAACCATTACTTGATTACTATTCTAAAATTTTTATTATAGAACAGATAACCAGTGCAAGCTTATATTGTCAAACTTATACCATAATAAGAGTTAGCAATATTCCTGTATTATATAATTACTTATTTTCATCTACTATTTATAAACTATCCAGGTAGTAGGTTGGTAGACAGCAACCACCCAGGGAAGTACTACCGTCCTGCCAGATGACTGTGAAACACAAACCTGTAACTGTTTTGCATGATGGTAGGATTGCTGGTTTCTTTTTCTGTCTCATAAACACGCTAGATAACAGGGATATCTTGCTACTTCTACTTACACTTTGGTCACACTTCACAGACACGCACATGCATATATATACATACATCTAGGTTTTTCTCCTTTTTCTAAATAGCTCTTGTTCTTCTTTATTTCTTCTATTGTCCATGGGGAAGTGGAAAAGAATCTTTCCTCCGTAAGTCATGCATGTCGTATGAGGCGACTAAAATGCCGGGAGCAATGGGCTAGTAACCCCTTCTCCTGTAGACTTTACTAAAAAAGAGAAGAAAAAAACTTTATAAAACTGGGATGCTTAAATGTGCGTGGATGTAGTGCGGATGACAAGAAACAGATGATTGCTGATGTTATGAATGAAAAGAAGTTGGATGTCCTGGCCCTAAGCGAAACAAAGCTGAAGGGGGTAGGGGAGTTTCAGTGGGGGGAAATAAATGGGATTAAATCTGGAGTATCTGAGAGAGTTAGAGCAAAGGAAGGGGTAGCAGTAATGTTAAATGATCAGTTATGGAAAGGGGAGAAAAGAGAATATGAATGTGTAAATTCAAGAATTATGTGGATTAAAGTAAAGGTTGGATGAGAAAAGTGGGTCATAATAAGCGTGTATGCACCTGGAGAAGAGAGGAATGTAGAGGAGAGAGAGAGATTTTGGGAGATGTTAAGTGAATGTATAGGAGCCTTTGAACCAAGTGAGAGAGTAATTGTGGTAGGGGACCTGAATGCTAAAGTAGGAGAAACTTTTAGAGAGGGTGTGGTAGGTAAGTTTGGGGTGCCAGGTGTAAATGATAATGGGAGCCCTTTGATTGAACTTTGTATAGAAAGGGGTTTAGTTATAGGTAATACATATTTTAAGAAAAAGAGGATAAATAAGTATACAAGATATGATGTAGGGCGAAATGACAGTAGTTTGTTGGATTATGTATTGGTAGATAAAAGACTGTTGAGTAGACTTCAGGATGTACATGTTTATAGAGGGGCCACAGATATACCAGATCACTTTCTAGTTGTAGCTACACTGAGAGCAAAAGGTAGATGGGATACAAGGAGAACAGAAGCATCAGGGAAGAGAGAGGTGAAGGTTTATAAACTAAAAGAGGAGGCAGTTAGGGTAAGATATAAACAGCTATTGGGCTAATGAGAGCATAGGCAAT
Organism: Cherax quadricarinatus; assembly: GCF_026875155.1. Taxonomy (NCBI): domain Eukaryota; kingdom Metazoa; phylum Arthropoda; class Malacostraca; order Decapoda; family Parastacidae; genus Cherax; species Cherax quadricarinatus. Next base: position 84,215,634 of record NC_069404.1, read on the forward strand.
GGGGTCGAAGAGGTATGGGGTAGGTTTAAAAATGTAGTGTTAGAGTGTTCAGCAGAAGTTTGTGGTTACAGGAAAGTGGGTGCGGGAGGGAAGAGGAGCGATTGGTGAAATGATGATGTAAAGAGAGTAGTAAGGGAGAAAAAGTTAGCATATGAGAAGTTTTTACAAAGTAGAAGTGATGCAAGGAGGGAAGAGTATATGGAGAAAAAGAGAGAGGTTAAGAGAGTGGTGAAGCAATGTAAAAAGAGAGCAAATGAGAGAGTGGGTGAGATGTTATCAACAAATTTTGTTGAAAATAAGAAAAAGTTTTGGAGTGAGATTAACAAGTTAAGAAAGCCTAGAGAACAAATGGATTTGTCAGTTAAAAATAGGAGAGGAGAGTTATTAAATGGAGAGTTAGAGGTATTGGGAAGATGGAGGGAATATTTTGAGGAATTGTTTAAATGTTGATGAAGATAGGGAAGCTGTGATTTCGTGTATAGGACAAGGAGGAATAACATCTTGTAGGAGTGAGGAAGAGCCAGTTGTGAGTGTGGGAGAAGTTCGTGAGGCAGTAGGTAAAATGAAAGGGGGTAAGGCAGCCGGGATTGATGGGATAAAGATAGAAATGTTAAAAGCAGGTGGGGATATAGTTTTGGAGTGGTTGGTGCAATTATTTAATAAATGTATGGAAGAGGGTAAGGTACCTAGGGATTGGCAGAGAGCATGCATAGTTCCTTTGTATAAAGGCAAAGGGGATAAAAGAGAGTGCAAAAATTATAGGGGGATAAGTCTGTTGAGTATACCTGGTAAAGTGTATGGTAGAGTTATTATTGAAAGAAATAAGAGTAAGACGGAGAATAGGATAGCAGATGAACAAGGAGGCTTTAGGAAAGGTAGGGGGTGTGTGGACCAGGTGTTTACAGTGAAACATATAAGTGAACAGTATTTAGATAAGGCTAAAGAGGTCTTTGTGGCATTTATGGATTTGGAAAAGGCATATGACAGGGTGGATAGGGGGGCAATGTGCCAGATGTTGCAAGTGTATGGTGTAGGAGGTAGGTTACTGAAAGCAGTGAAGAGTTTTTACGAGGATAGTGAAGCTCAAGTTAGAGTATGTAGGAAAGAGGGAAATTATTTCGCAGTAAAAGTAGGCCTTAGACAAGGATGTGTGATGTCACTGTGGTTGTTTAATATATTTATAGATGGGGTTGTAAGAGAAGTAAATGCGAGGGTCTTGGCAAGAGGTGTGGAGTTAAAAGATAAAGAATCACACACAAAGTGGGAGTTGTCACAGCTGCTCTTTGCTGATGACACTGTGCTCTTGGGAGATTCTGAAGAGAAGTTGCAGAGATTGGTGGATGAATTTGGTAGGGTGTGCAAAAGAAGAAAATTATAAGTGAATACAGGAAAGAGTAAGGTTATGAGGATAACAAAAATATTAGGTGATGAAAGATTGGATATCAGATTGGAGGGAGAGAGTATGGAGGAGGTGAATGTATTCAGATATTTGGGAGTGGACGTGTCAGCGGATGGGTCTATGAAGGATGAGGTGAATCATAGAATTGATGAGGAGAAAAGGGTGAGTGGTGCACTTAGGAGTCTGTGGAGACAAAGAACTTTCTCCTTGGAGGCAAAGAGGGGAATGTATGAGAGTATAGTTTTACCAACACTCTTATATGGGTGTGAAGCATGGGTGATGAATGTTGCAGTGAGGAGAAGGCTGGAGGCAGTGGAGATGTCATGTCTGAGGGCCATGTGTGGTGTGAATATAATGCAGAGAATTCGTAGTTTGGAAGTTAGGAGGAGGTGCGGGATTACCAAAACTGTTGTCCAGATGGCTGAGGAAGGGTTGTTGAGGTGGTTCGGACATGTAGAGAGAATGGAGCGAAACAGAATGACTTCAAGAGTGCATCAGTCTGTAGTGGAAGGAAGGCGGGGTGGGTCGGCCTAGGAAAGGTTGGAGGGAGGGGGTAAAGGAGGTTTTGTGTGCGAGGGGCTTGGACTTCCAGCAGGCGTGCGTGAGCGTGTTTGATAGGAGTAAATGGAGACGAATGGTTTTTAATACTTGACGTGCTGTTGGAGTGTGAGCAAAGTAACATTTATGAAGGGGTTCAGGGTAACCGGCAGGCCGGACTTGAGTCCTGGTGATGGGAAGTACAGTGCCTGCACTCTGAAGGAGGGGTGTTAATGTTGCAGTTTAAAAACTGTAGTGTAAAGCACCCTTCTGGCAAGACAGTGATAGAGTGAATGATGGTGAAAGTTTTTCTTTTTCGGGCCACCCTGCCTTGGTGGGAATCGGCCAGTGTGATAAAAAAAAAAAATAAAAGTCTGTTGAGTATACCTGGTAAAGTGTATGGTAGTGTTATTATTGAAAGAATTAAGAGTAAGACGGAGAATAGGATAGCAGATGAACAAGGAGGCTTTAGGAAAGGTAGGGGAGGGGGTGTGTGGACCAGGTGTTTACAGTGAAACATATAAGTGAACAGTATTTAGATAAGGCTAAAGAGGTTTTTGTGGCATTTATTGATTTGGAAAAGGCGTATGACAGGGTAGATAGGGGAGCAGTGTTGCAGATGTTGCAGGTGTATGGTGTAGGAGGTAGGTTACTGAAAGCAGTGAAGAGTTTTTACGAGGATAGTGAGGCTCATGTTAGAGTATGTAGGAAAGAGGGAGATTATTTCCCAGTAAAAGTAGGCCTTAGACAAGGATGTGTGATGTCACCGTGGTTGTTTAATATGTTTATAGATGGGGTCGTAAGAGAAGTAAATTCGAGGGTCTTGGCAAGAGGCATGTAGTTAAAAGATAAAGAATCGCACATAAAGTACGAGTTGTCACAGTTGCTCTTTGCTGATGACACTGTGCTCTTGGGAGATTCTGAAGAGAAGTTGCAGAGGTTGGTGGATAAATTGGTAGAGTATGCAAAAGAAGAAAATTAAAAGTGAATACAGGAAAGAGCAAGGTTATCAGGATAACAAAAAGATTAGGTGATAAAAGATTGGATATCAGATTGGAGGGAGAGAGTATGGAGGAGGTGAATGTATTCAGATATTTGGGAGTGGACGTTTCAGCGAATGGGTCTTTGAAAGATGAGGTGAATCATAGAATTGATGAGGGGAAAAAGGTGTGAGTGGTACACTTAGGAGTCTGTGGAGACAAAGAACTTTGTCCTTGGAGGCAAAGAGAGGAATGTATGAGAGTATAGTTTTACCAACGCTCTTATATGGGTGTGAAGCATGGGTGATGAATGTTCCAGCAAGGAGAAGGCTGGAGACAGTGAAGATGTCATGTCTGAGGGCAATGTGTGGTGTGAATATAATGCAGAGAATTTGTAGTTTAGAAGTTAGGAGGAGGTGCGGGATTACCAAAACTGTTGTCCAGAGGGCTGAGGAAGGGTTGTTGAGGTGGTTTGGACATGTAGAGAGAATGGAGCGAAACAGAATGACTTCGAGTGTATCAGTCTGTAGTGGAAGGAAGGCGGGGTAGGGGTCGGCCTAGGAAAGGTTGGAGGGAGGGGGTAAAGGAGGTTTTGTGTGCGAGGGGCTTGGACTTCCAGCAGGCATGCGTGAGCTTGTTTGATAGGAGTGAATGGAGATATATGGTTTTTAATACTTGACGTGCTGTTGGAGTGTGAACAAAGTAACATTTATGAAGGGATTCAGGGAAACCGGCAGGCCAGACTTGAGTCCTGGAGATGGGAGGTACAGTGCCTGCACTCTGAAGGAGGGGTGTTAATGTTGCAGTTTAAACTGTAGTGTAAAGCACCCTTCTGGCAAGACAGTGATGGAGTGAATGATGGTGAAAGTTTTTCTTTTTCGGGCCTCCCTACCTTGGTGGGAATCGGCCAGTGTGTTAATAAAAAAAAAAATAATATCTTCATTCACTCTAAAAATGGAGTGTTGTTGTTTGTTTATTCTGTACTAACTTGTACACAATGTAAGAGTATTTGTGTTTTGAGGTAATTATTATTATAATAAAAAATATTGAGGTAAATGTTTTACAAACTCTTACGAACGTATGTGAATGAACTAAAAGTAGATACACATTTATTTCGCCTGACCAAGTGATCGCCCACTACCTGTTCAGTTTGTGTTCTTACATTGTCTGAACTCTGTATCTCGTTCTCTCTCTTGTTTACTCTTTCGTTAACTTGTTGGCTCTCATTGACGATGGCGTCTAAGCTTAGCAGTGATAAAAAGAGGACTCATAAACCTCTTGCTTTAAGTGCCAAGTTAGAGGATGATGGTGTGCCATTTTGATTTTATTCAATGAACACCCTGCTACTCACCTCTTACAAATTAATATTAATATTTTAAGATAAGTAATTAGTGTACTCTGTGTGTATCTTACCTTTTATTGTGCTTTTAATGCCTATTTCTATTGCTAACTTAATATAAGTTAGTGTAAACTTGTTGTCACTCATTTATTGCATGTTTTATATGTGCTCTGATAATAATACTTGTGGACCTGTGTGGTAGCCGGGTGGAGGGACAACAGTACCTTTTCTCTGCTCAGCCATCAGAGAAAACATGTATGAATCTGCGTTTGGCCCAGCCACTCCCCCACTCCGCTTTTTTTTTACAATTTTCAGCATGAATTATTCATTACTTCTCCCTTCATTTATGATGGCATCTAAAGGTATTTGTTAGAAACGATTAAATTCAGTGAACAAGGTATGTTGATGTTAATAATATGGCTCTGGGCCACAGTGTAGGTAGCCGGTAGGTGTAGCCCAGACGGGCTACACCTACCGGCTGCCTACACTGACTTCCTACAAATAAATACTACTCACCTCTCTTCCTATACTAAGACTACACATATTTTAAGGTAAATACTGAGTATACTATATGTGTATTTTAACTCTGGGATGTTTTAAATATCGTTTATTAAATATGAGACGAGGAGCCAGGGCTACCTACACCTGGGCTACCTGCACCTGACTTCCTACAAATAAGTACTACTCACCTCTCTCTCTCTCTACATTAAGATTACAAATACTTTAAGATAAGTAATGAATGTACTGTGAATGTATTTTACTTTGTGTGTTTTTAATGCCTAGTTCTATTACTAACTTAATATAATTTAGTGTAAACTTGTTGTCTGGCATTTATATGCATTCATAAATGGAAAAAATGGTGTTCTGCCTTCTGGCGATGTCTGCTTTCCGGCGACAGCCGGGAACCTAACCCGCCGTATAAGTGGGGCCCTACTGTATATTCTGATAATTATATTTAGGTATACCTGTACCTAAATAACTTGAACACTGTGCTGGTGTGCAGGTACAGATTAAAATCACTAAGAGTGTCTTATTTGTCTTGAAGATGCCATATTAATAACGATAATAATAATAACATGCAATAATAATCAATATGAGGTGCATTAAATGTCATATACAGTGGACCCTCGGCTAACGAACATATCTCATAATGTTAAATCTGCCCAACGAAGCATTTGAGCGTAAAAATTTTGGCCTGGCTAACAATAAAAAACTCGCCCAACGTGATTCGTCCCAAACCTGTCCATCCAGCCTGAGCGCCTCGGCTGCCCTGCCATCATTGTTTACAAGCCAGGGTGGCTGATTTCATACATTTTGTATTATGTATTCCATTGTTTTTAGTGCTCGTAACTGCTAAATAAGCCACTCTGGGCCCAAAGAAAGCTTCTAGTGCCAACCCTGTGATAAAAAGGGTGAGAAATATTATCGATATACTGTCGTATCATGGTCAGCTGCTGCTGCACCACCGTCAGCTGCTGCTGTACCACCGTCAACTGCTGCTGCTGCTGTACCACGGTCAGCTGCTGCTGCTGTACCATGGCCAGCTGCTGCTCCTGTACCACGGTCAGCTGCTGCTGCTGCTGTACCACGGTCAGCTGCTGCTGTACCATGGTCAGCTGCTGCTGCACCTCCATCAGCTGTTGCTGAACCACCATCAGCTGTTGCTGAACCACCGTCAGCTGTTGCTGCACCACCGTCAGCCGTACTACTCGAAGATGTGGAGAGACTGTTGTTGGTGTGACTTAACAAAAAGCAGTTACCAAGAAACAATTAACCCCAGAGGGTTAGCCACCCAGAATAGCCCAGGAAAGTCAGTGAGTCATCGAGGACAGTCTAACTTATTTCCATTGGGGTCCTTAATCTTGTCCCCCAGGATGCGACCCACACCAGTCGACTAACATCCAGGTGAACAGGAAAAAATGCCTGGAATTAGTGCTCATATTGGTGAATTTAAGGCCAGCAAAGGTTGGTTTGAGAGATTTAAGAATTGTAGTGGCATACACAGTGTGATAAGGCATGGTGAAGCTGAAAAATTCCAACCCCAACAAATGTTCAATTGTGACGAAACTGGCCTGTTCTGGAAGAAATGCCAAACAGGACCTACTTTACTCAGGAGGAAAAGGCACTCCCAGGACACAAGCCTGTGAAAGACAGGCTGGCTTTCTTGTTTTGTTGTAATGCTGGTGGAGATTGCAAAGTGAAGCCTTTACTCATGTATTATTCTGAAATTCCCAGAGTGTTCAAGAAAAACAGTGTCTCATCACTCATCAATACTCTTCAATAAAAGTAAGTGTCATTTTAACATTTATATATATAGTTATTGTGCATGTCTCATTGTTTTCTTTGTAGGGAAATGCATATATCATGAAAAAAAAAAAAAAATTTTAATACTTTTGGCTGTCTGGAACGGATTAATTGGATTTCCATTATTTCTTATGAGGAAAATTAATTCGGCTAACAATAATTTTGTCTAACAATGAGCTCTCAGGAACGGATTAATATTGTTAGCCGAGGGTCCACTGTATTAAGTTAAGATAAATACAGTGCAACCTCAGTTTTCGTTTGCCTTGGTTTTCGTCGAATTTGTTTCTCGACGACTTTGTCAAAATTTTGTCCAAGTTTTCGCTCATCACCTTGGTTTTCATCCGCCTTACCGAACGTGTCCACCCACCTGTGCCCACACAAAGCATCCCATGCATGTGCTTTGAGTCAGTCTGGCTTTGTTACTCATCAAGTGAACATTACCCTGTGCATTCATCCGAAACATTTCGTAATAATCCATTGTATTTTTGTGCTGTTTATTGAGTGCGACTGCTAAATAAGGCACCATGGGGCCAAAGAAAGTTTTGAGTGCCAGCCCTTTGATAAAAAAGACAACGAGAAACGTGATAGAATTGAAGAAGAGAAGGATTTTGAAGGGTTTGAGGCTGACCCTGACAACCCTACGCTTGCTGTGGAATCTGTTGTGGCTTTGGGGAAATCCGTGGGGTTGGATGTGATTGGCCAGGATGTAGAAGAGTTGGTGGACAACCACAGGGAAGAGCTAACCACTGAAGAGCTGCAACACCTTCAACTGGAACAGCAACAGATTGCAGCTAAGGAAATTGCTTCAGAGAAGGAGGAAGAGAGAGGGGAGAATGTGCCTTCTTCAGTGATTAAGGACATGTGTGCAAAGTGAAGTGAGTTGCAAAATTTTGTGGAGAAATATCACCCTGACAAAGCTGCTGCAAGCCATGTCTGCAACATGTTCAATGACAATGCCTTGTCCCATTTTTTGGCAAATCTTAAGAGACGCCAGAATAGCCCCTTTTGGACAAATTTCTTGGCGACAGGGTCCGTGATCTCAAGTGGTCCTGTGGAAGAAAA
>NC_069404.1:84223754-84249578 GCF_026875155.1 Cherax quadricarinatus
ACAAAAAAAAGTCCAAACCACCCCAAACCTATATCCCCCCCCCCGCTTTTAACATTTTGTCAGACCCCATCAGTTCCAGCTGCTTAAAACCCCCCTTTCATTCTATGTAATGCCTCACGTACCTCCACCACACTTACATTCTGCTCTTCTTCACTCCTAAAAGATGGATACCTCCCTGGCCAGTGCATGAAATTACTGCCTCCCTTTCTTCCTTAAACATTTAAAAGTTCCTCAAAATATTCTTGCCATCTACCTAATCCCTCCCTCTCCCCATCTACTAACTCCCCTACTCTGTTTTTATGCCCAAATCCATACTTTCCCCTGGGCTTCTTAACTTGTTTAACCCCACTCCAAAATTTTTTCTTATTTTCATTAAAATTTCTTGACAGTGCCTCTCCCACTCTTTCATCTGCTCTCCTTTTGCACTCTCTCACCACTCCCCTTCACCTCTCTTTTACTCTCCATATACTCTGCTCTTCTTATAACACTTCTGCTTTGTAAAAACCTCTCGTAAGCTACCTTTTTCTCTTTTATCACACCCTTTACTTCATCATTCCACCAATCACTCCTCTTTCCTCCTGCCCCCACCCTCCTATAATTATCTCCTTCATTTCTATAGTAATTTTCACCCTTTTTACGACAGGGTTGGCACTAGAAGCTTTCTTTTGGCCCATGGTGGCTTATTTAGCAGTTACAAGCACTAAAAACACTGGAATAATACAAAATGTACCAAATGTATGTGTGGAACTGACCACACTGGCTTGTAAAGATTGGCACACTAACTGAAGGCAGACTAGCTGAGGCGCGCTCAGGCCAGATGGACGAATGGACACGTATAGGACGAATGATGTAAGCCGAGTTTTTCATCGTAGGTCGGGTAAAATTTTTATGCTGAAAAGCTTCGTAAGTTGATTTTATCGTAAGGTGAGCCCTTCATAAGTCCAGGGTCCACTGTACATGTATTTATTTCTAATTGTTTTCTGTTTGTAAAACTATAGTTATTCTCTATAATATGTATTTTTTGTTAATACTTTTGGGTGTCTGGAACAGATTAATTGGATTTACTTTATTTGTTATGGGAAATTTTGCTTCAGTTTTCGTCGAATTCGGTTTTCGTCAGACTTTCTGAAATGAATTAAAGACAGAAACCAAGGCTCCACTGTATTTTCATGAATCCATGTACAATATTTTTTTCAAAATTATATAATAAACATGCTACTTTAACATATAAACATGATAAATACACCCCACAGATTCAGACTCAGAAAGGATGTAGGAAAGCACTGGTTTGGTAATAAAGTTGTGGATGAGTGGAACAAACTCCTGAGTCCCCGGCATAGTAGCTAAGATGTGCAGTTTTAAAAATAGGTTGGATAAATACATGAGTGGGTGTGGGTGGGTGTGAGTTGGACCTGACTAGCTTGTGCTACTAGGTCGGATGCTGTGCTCCTCCCTTAAGTGACATGACTGAACTGACTAGGTCAAGGCATTGGCTTAAGCCGGAGGGAAAATTGGACCTGCCTCGCATAGGTCAGTAGGCCTTTTGCAGTGTTCCTTCTTTTTATGTTCTTGTTCACAGTAGAAAAAATTAATATAAATATGAGATGTTTTTTTTTAGTCATCTTGCTGGAAAGAAAACATTTTCTCTAGTTCAACACCAAAGAAAATACGTACACAATAGTGCGTATTACTAGGGGAAACTAGAAAATTATTCCTTTTTATTTATGCCTTCACTCAGTGTCATTCCTTCTAAAAATGAATGTGTTACATGAGAATGGGAGTGTTGCTCTTTTATTTATTGTACTGTACCAATGTGGAGACAACTTGTATACATAATGTAAGTGTAAAAAAGTGGAAAAAAATTTTGTTTCGCTTTTCCCCGGTAGCCTGGAACCTAACCTGCCATATAAAAAGGAGCTCTACTGTATACTTTATGTACTAAATACCTAACCATGCTCAACACCTTACACATAACATATCCAGCAATTTTTTAGACAATATCTAGATACATTATTTCTAATTTCTTTCAGATTTGTATGTAGCTGGTGATGACGTGACAAAATTGGCTTCAATGTGTAAACTAAAAGCTGGTCGCTTAGGAAGAGAAGTTACTGACTCTTGCCTTCATTCTGGGGTGGCATGGGATTCACAATGAGGTAATATGTCCCCAAATTAAGAATTAATTTGTCTACCTATGCAGTGATTTCAAATTTGAACCCCCTCCTGTACTCTTGAGGTTTGCTCCCATTAGACCATTAAAGGGTTATGAAAGAGTAGTCCTTATTTTTTTTTCTTCTGAATATCACATACAAAACTATATAGTTGAGCATAATATATAAGATACCATTCCTTGGCCCTAAACCCTTTTCTTCTGAGATTCAAAATTCTGACATTTCTCATACATACTCATCACTTTCCAAAAATTTTCATCCTGCTGTATATACTGTACTTTCAATTTTTCAGTCCATTTCTCTCCATAAAGTGGTGAGGGGGGGGGGAGGGGAGGAGAGATTTGTAATTGTAAAAACTTTTGATCAAAGGAACCGAAGTCAGTTTTGTCTCTCCTTGAATTGAAACTTAACCCTTTGACTGTCGCGGTCGTATATGTACGTCATGGGAGATACCGTGTTTGACGTATCTATACGCATAAATTCTAGCGGCTTCAAATCAAGCGGGAGAGGGCTGGTAGGCCTACACGAGAGAGAATGGGTCTCAGTGGTCGGTGTGCACCCTGTGAAAAAAATCTGGGACTCAGCGGTGCATTGTGGGAACGCCATCTTGGTAGTCCATTTTCACCATGCCTCGCAGTAAGAAGTTCCTCACTCCTCGGCGGATTGGAGGTCTTTTGTTCCCAAGTGATAGCTCAAACAGTGATGATAGTGTCAGTGAAAGTGAATTCCCTGGTTTTGAAGCGGGTGTGACCGAGAAAATTACCCAGGATAGCATAATTAGTGATGAAAACCCAGATGACCCACAACCATCCACCTCTGGTGCTGGGCCGGCTCGTTCATATTCACCTGTACCAGGACGAAAGAGGAAACTATTTGCCCGTGTACAAGACTCAGATGTGAGCAGTGCAAGTGATAGTGATAGTGATTTCAAGGTTATTGAAAGCACTTCTAGTTGTGACAGTGAGGGTGAATATTCCCCAGTGAAGCGGCATTTATATACGACGTCGCATGCGGTCTGGTAGTGTGCCATATGCTCTTCCAAGAGGAAGGAGTACATCTCGGAGCACATCCCGTGGCCCTACACCACGTCCTGATAGTGAAGATGACGATATTGTTACGATGGGTATAAATGATGTGAGTGAGGCAGCAGGCGGTGGTGGTGATAGTGACGGTCCCATGAGTCATGTGACACCAGCAGCGGGCCACGCTAGTGCCCGCGCTGCTGACTCTGCACAACTAAAAACCGCCTCGGCCGACCCCACACACTCACAACCACAACCTGCATAACCACAACGACATTACAATATCCAGAACGCACCAGCTGACCGCATCTGGGATTGGCATCAAGATGACGAGTTTGTTCCCAACCCCCATGACTTTGATGAAGGACAAAGTGGAATACGGCCATCATGTACACTTGGGAACAATCCCACTGAACTGGAATGCTTTCAGTTGTTCTTCGATGAACCCCTGATGGACATTATTGTCAGGGAAAGCAATACATACTATGAGTAAAACCATGGCAAACACTATGCTTTCACCAAGATCACGCCTACACCAGTGGAAGGACACAACTGTGGCAGAGATGTATCTGTTCTTTGCCACAATAATGCTTATGCCACATGTGTATAAGCATAGTGTCAACACATACTGGGCGACAGGACCGCCTGATTTCAACCCCTGCTTTCAGTGACATTATACCAGTGAATAGATTTGTGTTACTGTTACGTATGTTACACTTTTCAGACAAAACCAGGCCTGACAGAAGCGACAGGTTATATAAGATCAAACGTGTGTTTATGTACCTGAAACAAAAGTGTTGTATGTATTTTTATCCCTTCAGGAAGCTTGTTATTGACGAATCTTTGATTTTGTTCAAAGGAAGACTCTCATTCAAGCAGTATATACCAAGCAAGAGGAAACGCTTTGGTATAAAGTTATTTGTTCTGTGTGATTGCAAAACTGGTCTGGTTTTGGATATAATTGTGTACACTGGCGGTAAAACAATGGAAGATACCAGGAAGTTACTGGGTATCTCTGGTGATGTGGTTAGAACAATGATGGAGCCATATCTTGGTAAGGGGCATATTTTATATACTGACAACTGGTACACAAGCCCTATACTCAGTGATTTCTTGCGAGTGAACATGACAGATGTGTGTGGCACAGTGCGTAGAAATCGTTAAACATATGCCTAGGTTCGAAGCTGGCAGTCATAGAGGTGGAGTGCAGGTGTTTGCTGCCAATGACATCATGGCATTTCGGTGGCATGACAAACGTGATGTCACACTGCTGACATCAGTTCACCGACACGAAATGGTAGAGACTGGCAAGCAGAATAGAGAGACCAATAAACCTATTGTAAAACCTGCAGCTGTGATGGATTACAACCTCAATATGCGCTTAGTGGACAAATGTGACATGCAGATTGGGTTTGCTGACTGTGTTTGCAAGAGTTATAAGTGGTACATAAAACTGTTTTTCCATCTTCTTGGCATTTCCATGCTGAATGCTTATAATATGTATAAGTTGAAGACCAAGAACAAACCCAAATATGGTGAATTTTGTTTTGTCAGTCATCAGACAAATAATATTCAAGTACCAAGAAACAACACCTGCAATAGACCAGCGCCCACGAAATTATCAACACATGTCCTCTCGTCTGAGGCCTGGTGATCACTACCCCATACCACTGCCTGCTACTACTGCCAAGAAAAATGCTCAGAAGAGGTGTTTTGTCTGTGGACATACCACAAAACGCCCACAAAAACGCAGAGACACTCGTTTTATGTGGGGAGGAGTGTAAGAAAACCATTGTGCTTATACCCATGTTTCAAAGAATTCCACAAGCTGCAGCACTTCTAATAAAGTGTCCAGTGATTGTACATATGTATATATATACAGTGGACCCCCGGTTAACGATTTTAATCCGTGCAAGAGGGCTCATCGTTATGCGAAATAATCGTTATGCGAATGAATTTTCCCCATAAGAAATAATGGAAATAAAATTAATCCGTGCAAGACGCCCAAAAAATATGAAAAAAATTTTTTTTTTACCACATGAAATGTTAATTTTAATACACACAAACTGAAAAAGGCATGCACAATTAAATGACACTTACTTTTATTGAAGATCTGGTGATGATTGATGGGATGGGAGGAGGGGAGAGAGTGTGTTAGTGTTTAGAAGGGGAATCCCCTTCCATTAGGACTTGAGGTAGTAAGTCCTTTTCTGGGGTTACTTCCCTTCTTCTTTTAATGCCACTAGGGCCAGCTTCAGAGTCACTGGACTTCTTTCGCACAAGATATCTGTCCATAGTGGCCTGTACCTCTCGTTCCTTTATGACTTGCCTAAAGTGTTTTCACAACATTGTCAGTGTAATAATCACCAGCACGGCTTGCAATAGCTGTGTGAGGGTGATTTTCATCCATGAAGGTTTGCACTTCAAGCCACTTAGCACAGATTTCCTTTATCTTTGTAGTAGGGGAACTTCTTCAATTTCTCTCTCCCCTCCTCTGAACCAGTTTCCTCAGGTCTGGCCTCTTGCTCTTGAAGTTGATCTATCAGCTCATCAGTGGTTAGTTCTTCATTGTCCTCCTCCACCAACTCTTCCACATCCTCCCCACTAACCTCCAACCCCAAGGACTTTCCCAATGCCACAATGGATTCCTCAACTGGCACAGGATTCTCAGGGTTAGCCTCAAACCCTTCAAAATCCCTTTTGTCTACACATTCTGGCCACAGTTTCTTCCAAGCAGAGTTCAAGGTCCTCTTAGTCACTTCCTCCCAAGCCTTACCTATAAGGTTTACACAATTGAGGATATTAAAGTGATCTCTCCAAAACTCTCTTAGAGTCAGTTGAGTTTCTGAGGTCATTACAAAGCACCTTTCAAACAGAGCTTTTGTGTACAGTTTCTTGAAGTTGGAAATAACCTGATGGTCCATGGGCTGCAGGAGAGGAGTGGTATTAGGAGGCAAAAACTTCACCTTAATGAAGCTCATGTCCCCATAAAGTCGCTCTGCCACGTCTGTAGGATGACCAGGGGCATTGTCTAACACCAGGAGGCACTTAAGTTCTAATTTCTTTTCAGTTAGGTAATTTTTCACATTGGGGGCAAATGCATGGTGTAACCAGTTATAGAAAAATTCCCTAGTGACCCATGCCTTACTGTTTGCCCTCCACAGCACACACAAATTATCCTTGAGGACATTCTTTTGCCTGAACGCTCTGGGAGTTTCAGAGTGATACACTAATAAAGGCTTCACTTTGCAATCACCAGTAGCATTGGCACACATCAACAAAGTAAGCCTGTCTTTCATAGGCTTATGTCCTGGGAGTGCCTTTTCCTCCTGAGTAATGTAGGTTCCTGCTTGGCATTTTCTTCCAGAACAGGCCTGTTTCATCACAATTAAACACTTGTTCAGGTTTCAGTCCTTCAGTTTCTATGTACTCCTTGAATTCCTGCACATATTTTTCAGCCGCTTTGTGGTCCGAACTGGCAGCCTCACCATGCCTTATCACACTATGGATGCCACTACGCTTCTTAAATCTCTCAAACCAACCTTTGCTGGCCTTAAATTCACTCACATCATCACTAGTTGCAGGCATTTTTTTAATTAAATCCTCATGCAACTTCCTAGCCTTTTCACATATGATCGCTTGAGAGATTTCTATCTCTTGCTATCTGTTTTTCATTTATCCACACCAATAAGAGTCTCTCAACATCTTCCATCACTTGCGATCTTTGTTTCGAAAACACAGTTGAACCTTTGGCAAGAACAGCTTCCTTGATTGTCTTTCTGGTGCCCACAATAGTAGCGATGGTTGATTGGGGTTTCTTGTACAGCTTGACTAGGTCGGCTATACGCACTCCACTTTCATACTTATCAATTATCTCTTTCTTCATCTCTATAGTAATTCTTACCCTTTGAGGTGTTTGGGTTGGCACTAGAAGCTTTCTTGGGGCCCATGGTCACTTATTTTCCAGAAACAGCACCGAAAATACTGTAATAATACGAAATATTCCGAGTGTATGCTTGGATGTTACCGCGGAGGCTGGCTGGTAAACAATGGGACGGGGCGGCACATGTGAGGCTGGCTGAGGGCACATTGGACGCGTCTCGGACGAAAATCGGTAAGCGGGTTTTTAATCGGTATGCGCGGCAAAAATTTTGCGATAAAAGTAATCGTTATGCGGAAAAATCGCTATGTGATGCCATCGTTATGCGGGGGTCCACTGTATTATAAAGCAATCGTAATAAACATTTGTTTACATTGTTTGTTTGTGTAAACAAGTTTTAGCAACATTATAATGATACGAGTGTTTTTGCTATAATTGTGTTACATTCAACGAGTGTATATTTGAACATTGCACAATAATTTGGTCTCACAGGCCACAAAAGTTATGTGAAAAAATAAAATAGTGAAAAAAACAAGAAACCATCGAATACAAGTAAATAAAAGTTTACCGGGTGAGCGGCAGTCGCCGCTGTTGCCGCCAGCAGATCAATTTCAGCAAACTTCAGGACTCTATATCTCGGTAAGTACTGATGGGAAAAAATTTTTTTTTGGGACTAAAACAATCAGAAAAATAATCTTAACATTTTCATAAGAAAAAATAATATTTTTTTTTTTCGAATATTTTGCGACACCAGGAGACACTTCAGGATTTGGCCCTTCGACAGTCAAAGGGTTAATACACCCGACTCCCCTCTAAAAATATTATTATATTCATGGGAAGTGCTAAACCTGTAAGGGCTTATAGAGCTCCTGGGGAAATGGGAGGTAATCAGGCTTGATTCAAGAAAGGGGATGGTAGCTCCAATTCATTAGTTCAAAAGCCCATCACCAGCCCACTAGAAATAAGAAATTTTTGAGTACATAGTAGAGAGGATTTCTGTAATATGACTTATCAAATTATAACTTGTTCATGACCATGTCAATAATGTTTTATGTAATAGGAATTCTGAAATGTAATGTTTGGAAACCTCTTCATGGGGGGCTCCTTGGCGTGGTGAAGAGGCTCTTGGTCTGAGGAATTAGACCTGTCGGTCTCCTTCCTCAGACCAAACCCAATTACCCCCCGATCCCCCCTTCCCTATCCCATCCTCCCCTTTTTCCTTTCCTCCTCCTCCTCCCCACCCCTCCCTTTTGCCCTTCCTTTTTGGCCTTTGGGATTTTTTTCCCAAAGGCGCGCTAGTTCCTAGGTAGGGGAAAGGGTACTGGGGTTCATCCCATTCCGTTGAGGTTCTTGGCGGTGGCATAGTTTGCCGTGGAATCTGGATTGCCTGGGGATGTCCCGATCCCTCTCTGATATCCCGGAGGGTAGCTTTGGGTGTCTTTCGGGCGACGGGTGTATCTCTGGAAGCCACCTTTCGGATTCCGGGGGTGTTGGCCGAAGGAGGTATGCTTTGTGGCTGATATCCGGCCACCCTCTCTTTTGTCCACCGAGGTAGCTCGGCAGATGTGAGGTTGCTATCCCGGATTGCTGGTTTCCTGGCATGATGGGCAGGGTATGGCACAGGTTCCATGCTGCACCTGCGCTACTTGTGGTGCTGAGGTCCTCTTGGGCACGTAGGGAGATTTCTGGCCCTTTCATTCCTCCTAGGAACTATCCCTCCCCAGTCCCCCCTTTTTTTTATTCTTTTTTTATTTTTATTTTCTTTTCTTCTTTCTTTTTTTTTCTTAAAAACAAAAAGAAAGAAGTAACCTAACCATGGAGTACCCAATCCATGACCCCGCTACCCCTGGGCCCCTTATTGTGTCCGCACCCCATTCTGCCCTCACTTAGTCTTTTGGCCACTCTTCGGACATTCCTAAGGCCCCTGTACCTCTTGCTGGTGCTGTTTCCTCGCCCGCTTCAGGTACCAGGGCTTCCACTGACTCCTTCGATTTGTCTGACCTCCGCTCTCCTTTGACTATGCTTCCGGCTTCTCCCTCTATGGTACGGCGATTTTCGAATCGTCAGCCCGTCCCACGTCGGACCGACTCTGGTCCCGCTTCTAAACGTCAACGGCAATCTCCTAATGATGTTACTTCGTTACCTTCCCATTCTACTCAGAAAAGACCAACACATCATGCACTCCCTCTCCACACTCAGTTTCGGACCACACAATGGATTAAATTCTTTACATTAAGACCGACTTCTTCTACTGCCTATCTTTCCGACCATAGTGTTGACAAAGCACTCCTATGCCACGTTGGTAGAGATATTTCCTTTCATGCTCTTAAGAGTGGTACGCGCATCATCACAGTCCAGAATTCTACCCAGGCTCATGATCTTTCTCTTCTTTCACATATCGATACTATTCCTATCACTATCGAAAAACATCATTCCTTCAATTCTTGTAGTGGTACTGTTATTCTGCCCCATACCATAGTCCAACAGAATTTCCAGACATGTGGCACTGACATTCCTGAACAGCTGGAACTCCAAGATCTCCCAGTTCTCAAGGTAGACACTTTTGTTCTTCCTGCCAGCGGGCGAAGACGATACCCTTGCAATGTGGCTCGTTTAACTTTTGACAGCTGTGAACTCTCATCCTCTGTTTATGTAGCAGGACATCAGTTACAAGTTCGGAAGGTGATCCCTACACCGCAACAGTGTAGGAATTGCTGGCGATTTGGCCACCCAGCAAAATATTGCAGATCTATAGCCGAATGCCCAGTCTGTGGTGTCGATGACCATTCTAATATGTCTTGCAGTCAAACTCCCTCTTGCCTTAATTGTCATGAGGCTCACCCTTCGTACTCTCGCCATTGCCAAGTCTACTTAAATGAGCGGGAAATTCATTGCCTCAAAAAGGCAGAAGGTCTCCCTTATGCTATGGCGGTTTCTCATCTCCGCCTCCAAGGGAGACTGCCCCGTGTTTCTTATTCTCGTGTTTCAAAGCGTCCCCCCACTTCTGGGGTCACATCTTCTGCAGCCTCCTCTGCGGTTGCCAGTCCCATAGTCACTCCTGTATCTAATTCTTTTGCTGTCCTGGGCTCAGACGTCCCTACTTCAACTCCTCAGTCTGTCCTCACTTCTTCATATCCTCTCTCACAAACCCCGGTATCGCCAAGACCTCATATGACACCTCCTCCCAATCGTCCCTCTACTTCTCAGAGGTCAAAAAAAATCTCCTTTAACCCCTCTTTCCCTTCATCCACCTCCACATTTTACCTTCCCGGTCTCTGTACCTGGGTCTTCCCCTTTCACTGGCTCTGTTACAAGTGTGAAGGTTTATCATCCTCCTCATACTGTGCCTTCCTCCCCTGTCCCCTCCCAAGTTTCCTCCTCTTCTGCCTCTTCTCTCCCCTCCCACACTTCTCCAGTTCCCTCCACCCTTTTGCCCCCCCTCCCCACCTTGGTACAGCCCATTACAGCTCAGATCTTTACTCAAACTCCTCCTCCTTCCATCTCCAATATTGTCTCCCATACGACATCTCTGAACTTCAAAACACTTGAAGCAATCTCTGAATATATTGCAGAGACCAAACCATCAGTGGACACTGATCCACCCTCTGTTACTTCTCTTTCCTCTTCTCCATCTGCGCAACTCCTTTCTTCACAACGCACCATTCCTTCGCTACTTGAACGTTTTCCTTTGCCACCGCATGTGGACTTTTCTAACCCCTCTAGTCCGTAGGTACCCGTACCTGTGGATTACAGGTATCTTTATCGTTGCCAATCATGGCCTATTTACAGTGGAATATTCGTGGCCTCAGGGGTAATCGGGTGAGCTTCAGATGTTGCTCTCCCAGCTTTCCCCTGTTGGTGTTTGCTTACAGGAACCAAAATTACACTCTTCCGTTATCTATTCTATCTCTGGCTATAATTTATTGTATTCTTCAGATCCTTTTCCTGATGGGACCTTTAATGAAAGTGCCCTTCTTCTACGCACTGATATTCCGTACCATCAGCTATTTGTTCGTACTTTGCTGCATTACACAGCAGCTCGTATCCACTTGCATAAGTGGTATACATGCTCTTCTTTGTATCTCTCTCCTTCTCGGGCATTATCTATCCCAGATATTGCCTTTCTTGTTTCATCATTACCGCCACCACTTCTGTTACTTGGCGATTTTAATGCCCATCATTTCCTCTTGGGGGGGGTCTCACTGTGATTCCCGTGGCATTCAGTTAGAGGCTTTTCTTGCTACCCACCCCCTCCATGTTTTAAATACAGGTACTCACACCCATTTTGATCCTCGGACTCATACTCTCTCTTGCATTGATCTCTCAGTCTGCTCTTCCTCCGCCACATTAGACTTCACCTGGTCTGTTCTCCCAGATTTACATGACAGTCATCATTTCCCAATCATTCTTACTTCCCCTTCATATTCACCACCTCTTCGTAACCCACGCTGGCAATTTGATCAGGCAAATTGGAACCTTTACTCACAACTAACTGTTTTTAGTGAGGTTCCTTCTTCGTCCTCCATTGATGAGCTTTTACACCTCTTCTCGTCCTCTGTTTTAACTGCAGCTTCTCATTCTATACCCCAAACTTCAGGCAGGCATTCTCAGAAATGCGTGCCTTGGTGGTCTCCTGCTTGTGCTCGTGCAATAGGTTTGAAACGTGCTGCGTGGGGCAGGTACCGGTACAATAGAACCACGGAGAGACTTCTTGAATTTAAGCAGAAGCGTGTGATCGCTCACCGTGTCATCCGTGACGCTAAATGCACTTGCTGGCGAGATTGTCTCCACCATCACCTCTGCTTCCTCTATGAGTGCAGTCTGGAAAAAAGTATGAAAACTGAGCGGTAAATATTCTCCTGACCCGGCTCCTGTTCTGCGGGTTGCCGGTGTTGATATAGCAAACCCACTAGATGTTGCCAATGAAATTGGCAATTATCTGGTCCATATTTCTCTGGGGCTCCATATGTGCCCCTCGTTTCATTCCTCAAAGTCTGCCAGGGAGTTAGCACCCTTGGACTTTTCTTCTCTCAGAGAAGAACAGTATAATGTGTCTTTTACACTTCAGGAACTGGAGGCAACACTCTCAGCTTGCTGATCATCGGCAGCTGGGCCCGACGACATTCATATTCGTATGCTACAACATTTACATCAGTCAGCCCTTGCACTCCTATTATGCCTTTTCAATCTTATTTGGTCACAGGAAGTTCTTCCACAGCTGTGGAAATCTGCCATTGTTCTCCCTTTCCGCAAACCGGGTACTACGGGACATGAAGCCTCCCACTATCATCCCATTGCTCTTACCAGTGCAGTTTGCAAAGTGATGGAACGCCCGGTAAATAGACGTTTAGTGTGGTATTTAGAGACACACAACAGTCTCTCCACTCGTCAATATCGCTCTCGTAAGGGCCGTTATACCATAGACCCCTTACTACGCTTGGATACGTATGCTCGTAATGCCTTTGCGAATAACCACTCAGTTATTGCCATATTTTTTGACCTTGAGAAGGCATGTGACACAACTTGGAGGTATAATATTTTGGCCCAAGCCCACTCTTTAGGCCTTCGAGGCAATCTGCCATCCTTCCTTAAGAACTTTTTAACTGACAGACATTTCTGTGTTCGGGTTAATAATGTACTCTCCTCGGACTTTATCCAAGCTGAAGGTGTCTCCCAGGGATGTGTTCTGAGCACAACACTTTTTCTCTTTGCTATAAATGATTTGGCCTCTAGTCTTCCATCCAATATTTGGTCATCACTCTATGTTGATGACTTCGCTATTGCATGTGCAGGCACTGACTGTCACCTCATTACAGTTTCTCTCCAACATGCGGTCGACTGTGTTTCCAATTGGGACACCACACATGGGTTTAAATTTTCCAGTACCAAAACTCGCCAAATTACTTTCACTAAATGCTCTGTCATCTCTAATCATCCTTTGTACCTCTATGGCTCCCGTATCCCTGAAAGTGATACAGTCAGGTTTCTAGGTCTCCTGTTTGACCATAGGTTATCCTGGAAACCTCACATTACCTCTCTGAAGGCAACTTGTCACAGCCGGCTGACCCTTCTGAAAACCCTTGCTCATCTTTCATGGGGAGCTGATCGTCGAACTCTCCTTCGCCTACATTCCGCCCTCATTTTATCGAAACTTGATTATGGTGACCAGATTTATTCAGCGGCCTCTCCTGCTACTCTAGCCTTAACCCCATTCATCACCAAGGATTATGTTTATGACTTGGTGCTTTTCGCTCTTCCCCTGTTGAGAGCCTCTATGCAGAAGCAAACGTTCCATCCTTATCTGATCGCCATGATGCCCATTGCCTTTGCTACTATGTACGCTCTCATGATCTCTGCAATCCTTCCATTTATAGAATGGTCACCGATATTAGTAGACATTCTTTATTTTGTTCGCCGCCCCTGTTTGCTCCATCCCTTCTCCCTTCGCCTACATTCGCTCTTGTCTTCTTTTCAGTTACCACCTTTCTATGTTCATGTAGCATCTACCCCCCTGGGAAGTTCCAGCTGTTCGAGTCTGTTCTTTCTCACTCCCTTGCTTGAAAGCCCAACTGTCTAGGGTAGCTTCCGTCTCTCTTTTTTCTTGACCACTTCCACTCTCATTCTCATGCCATTGCAGTGTACACAGATGGCTCCAAGTCTTCTGACGGCGTAGGATTCGCAGCAGTGTTTCCGGACAGCGTCGTATGAGGGCATTTACTATCTTTGGCTAGTATCTTTACTGCTGAATTGTATGCCATTCTTGCAGCACTTATCCGTATTGCATCTATGCCTGTGTCATCATTTGTGGTTGTCTCAGACACTCTTAGTGCTTTACAGGCTATACAGAAATTTGATACACCTCACCCCTTAGTACTCCGTATCCAACTTTGGCTATGCAGCATCTCTTCCAAGCATAAAGATATTGTTTTTTGTTGTGTCCCTGGTCATGTTGACATACAGGGCAATGAACAGGCAGACACTGCTGCACGGTCAGCAGTACATGACCTGCCAGTTTCATATAGAGGTGTTCCATTTACGGACTATTTTGCTGCAATAGCTACCCACCTTCACACCCGTTGGTAACAACGTTGATCTACTCTGCTCGGTAACAAACTTCAATCTATTAAACCGAGTATAGGTTACGGGCCTCTTTTTGTCACCAGTGTCGGGGTTTGGGAGACTACTCTCTCCCGTCTTCGAAATTGGCCATACTCGTCTTACTCATGGTTATTTTCATGGAGAGGTCCCCTGCTCCTCTCTGTGAGAATTGTCAGGTTCCATTATCGGTTAGCCACATTCTGTTAGACTGCCTACTTTATCAACGAGCACACAGAATATACCTCCAACGTCGTCTTCGCTCCACTGCTTTCTCTTTTCCCTTTCCCCTTCTCGCTCAGGACCCACCTTTCATCCGGACTCTCTCATTGACTTTTTGACAACAACTGACTTACTTCACAAACTCTGATGATACCTTCAGCCCTTTCTACCTCAATCTCTTGCTGCCCTCTTACCCCGCGCTATCCCCTGCCCCTGTTTTCTGTAACCTACTGATCATCCCTCCCCCCTTCTACCGCCCAATACCCTCGCTTCCTTCCCTACCCTGCAGCGCTGTATAGCCCTTGTGCCTTAGCGCTTCTTTTTTATTATAATAATAATAATAATAATAATGTTTGGAAACCAGTTTTTTCTGGGTACTTAATTGCTTCCTGAAAAATAACTGATTTCTCTTTGTCTAAAATTCTGACTTATGCACTCTCCATTCTGTGTCTTGCTGAATGAACTCTCTGAGTTTAATACTTTGGAAAACAAGAAAAAATCTGAATAATTTAAATAAATATTCTGATAATTTCTGAACACTTTCCTGAATGAATACTTAGATTTTCTTGCTAGCTTTCATGTACTACAAAATTGACGGGAAATCTCAACTAGAATAAAAAGCATTTGTGCTGTTTCTAACTTTTAATGTTGGTTATTCTAATAAAATAATTAAAATACTGTTTAGTATGTATCATGTTAATGAATCCTGTTTTGATTGCTGACCAAATTAATTTTGACCAGGACACAGATACTGTATGTAATGGAGTATGTATGAGGTTTGCCCTTTTATAGCGGTACAGTCTTGGTTGTTTTTGGCAGGATTTTGGAATTAAATATATTTTACTGCTATCTTTGACAGGTTCTTGTGAGTCGGTTTTACCGTGACCTGCGATTGGTTTCCATTGGTGGTGGAACGGATGAAGTAATGCTGGCCATCATTTGCAAGCTCATGGGCACTCTTCCTCAGCTGCCCATGAAGAAATAATATATCTGTCTCATGTATCTTGGAACCATATCATGTATCAAAGAACTGTCTTAAGCATCTAAAGACACTATTCATTCCAGTCTAAATTCATTGCTGTATTATTCTTGAAATAAATTTGGCCTGGAATTATATGTGTATAATTTTGTAAAAATGATACAATTTTTTTTAAAGAGTTACTGTTACTGTATATAGTCTTTAGAGCAACTATTTGGTAAACATATAAAACATAAAAATATACATCTTTACCAATATGTAAATTTTTATATGAATAGTCATAACTTTAAGATCATAATTATTTTTTCAAAAATGTTTTGTAAAACCTTTTGGGTAAACATGTATATGAGAATAAATTTAAACATTGACTAAGTATGAAAAGTTGTGTATCATTTTAGGCCCATTTATATCAAAATTTGGATCAAACTAAAAAGAAATGGTTTCTTTGCAGGAGTGAATAACTTACAAGTGAATGTAATTCTGACTTGTAAATACAGCAAACAGCACCCATCTTTCTCCTCCCTCAGTTTGGTAATTCCTTTATGTCCCATATGTGAGTGGAGAGGGAATATAGTCTGCTCTTCTGGCCTTGGTGCATTAGCTTCAATTTCCTAGGGCAGCTACAATGTACTGAGCCTGAACTAAGCACTGTCTTGTGACCCTTATATACTCTGTTTATTCAGTGACCCATATACTCTCATTTATGTTTGTCTGGAAGTTAAGCCTGCCCTTTGAGTTGCAGTCCTCAAGTGGGCAAAACTTCTTTGGTAGGAAATAAGAGGTCCAGTGGTAAGTTCGGTTTTTTCTTTTTCTTTTTTTTTAACATGCTGGCCATCTCCCACCAAGGCAGGGCGACCCCAAAGAGAGAAACTGTCACCATCATTCACACCATCACTGTCTTGCCAGAGGCATTCAGATACAACAGCAAATATCTCAAACCTCTCCTTTAGAATGTAGGCACTGTATTTCCCACCACCAGGACTCAAGTCCGGTTAACCAATTTACCTGAATTCCTTCACAAAATATTACCCTGCTTACTCAACAGCTCGTCAAGTCCTAAAAAGCATTCGTTTCCACTCCTGTCTAACATGGTCACCCATGCCTGTTGTATATCCAAGCCCCTTGCACACAAAATCTTTACCCCTCCCCCCCGGGGCATCCTCCTTCATTCATAAGATGACCCCTAACCCGCCTTCAGTCCACTACAGATTTATGCGCCCTCCAAGTCGTTCAATTTTGCTCCATCCTCTCTGAATGACCAAACCACTTTAGCCCTCTGAATAATATTTTTAGTTATCCCATACCTCCTCCTAATTTCCACACTATTAATTTTCTGCATAACAATTATGCCACATATTTCCCTTAGACACAACATCTCCACTGCCTCCAGCTTCCTCACTGCAACATTCACAACTCATCCTTCACACCCATATAAGAGTGTTGGTACCACTGTACTCTCATAAATTCCATTCTTTGCCTCCATAGATAATGTTCTTTGTCTCCACAGATTCCTCAGTGCACCAGCCACATTTTTTCTTCATGAATTCTACGTTTTACCTCATCCTTCATATACCCATCTGTCAACATGCCCGCTCCCAAATATCTGAATATGTTTACTTCTTCCATACTCCTTCCCTCCAACCTTACTCTTATCTATGTTCACTTTCAACTTATGCAAGACAGGTATACAATACCGACAAGATGAAAGTTAAGACACTTGTTCAGAGGACATCTATATCACCTTCACAGCTACTGCAACTAACCCATCAATTTAGGTAGGACCTACTTCCACTGGGGAATCCCGCCTTCCAGTGACTATGCCCTCGTCTGCTACACGTCCCTTTCACTGACGCCTATATAAGCGCCAGTCTCCTTGCCTGTGCTTCAGAATCTCTACAACCACGGTGCTCTAAACACCACCTCCAAGGCTGAGGGACTGATTACCTCAGCTTTTGTATATAGTTCTTCTGATTTCTTATTATGTCCAAGAATCTTTATTGATAAAGCCACTGGATGGCGGAACGTCTACAATAAAGATAACCAGATGTTGCACAAGTGTCTTAACTTTCACTTTCAACTTCCTTTACACATTACTCCCAAACTCGTCCACTAACCTTTGCAACTTCTTTTCAGAATCTCCCAAATCACAGTATCATCAGCAAAAATTATTTATGTCAACTCCCATTTTGTATTTGATCCTGCATAATTTAATCCTACACCTTTCCCTAACACCCTAGCATTTATGTCTTTTACAACCCTATCTATAAATATGTTAACCATGGTGTCATCACACATCCCTGTTTAAGACTACTTTTACTGGAAAGTAATCTCCCTTTCTCCTACACACCCTATCCTGAGCCTCACTATCCATATAAACTCTTCATAGCCTTCACCAAATCAAACAGCTGGTCTTGCAGCACTCTTTGCTGTCTTATGTTTGGCTAGCATCTAGTGTGCTCTTGCTTTTACTGCCTGAACTTAGAATGAAAAATAAATTTAAGTATGTATCTAGCTTCATTTATTTGGCACCTTGATGTTGCTTTATGACAGGTTCCCTAAATGTATGTATGATAGGCCTGCACTTTGCTGTTACAAGAGTTCACTTCATGTGAGAAAAACATCAATTGCATCTCAAACTACTGACTATTTTGGTAACCTCATAGTGTCATTTTTTTTTTTTTTTTTTTTTTTATCACTGTCCTGTTCATTTATGCCAGTACCAGTAGCCTCATCTACAAGTTCTTCGTCACTCAACTTCTGGTAACAGGATCATCATCATCTTCCAATCGTTCAGTCACATCTTTCGTAATACAGTGGACCCCCGGTTAACGATATTTTTTCACTCCAGAAGTATGTTCAGGTGCCAGTACTGACCGAATTTGTTCCCATAAGAAATATTGTGAAGTAGATTAGTCCATTTCAGACCCCCAAACATACACGTACAAACGCACTTACATAAATACACTTACATAATTGGTCACATTCGGAGGTAATCGTTATGTGGGGGTCCACTGTATTTGTTTCTCCCACTTTCTGAAGGTTTTCAGTGAACGTCACTGGGCCTCAAACCCATCAGTTACAACATCAATATTATTAACAGTTTTTTCCAATCATTAGGTAATATTCTTTTCAGTTCCTTGCATAATGCCCCAAGGTTGAAGATTACCAACTTTAGGTTACATATCTTGTTTTTGAACATAAATGGGTCTGATATTTTTTTTTTCAAATCATCTTCCTCCTTACCTATTATGAATACATTTAAGTGTCTGGACTGGTACAACCTATTGCAGGCTGCAGAAATCCCCTGGTCTATTGCTTGGATCAGGGAGGTGGTATTATAGATACAAACAGCATTAATCTTACCTCACTACTGAACAGGTATATTATCAACTAAGAGAAAAGCCTTAATGCTATTGGGCTCAAGGTTGTGGTTCTCTAACCATTTCTTGCACACTTTAGGGATGAACTCAAAAAAAGTAGTCAACAAATACATCCCCGTGAAACCAGCCTTTCTTTTTATTATTATTATCACACTGGCCGATTCCCACCAAGGCAGGGTGGCCCGAAAAAGAAAAACTTTCACCATCATTCACTCCATCACTGTCTTGCCAGAAGGGTGCTTTACACTACACTTTTTAAACTGCAACATTAACACCCCTCCTTCAGAGTGCAGGCACTGTACTTCCCATCTCCAGGACTCAAGTCCGGCCTGCCGGTTTCCCTGAACCCCTTCATAAATGTTACTTTGCTCACACTCCAACAGCATGTCAAGTATTAAAAACAATTTGTCTCCATTCACTCCTATCAAACACGCTCACGCATGCCTGCGGGAAGTCCAAGCCCCTCACACACAAAACCTCCTTTACCCCCTCCCTCCAACCTTTCCTAGGCCCACCCCTACCCCGCCTTCCTTCCACTACAGACTGATACACTCTTGAAGTCACACTGTTTCGCTCCATTCTTTCTACATGTCCGAACCACCTCAACAACCTTTCCTCAGCCCTCTGGACAACAGTTTTGGTAATCCCGCACCTCCTCCTAACTTCCAAACTACAAATTCTCTGCATTATATTCACACCACACATTTCCCTCAGACATGACATCTCCACTGCCTCCAGCCTTCTCCTCGCTGCAACATTCATCACCCATGCTTCACACCCATATAAGAGCGTTGGTAAAACTATACTCTCATACATTCCCCTCTTTGCCTCCAAGGACAAAGTTCTTTGTCTCCACAGACTCCTAAGTGCACCACTCACCCTTTTCCCCTCATCAATTCTATGATTCACCTCATCTTTCATAGTCCCATCCGCTGACACGTTCACTCCCAAATATCTGAATACATTCACCTCCTCCATACTCTCTCCCTCCAATCTGATATCCAATCTTTCATCACCTAATCTTTTTGTTATCCTCATAACCTTACTCTTTCCTGTATTCACTTTTAATTTTCTTCTTTTGCACACCCTACCAAATTCATCCACCAATCTCTGCAACTTCTCTTCAGAATCTCCCAAGAGCACAGTGTCATCAGCAAAGAGCAACTGTGACAACTCCCACTTTATGTGTGATTCTTTATCTTTTAACTCCACGCCTCTTGCCAAGACCCTCGCATTTACTTCTCTTACAACCCCATCTATAAATATATTAAACAACCCGGTGACATCACACATCCTTGTCTAAGGCCTGCTTTTACTGGGAAATAATTTCCCTCTTTCCTGCATACTCTAACTTGAGCCTCACTATCCTCGTAAAAATCTCTCACTGCTTTCAGTAACCTACCTCCTACACCATACACCTGCAACATCTGCCACATTGCCCCCCTATCCACCCTGTCATATGCCTTTTCCAAATCCATAAATGCCACAAAGACCTCTTTAGCCTTATCTAAATACTGTTCACTTATATGTTTCACTGTAAGCACCTGGTCCACACACCCCCTACCTTTCCTAAAGCCTCCTTGTTCATCTGCTATCCTATTCTCCATCTTAATTTTAATTCTTTCAATAATAACTCTACCATACACTTTACTAGGTATACTCAACAGACTTATCCCCCTATAATTTTTGCACTCTCTTTTGTCCCCTTTGCCTTTATACAAAGGAACTATGCATGCTCTCTGCCAATCCCTAGGTACCTTACCCTCTTCCATACATTTATTAAATAATTGCACCAACCACTCCAAAACTATATCCCCACCTGCTTTTAACATTTCTATCTTTATCCCATCAATCCCGGCTGCCTTACCCCCTTTCATTTTACCTACTGCTTCACGAACTTCCCCCACACTCACAACTGGCTCTTCCTCACTCCTACAAGATGTTATTCCTCCTTGCCCTATACATGAAATCACAGCTTCCCTATCTTCATCAACATTTAACAATTCCTCAAAATATTCCCTCCATCTTCCCAATACCTCTAACTCTCCATTTAATAACTCTCCTCTCCTATTTTAACTGACAAATCCATTTGTTCTCTAGGCTTCCTTAACTTGTTAATCTCACTCCAAAACTTTTTCTTATTTTCAACAAAATTTGTTGATAACATCTCACCCACTCTCTCATTTGCTCTTTTTACATTGCTTCACCACTCTCTTAACCTCCTCTCTTTCTCCATATACTCTTCCCTCCTTGCATCACTTCTACTTTGTAAAAACTTCTCATATGCTAACTTTTCTCCCTTACTACTCTCTTTACATCATCATTCCACCAATCGCTCTTCTCCCTCCCGCACCCACTTTCCTGTAACCACAAACTTCTGCTGAACACATTAACACTACATTTTTAAACCTACCCCATACCTCTTCGACCCCATTGCCTATGCTCTCATTAGCCCATCTATCCTCCAATAGCTGTTTATATCTTACCCTAACTGCCTCCTCTTTTAGTTTATAAACCTTCACCTCTCTCTTCCCTGATGCTTCTATTCTCCTTGTATCCCATCTACCTTTTACTCTCAGTGTAGCTACAGCTAGAAAGTGATCTGATATATCTGTGGCCCCTCTATAAACATGTACATCCTGAAGTCTACTCAACAGTCTTTTATCTACCAATACATAATCCAACAAACTACTGTCATTTTGCCCTACATCATATCTTGTATACTTATTTATCCTCTTTTTCTTAAAATATGTATTACCTATAACTAAACCCCTTTCTATACAAAGTTCAATCAAAGGCTCCCATTATCATTTACACCTGGCACCCCAAACTTACCTACCACACCCTTTCTAAAAGTTTCTCCTACTTTAGCATTCAGGTCCCCTACCACAATTACTCTCTCACTTGGTTCAAAGGCTCCTATACATTCACTTAACATCTCCCAAAATCTCTCTCTCTCTCTCTCTACATTCCTCTCTTTTCCAGGTGCATACATGCTTATTATGACCCACTTTTCGCATCCAACCTTTACTTTAATCCACATAATTCTTGAATTTACACATTCATATTCTCTTTTTCCTCTCCATAACTGATCCTTCAACATTACTGCTACCCCTTCCTTTGCTCTAAACTCTCTCAGATACTCCAGATTTAATCACATTTATTTCCCCCCACCGAAACTCCCCTACCCCCTTCAGCTTTGTTTTGCTTAGCCAGGACATCCAACTTTTTTTCATTCATAACATCAGAAATCATCTGCTTCTTGTCATCCGCACAAACACCCACGCACATTCAAGCATCCTTGTGATAATTGGCAGACAACTTTAAAGCAAGTGACTGTGCTGATTTGCCTGTGATGTCAGTTTCAGATGGTGTATAGTGAAAACAAAATTTGCAGTACTGAGAAGTGATGTTTGCTGGGTTTAGGGCCTAGTCTCCTTTCTTCAGTTGAAAGGCTGGAGTTTAGGTTTATAATGATTGCCAAAGGTGACCATCTTATCAGCATTATACAACTGAGATCATTTAACATTGATCCAAATGATTTCAACTTCGCCAGTGGGTACACTACCAGCCTCACCATAAACTTTTATTTTAAACTCTAGTGATTACAGAAAATCCAAAGAAAACCCAAATTAATTGCCTCATTTTCTTTGCCCATATGGCTCTCTGGCTTCTTAGTAGCATAGCACGCTGTATAGCCCTTGTGGCTTAGCGCTTCTTTTTGATAAAAATTAATAATTCTTAGTAGCATAGTGAGACTCAACAGAACAAATGTTAACTTTTGTTAAATTTGTACTATTTATATGTTTGCTTCAATCCTCCCCCATTCCTTTTTTTTTTTTTTCATCCTTTTCACTGTTCAGATGCCCAAAATTAATGTTGCTCTCGATGTCTGCTTTTAATTTTTTTCTGAGGTGGTAGAGAATCTTTTTCTGAAGGTATTAACACCAAAAGTACAAAATTTGATGGAAAACTTGCAGAATTACACTGAGAAAAGTTAGCAGGCTGAGTGCAATTTATGCAACAGCGATTTTGGCTAGTAGGAGCCCTATTTTAAGTCAGTTTCACTGCTTCATTCAACTAAATTCTTAGCTATTTTCACTAATATGCCTTCCGTTCCACCAATTGAGTACAGAAACCATCTATTAAGATTATGACTACCCCTATAAAAGTGTCCCAAAAAAATAATTTTACGCAAAATTAAAAAATACCACTTCAAAAATTGAGTACAAAAATAAACAGTGTAACATTCCGGGCATTAAAACATTTCCTCTGTTCATTAATCACATCCCCAGAACTCTCCTATAATACATTTGTTTCCATTTTGAAATCATAAGCACACAAAAATAGAAGCTCACTGAAAAAGAAAAAAAATTATTAGATCAGGCTAATCTGGCAAAAAAGTGAACTTGTGCCACTATTAAAATTCTTCACCAGTAAAGGGTTTTTTCCACTATTTATAAAGCAGAAAATAGCTAAAACCAATAAACTGTGGATTTACTCTTATTTCCTATTTAGTTATGGTTTATGGCATCCCATCATTGAATCAACCTATTAACCCTTTCAGGGTTTCCGACGTACAGTACGGCTTACACGCCAGTGTCCATGACGTATTAGCACGCATAAATTCTAGCGCCTTCAAATCTCGGGGGAAAAGGCTGGTAGGCCTAGGTGTGAGAGAAGGGGTTGTTGTGGTCAGTGTGCGCGGTAGAAAACGATCTGGACCCAGTGGCGCATTGTGGGCACGCCATGTTAGTAGACCTTGTTCACCATGCCTCGCGTAAGAAGCTCCTTACTCCTCGGCAAATTGGGACACTTTGTTCCCCAGTGACAGTTCTAATACAGATGGGAAATGCCAGTGAAGATGAGTTTCAAGGTTTTGTTGACGTTTGACCGAAACTAATGACCATAATATCAGTAATAGTGAGGAAAACCGAGACAATCCTCAGCCTTCCCCCCTCTGGCTGCTGGCCGTCTTGTTCACGTTCAGTTGTACCAGAATCAAAGGGAAAATCTTATTTTCCCAAATCCCAGACCCAGATGTGAGCATTGGAGATGATAGTAATAGTGATTATGACCTAAAAGCTCTTGAAACCAGTTCCAATAGTGAAAGTGAAGTGGAATATTCTCCAGTGAAGCGCCAGTATATATGACGATATATGCCTCTGGTATGTGCCATATGCTATTCCAAGGGGAAGGAGTACATCTCGGAGTACATCCCGTGGCTGTACAACAGAAACAGACAGTGAAAATGACGATGATAGTGTTGCAATTGGGATGGAAAATGTCATGGTGGTGGTAGTGGTGGTGCCGCCGTGAGGCACCAGCATGGGCCATGCTGCCACCCATGCTGCCACCTATTTCCACTGCCTCAGCTGATCTACAACAAAGGCCCCCCCCCTCCCCACTCACCCCCACACCAGCCCCACAACCACAACCACCTGTCTTGTCCCCGTACCCACCAGCAGACTGCACCTGGGATTGGCAGGAAGCTGTCAATTTTTTTCCAAATCCCCACCATTTGATGAAAGCCAAAGTGGAATACAGTGGATCCCCCCATAACGATTTCCTCCGAATGCGACCAATTATGTAAGTGTATTTATGTAAGTGCGTTTGTACGTGTATGTTTGGGGGTCTGAAATGGACTAATCTACTTCACAATATTCCTTATTGGAACAAATTCGGTCAGTACTGGCACCTGAACATACTTCTGGAGTGAAAAAATATCGTTAACCGGGGGTCCACTGTACAGCCATGTTGTACACTGGGGAACAATGCCACTGAACTGGAATGTTTCGAGTTATTCTTTGACGAACCCCTGATGGAAATTATTGTCAGGGAAAGCAACAGATACTACGAGTACACCATGGCAAACGCAATACTTTCACCAAGTTCACGGCTACGCAGTGGAAGGAGACAACTGTGGCTGAGATGTATCTTTTTTTTGCCACAATAATGCTTATGCCACATGTGTATAAGCACAAATTTGAAATCATACTGGTCAACAGACCGCCTGATTGCAACCCCCGGTTTCAGTGATATAATGGCAGTGAATCGATTTGTGCTAAATATTACTATGCTTCACTTCTCAGACAAACCCGCCTGACAGAAACGACAGGGTTTTATAAGAATTAGGAATGTGTTTGTGTATTTTCAAAGCGAAATTCAATATGTATTTTATCCCTCAGGAACTTGTAATTGACGAGTCTTTGATCTGTTCAAAGAAAGACTCCTTTCAAGCGTAATACCAAGCAAGAGGGAAAAGCTTTGGTATAAAGTTGTTTGTGCTTTGTGATTGTTTTCAGTG
Organism: Cherax quadricarinatus; assembly: GCF_026875155.1. Lineage (NCBI taxonomy): Eukaryota > Metazoa > Arthropoda > Malacostraca > Decapoda > Parastacidae > Cherax > Cherax quadricarinatus. The sequence continues at coordinate 84,248,811 of NC_069404.1, forward strand.
GTCTTGTATTGGATGTTATTGTGTACACTGGAAGTTATACATTGCAAAATACCAGGAAGTTAATTTGGGCATCTCTGGTGATGTGGTTAGAACAATGATGGAACCGTACCTTGATAAAGGGCATATATTATAACGTGGAACCCCCGAGTTTCGTGATTTAATTCCGTTCTAGAGAGCCTGCCGAATGTTGAAATTCACGAAACCGAAACCATTTTCCCCATAAAAAAATAATAGAAATAAAATTAAAACCATTCCAGACACCCAAAAATATTAAAATAATTTTTTTTTTTTTTTCAAATTAAATAAAGATTTATACACTGAAATCAATGAGAAATCAAGTACATGCATATAAAAAATAATAATAACATTACACTTACCCTTTTCTGAAGACTTCTCGGTGGATGGAAGACGGGAGGAGGGGATAGGAGGAAGGTGTACACTATTGTTTGGAAGGAGAATCTCCTTCCATTTGACTTTAGGTAGCAAGTCCCTTATCTGGGGTTACTTCCCTTCTTTTAATGCTACTGGGAACAGCTTGAAAGCCACTGGACCCCTGTCACACAAAATATCTGTCCCAAAAGGTCTTTTTCTGGGGTTTCTTTAAATTTTCCCTGAAGTGGGACACAACACTGTCATTGTACATGTTGCAGATATGGCTTTTTTCAGCTTGGTCAGGGTGATTTCTTTTCAACAAAACTTTCAGCTCATTTCACATTCCACACATGTCCTAATCATGAAGAAAACCTCCTTCACTCTTTCCCCCTCCCT
>NC_069404.1:84250078-84332578 GCF_026875155.1 Cherax quadricarinatus
AGCAGGAGTACTGCCCAGTGCCTGGGGGCACTTGAGTGAAGTTATTTTTCCAGGAGGTTTATTTTTTCACACCTGGGCCAAACACTTCATGGACCCAGTCAATGAAAATTTGCCTCATGACCCATGCCTTATGATTAGCTTTCCACATCATACACAATTTACTCTTGACGACACTGTTTTTCTTGAACACTCAGGGATTTTCAGAGTGATACACCAGTAAAGGCTTCACTTTGAAATACCCACTAGCATTACCACAGAACTAAAGAGCAGGCAGTGACAGCAGCGGCACTCAAGCTCTGTCTTTTTTTCACAAGCCAGAGCCCATCAATGGTCTATGATGGCCTACTTGCAAGTATAACTGCACTAACACACGTAGAACCCAGAATGACCCAAGAATGCCAACAGTGATACCAACAACTCGAGAAATTGACGCTCGACGTAAAGCCTGCCCTTCAAACCCAGAGCACAGCCCCACTGCCAGAAGAACACTTAATCCAAGCTCTGACCATCTTAACTACAACAACTCCTGTAGTACTATGAGTTCAAATCACAGAAGAAACAACAAAAAGAACAACAAGGAAGCACCTAGAAATCGACTATTCCACTTGACAACCCAGCAGGACACCGGTGCCCCGTTCACCCCCTCACACCACCCAACGCGATGCATCAACAACACCACCCAAACATGACTGACACTCCCCGCACTCCTCATCCCACCACCCAAGTTGACACATCAACAACAATAACACCAGCTTGGCCAACTCCCCCCCCCCCCACATTCCTTATCCACCACCCAAGTCAACACATCAACAATAACTCCAGGCTTGGCCGACTTGCCCTCACACTCTCTCTACCTTCATAGGATTCAACCCATCTGATATTCTCCCAGGTATGACCAACAATCTTGACACTCTTAAGTCATACATCACCACCCTAACTGCGGATAATATGAAACTTCGTACTGAAAATATGAATCTTCGTACAACACTAATGGAACATGAATCTAAGTTAGCCTACCTTGAAAGCAAGATCCTCAGCCTTGAACAGCAGTTAATGTCATCTGGAATGACTGATTTTGGCAAGTCCCTCCAAATAACTATAGCAAGCCACACAGAACGAATAACATCTCTAAACACAAAAGTTGAAGATGCGGTTGAGGACTGGAAGATCAACATGGATACTGTTACAAAAAATGCGATTCTAAAAGCTTAGAGATCTCCAGTGAATACTAGAAAGGACTGCCCTTCTAGCATCCAGCCTGTTACTGGGTTTTCGTAACAAGTAGTCAGTATCCTTGTCCAATTATCCATTAAAATTCTGTATGGTTCAATAGTGCTTTAGGATTACAACTGGTAGGCTACTAACTAGAGAAATTAAAATTTAATAAATTTATTAAGTCTAGAGGTATATTATCAAATTAAATTAAATTACAGCAATCAAAATAAAATCAATCTCTCGAGTTCAATATTATTGTGCTGAAAGCACATATCACATTTATAATTCTTAAGTACCGTCTGGTACATTAACATTTAATAAGATATTACAAATATGTACAAGTAAGTTTGTGTATGCGTGTAAGTGCTCTAAGTAGTTCACTATGTCTCACAACTCGACTAGACTTAAACAAGTGACTGACAAAGTCCTCACATAAACTAACTTCTTGACCGACTGGCAACCAGAACAGTCTGCTTGAACAATGAAAATAATGCTAAGCCCAATAGCCATATAACAAGCAACTGCGACACAATCAGGATTAAGGAGATAATATAACGACACTAAGTAGGGACCATCAGCAGATCCTCCACAAAAGTTACAAAACTCCCATACTACTGAATCTAAGTTCAGCATAGGAAAAACCCGACTGTGACAATACACAGAAACCAGTACAAATTAGGTCATAAGCTACAGCTCGGGACCTGAGATGCTCAGAGTGTCTATGTGACACACAACCTCAGTACAACGTCGAAAATCACTAAGTCTATACAATGTTCTGTGAACAGAGTTCTACAGAACTAACAAGAATAATGAGACAGACAATCTGTCCAACCACCAAGCGAGTCTAGAGCAGACTGAATACTTCATGAGAGGTGAGGACACCCCCCCCTCGATCACGTGATAGCCCCGTGGACAGCACAGCTCAGAAGCCGATAGTATAACGAGCGACAAGCGATAATTACAGTAGTTTGACAATCAAGACTTGAACTGAGCACATATGTACATCCTAACAACATAAGTCAAATAATAATATAAAGTCATACATTTACGATTTAGCTATTATCGCAAATATAAGCAATATAAAATTATATGAAAAGATAATATACATTATATATATACATAATAATCATTGTAACCCATTCAGGGGTTGCAACAGATACCCAGTTGAACAAATATTTTGCTTACCAAGATGATAAAACCAAACAAGATAAGTTATCTGACTCAGTAATAATTAGGAGTTCACTCTTTGCTAGTGAAAAAACCATACCAACTGTAAAAATACTACTCTTCAGATCATAAAAGACCACCTACAGGTTATAATGCTAGTGTCAGATGTAAAAGAAATGTGGTTACTAGGGAACCAAGGTAGAAAACAAAGTGTTATACTTAGATTTCACACACAAGACAGGAAAAAGATCTAATAAGTACATCTGTTAAAGCTAAAAAAGATGTATACATAAACGAGTGTCTCACAAGAAAATGTCAAAACCTCCTGTACAGAGTAAGAAAACTTAAACTTGAGAATAATGACAAAATTCACCAGTGGTTCACATGGGGTGGAAAAATTCTAGTAAGGAAAACAAATGTAGGCCGTGTGTACAATATTACAAATGAAAATGAACTGCCCACCTTCCTTCGAGATGCAAATCTTACAGAGTCTGACTAAACTCATTGACCAAATCTTCATACATTAGTGTATGTTATTATTCCATTATTGTGCTAGGCCCTGTACTATCACTTCCCTGATAGTATCTACTACCTCAATGTCTCATGTTCCTCACACAGTTGATTGTGTGACTTAATTTTGTGTTATCATTCCAGAAATTGCCTTGTACAATTATTTACTAGTTTCATAACTATTATACCTCTCAGCCTTCCTTCCTAACCACCAAGTGCAGGCCACCACCATTTATAGCGTTTACATTTACAGTGGAATCTCAAAAATCGAACGTTTCGAAAATAAAACCATTTTTTTCGGACAAACTGTGTCCCTATTATCGAACGCGCCCCTGTTTTCGGACCGCCAGGTACGGGACCTGTTTGCCTCCCGCTCTGTCCACGTCCCCGCGCAGGCGCTGTGAGCAGTCTAGCTTTGTTTATGCTTGAGTGAACACTAACCTGCGCTCTCATTCACGCATTTTACGATTATTTCGTTGTGTTTAGTGCTTGTGGGACTGTGAAATAAGCTGCCATGGGCCCAAAGAAACTTGCTAGTGGTACCCCTGTGGTAAAGAAAGTGAGAAACACCATAGATGTGAAGAAGGAAATAATACAGAAGTATGAGAGTGGTGTGAGACTTGTTGAGCTTGCCAGGATGTATGGGAAAAACAAGTTGACCATCGGTTCTGTCCTGTCAAAGAAAGAACAAATCATGGAAGCTGATGTTGCGAAAGGTGTTAATATAGGGAGTGAATGAGGTGCCTTCTTCAAAGATTAAGGAGATTTGTGCCAAGTGGAATGATGTCCAAATGTTTGTGCAGAGGTACCACCCTGAGCAAGCTGAAACAAGCCATCTTTGCAACAAGTTTAGTGACAGAACCATGTCCCATTTTAGGGAAATGTTAAAGAGGCACCAGAAACAGAGGACTGTGGACAGTTATTTTGTGAGACAGGGGTCCAGTGACTCTCAAGCTGGTCCTAGTGGCATTAAAAGACAGAGAAGGGAAGTAACCCCAGAGAGGGCTTTACCTGAAGTCCTCATGGAGGGGGATTCTCCTTCCAAACACTAACCCCAACTCCCTATCTTCCAGATGCCATCACCAATCTTCAATAAAGGTTAGTAAAAATGTTATTTTATATGTATTACTATAGTATTTGTTGTATGTAAAACTGTAATTAATCTCTATAAAATGTATTTTTTGTGTGAATATTTTTGGGTTTCTGGAACGGATTAATTGTATTTCCATTATTTCTTATGGGAAATATTGCTTCGAATTTCAGACTTTTCGAATTTAGAACGGATTAAGTTTGATTTTTGAGGTTCCACTGTATTGCTCTACTTGTATTTTTAAACTCCAGATTTTACTATTTTTCTACCAGTGCATTAGAGTAAACTTCTCATTACATCATTTGCCCAGTAACTTGTACACTTTTAGCTTTAATATTAATTTTAACCCTTTTCATATTTGTTAGTGAATAGCAATAATTGATTCTCAGTTACTTAGACACATAAGGTGCTAATTCAGATACTTAAGTGCTATATTTTCTTTATTTTAATTTTAAAATCAGGTCTTTGCCTCACATCTTTATAACCTTAAACTACACCCAGTGCAATATTACATCATAATTCTACTACAATAATTTTTAACTAACCCTCTTTTTATTGATTTTTTTTTTATTTTTTAATTAACCATTACTTGATTACTATTCTAAAATTTTTATTATAGAACAGAAAACCAGGCAAGCTTATATTGTCAAACTTATACCATAATAAGAGTTAGCAATATCCCTGTATTATATAATTACTTATTTTCATCTACTATTTATAAACTATCCAGGTAGTAGGTTGGTAGACAGCAACCACCCAGGGAAGTACTACCGTCCTGCCAGATGACTGTGAAACAGGAACCTGTAACTGTTTTGCATGATGGTAGGATTGCTGGTTTCTTTTTTCTGTCTCATAAACACGCTAGATAACAGGGATATCTTGCTACTCCTACTTACACTTTGGTCACACTTCACAGACACGCACATGCATATATATATACATACATCTAGGTTTTTCTCCTTTTTCTAAATAGCTCTTGTTCTTCTTTATTCTTCTATGGTCCATGGGGAAGTGGAAAAGAATCTTTCCTCCGTAAGCCATGCATGTCGTATGAGGCGACTAAAATGCCGGGAGCAATGGGCTAGTAACCCCTTCTCCTGTAGACATTTACTAAAAAATAGAAGAAGAAAAACTTTATAAAACTGGGATGCTTAAATGTGCGTGGATGTAGTGCTGATGACAAGAAACAGATGATTGCTGATGTTATGAATGAAAAGAATGAACATTAAAATGGTATAAAATACCGACAGGTTGCTAGGTAAGACACACATGCAACAGTTAGGTATCTTTATTATGAAACGTTTCGCCTACACAGTAGACTTCTTCAGTCAAGTACAGAAAAGTTGATAGAAGCAGAAGATACTTGAAGACGATGTAATCAGTCCATCACCCTTAAAGTTTTGAGGTGGTCAGTCCCTCAGTCTGGAGAAGAGCATTGTTCCATAGTATGAAACAATATTGTTTCATACTATGGAACAATGCTCTTCTCCAGACTGAGGGACTGACCACCTCAAAACTTTAAGGGTGATGGACTGATTACATCGTCTTCAAGTATCTTCTGCTTCTATCAACTTTTCTGTACTTGACTGAAGAAGCCTACTGTGTAGGCGAAACGTTTCATAATAAAGATACCTAACTGTTGAATGAAAAGAAGTTGGATGTCCTGGCCCTAAGCAAAACAAAGCTGAAGGGGGTAGTTGAGTTTCAGTGGGGGGAAATAAATGGGATTAAATCTGGAGTATCTGAGAGAGTTAGAGCAAAGGAAGGGGTAGCAGTAATGTTAAATGATCAGTTATGGAAGGAGAAAAGAGAATATGAATGTGTAAATTCAAGAATTATGTGGATTAAAGTAAAGGGTTTTGGATGCGAAAAGTGGGTCATAATAAGCGTGTATGCACCTGGAGAAGAGAGGAATGTAGAGGAGAGAGAGAGATTTTGGGAGATGTTAAGTGAATGTATAGGAGCCTTTGAACCAAGTAAGAGAGTAATTGTGGTAGGGGACCTGAATGCTAAAGTAGGAGAAACTTTTAGAGAGGGTGTGGTAGGTAAGTTTGGGGTGCCAGGTGTAAATGATAATGGGAGCCCTTTGATTGAACTTTGTATAGAAAGGGGTTTAGTTATAGGTAATACATATTTTAAGAAAAAGAGGATAAATAAGTATACAAGATATGATGTAGGGTGAAATGACAGTAGTTTGTTGGATTATGTATTGGTAGATAAAAGACTGTTGAGTAGACTTCAGGATGTACATGTTTATAGAGGGGCCACAGATATATCAGATCACTTTCTAGTTGTAGCTACACTAAGAGCAAAAGGTAGATGGGATACAAGGAGAATAGAAGCATCAGGGAAGAGAGAGGTGAAGGTTTATAAACTAAAAGAGGAGGCAGTTAGGGTAAGATATAAACAGCTATTGGAGGATAGATGGGCTAATGAGAGCATAGGCAATGGGGTCGAAGAGGTATGGGGTAGGTTTAAAAATGTAGTGTTAGAGTGTTCAGCAGAAGTTTGTGGTTACAGGAAAGTGGGTGCGGAGAGGAAGAGGAGCGATTGGTGGAATGATGATGTAAAGAGAGTAGTAAGGGAGAAAAAGTTAGCATATGAGAAGTTTTTACAAAGTAGAAGTGATGCAAGGAGGGAAGAGTATATGGAGAAAAAGAGAGAGGTTAAGAGAGTGGTGAAGCAATGTAAAAAGAGAGCAAATGAGAGAGTGGGTGAGATGTTATCAACAAATTTTGTTGAAAATAAGAAAAAGTTTTGGAGTGAGATTAACAAGTTAAGAAAGCCTAGAGAACAAATGGATTTGTCAGTTAAAAATAGGAGAGGAGAGTTATTAAATGGAGAGGTAGAGGTATTGGGAAGATGGAGGGAATATTTTGAGGAATTGTTAAATGTTGATGAAGATAGGGAAGCTGTGATTTCGTGTATAGGACAAGGAGGAATAACATCTTGTAGGAGTGAGGAAGAGCCAGTTGTGAGTGTGGGAGAAGTTCGTGAGGCAGTAGGTAAAATGAAAGGGGGTAAGGCAGCCGGGATTGATGGGATAAAGATAGAAATGTTAAAAGCAGGTGGGGATATAGTTTTGGAGTGGTTGGTGCAATTATTTAATAAATGTATGGAAGAGGGTAAGGTACCTAGGGATTAGCAGAGAGCATGCATAGTTCCTTTGTATAAAGGCAAAGGGGATAAAAGAGAGTGCAAAAATTATAGGGGGATAAGTCTGTTGAGTATACCTGGTATAGTGTATGGTAGAGTTATTATTGAAAGAATTAAGAGTAAGACAGAGAATAGGATAGCAGATGAACAAGGAGGCTTTAGGAAAGGTAGGGGGTGTGTGGACAAGGTGTTTACAGTGAAACATATAAGTGAACAGTATTTAGATAAGGCTAAAGAGGTCTTTGTGGCATTTATGGATTTGGAAAAGGCGTATGACAGGGTGGATAGGGGGCAATGTGGCAGATGTTGCAAGTGTATGGTGTAGGAGGTAGGTTACTGAAAGCAGTGAAGAGTTTTTACGAGGATAGTGAAGCTCAAGTTAGAGTATGTAGGAAAGAGGGAAATTATTTCACAGTAAAAGTAGGCCTTAGACAAGGATGTGTGATGTCACCGTGGTTGTTTAATATATTTATAGATGGGGTTGTAAGAGAAGTAAATGCGAGGGTCTTGGCAAGAGGCATGGAGTTAAAAGATAAAGAATCACACACAAAGTGGGAGTTGTCACAGCTGCTCTTTGCTGATGACACTGTGCTCTTGGGAGATTCTGAAGAGAAGTCGCAGAGATTGGTGGATGAATTTGGTAGGGTGTGCAAAAGAAGAAAATTAAAGGTGAATACAGGAAAGAGTAAGGTTATGAGGATAACAAAAAGATTAGGTGATGAAAGATTGAATATCAGATTGGAGGGAGAGAGTATGGAGGAGGTGAATGTATTCAGATATTTGGGAGTGGACGTGTCAGCGGATGGGTCTATGAAAGATGAGGTGAATCATAGAATTGATGAGGGGAAAAGAGTGAGTGGTGCACTTAGGAGTCTGTGGAGACAAAGAACTTTGTCCTTGGAGGCAAAGAGGGGAATGTATGAGAGTATAGTTTTACCAACGCTCTTATATGGGTGTGAAGCATGGGTGATGAATGTTGCAGCGAGGAGAAGGCTGGAGGCAGTGGAGATGTCATATCTGAGGGCAATGTGTGGTGTGAATATAATGCAGAGAATTCGTAGTTTGGAAGTTAGGAGGAGGTGCGGGATTACCAAAATTGTTGTCCAGAGGGCTGAGGAAGGGTTGTTGAGGTGGTTCGGACATGTAGAGAGAATGGAGCGAAACAGAATGACTTCAGAGTGTATCAGTCTGTAGTGGAAGGAAGGCGGGGTAGGGGTCGGCCTAGGAAAGGTTGGAGGGAGGGGGTAAAGGAGGTTTTGTGTGCGAGGGGCTTGGACTTCCAGCAGGCATGCGTGAGCGTGTTTGATAGGAGTGAATGGAGACAAATGGATTTTAATACTTGACGTGCTGTTGGAGTGTGAGCAAAGTAACATTTATGAAGGGGTTCAGGGAAACCGGCAGGCCGGACTTGAGTCCTGGAGATGGGAAGTACAGTGCCTGCACTCTGAAGGAGGGGTGTTAATATTGCAGTTTAAAAACTGTAGTGTAAAGCACCCTTCTGGCAAGACAGTGATGGAGTGAATGATGGTGAAAGTTTTTCTTTTTCGGGCCACCCTGCCTTGGTGGGAATCGGCCAGTGTGATAATAATAAAAAAAAAATAAAAAATTTATAAACTATTAATTCTGTTTTCCTTGTTTGTTCTTTTAACTATCATTACCTACAGACTATTAATTTTAATTATCACTTCTAGTACCAAGCAATATTATTGTGTTCAGTAAATTTCTATTCTAAATCAACAACCTTTGTCAAACTCCATTAATACAACCATTCAATATTAAATCATCAAGTTGTACCATATTAAGAGTTAACTGTATCTCTTTAAATTTTTTAAAACTACTTGAAGAAATCCATTAGCTAGTAAGATAAATAAGTTTAGTTTCATAATATTAAGTTTAACATAATAGTTTGTTAAAAAATCTAGTTGTAGAATCTCACACTATCATATGATTACAAGCATTGATCCTGATATCAATCTTTTATTAAATGACTTGCACGCATCGAACAGCAACTGTAATTATTATACAGCAGACCAAGCCAAGACATTACTCAGAGTCAACAATAACATAACTATCTTTAATTACAGTGTCAGATCTTTAAGCAAACATTACGATGACCTCACAGCACTACTCAGTTCCCTGCATATCAGTATGTCAGTCATCACACTCACCGAAACCTGGCTAAAGCCTGGTACTACAGATATCTATGCCATTCCTGGTTACACAGCCATACACAACTGTAGGACAGATCAGCAAGGGGGTGGAACAGCTATATGCTACTCGGATCAACTTGAATGTATCATCAATTCTTGCACAAGGGACGAACATGGAGAATATATTATAGCTAAATTTAAATCAAAAGACCTGCAGAAACCCCTCACTATGATAAACATCTACAGAGTACCAGTCAAACAATTACCATTTTAGTGAAAAACTAGGAAATATGATAACAGATGCGCACATGAACAAAGACCACTTGCTGCTCACAGGAGATTTCAACATAAATCTCCTACATCACGACGACCCACAAGTAACCGAATTCACAAACACTGGGAGCAACTGCTTGTTGCAACCAACAATAACAAAACCTACAAGAATCTCCAAGACTAGTATCTCCTTATTAGACCACATCTGGACTAACACCATATCCCCTTTAAAATCAGGCATAATCACAGACAACCCCACAAACCACTACCCTACCTTTCTCATAACCAACCTAGGTAAATTGCCCCAAGACACTACTAGTCTGAACTACATAACGAAACAGCAGTTAATAACATTGTAACGTCTATGAGTAACGTTGACTGGCATAACATATACAGATACTGATGAATGTATTAATAATTTTCTAAAGAAACCCCACTACCTCTGTAACAAGCATTGCTCTAAAAAAAACTAAACGGATCACAGCTAAGAGACTGAAGTCCCTGCCTAACACCCAGCATCCTTAAATCCATTAACACAAAGCACCTATATGAAAAGCAGTACAGAATGGGTCAGATAACCAGAGACCATTCTAAACATTACTTGTCAGTCCTTTCCAGCTTGATAAGAAGGACAAAAAAATTGTATTATGAGAACAGATAAAAAAAAAAAATAAAAGTCTGTTGAGTATACCTGGTAAAGTGTATGGTAGTGTTATTATTGAAAGAATTAAGAGTAAGAGGGAGAATAGGATAGCAGATGAACAAGGAGGCTTTAGGAAAGGTAGGGGAGGGGGTGTGTGGACCAGGTGTTTACAGTGAAACATATAAGTGAACAGTATTTAGATAAGGCTAAAGAGGTTTTTGTGGCATTTATTGATTTGGAAAAGGCGTATGACAGGGTAGATAGGGGAGCAGTGTTGCAGGTGTATGGTGTAGGAGGTAGGTTACTGAAAGCAGTGAAGAGTTTTTACGAGGATAGTGAGGCTCACGTTAGAGTATGTAGGAAAGAGGGAGATTATTTCCCAGTAAAAGTAGGCCTTAGACAAGGATGTGTGATGTCACCGTGGTTGTTTAATATGTTTATAGATGGGGTCGTAAGAGAAGTAAATTCGAGGGTCTTGGCAAGAGGCGTGGAGTTAAAAAATAAAGAATCGCACATAAAGTGCGAGTTGTCACAGTTGCTCTTTGCTGATGACACTGTGCTCTTGGGAGATTCTGAAGAGAAGTTGCAGAGGTTGGTGGATAAATTGGTAGAGTATGCAAAAGAAGAAAATTAAAAGTGAATACAGGAAAGAGCAAGGTTATCAGGATAACAAAAAGATTAGGTGATAAAAGATTGGATATCAGATTGGAGGGAGAGAGTATGGAGGAGGTGAATGTATTCAGATATTTGGGAGTGGACGTTTCAGCGAATGGGTCTTTGAAAGATGAGGTGAATCATAGAATTGATGAGGGGAAAAGGGTGAGTGGTGCACTTAGGAGTCTGTGGAGACAAAGAACTTTGTCCTTGGAGGCAAAGAGAGGAATGTATGAGAGTATAGTTTTACCAATGCTCTTATATGGGTGTGAAGCATGGGTGATGAATGTTCCAGCAAGGAGAAGGCTGGAGACAGTGAAGATGTCATGTCTGAGGGCAATGTGTGGTGTGAATATAATGCAGAGAATTTGTAGTTTGGAAGTTAGGAGGAGGTGCGGGATTACCAAAACTGTTGTCCAGAGGGCTGAGGAAGGGTTGTTGAGGTGGTTTGGACATGTAGAGAGAATGGAGCGAAATAGAATGACTTCAAGAGTGTATCAGTCTGTAGTGGAAGGAAGGCTGGGTAGGGGTCGGCCTAGGAAAGGTTGGAGGGAGGGGGTAAAGGAGGTTTTGTGTGCGAGGGGCTTGGACTTCCAGCAGGCATGCGTGAGCGTGTTTGATAGGAGTGAATGGAGATATATGGTTTTTAATACTTGATGTGCTGTTGGAGTGTGAGCAAAGTAACATTTATGAAGGGATTCAGGGAAACCGGCTGGCCGGACTTGAGTCCTGGAGATGGGAAGTACAGTGCCTGCACTCTGAAGGAGGGGTGTTGATGTTGCAGTTTAAACTGTAGTGTAAAGCACCCTTCTGGCAAGACAGTGATGGAGTGAATGATGGTGAAAGTTTTTCTTTTTCGGGCCTCCCTACCTTGGTGGGAATCGGCCAGTGTGTTAATAAAAAAAAAAATAATATCTTCATTCACTCTAAAAATGGAGTGTTGTTGTTTGTTTATTCTGTACTAACTTGTACACAATGTAAGAGTATTTGTATTTTGAGGTAATTATTATTATAATAAAAAATATTGAGGTAAACGTTTTACAAACTCTTACGAACGTATGTGAATGAACTAAAAGTAGATACACATTTATTTCGCCTGCCCAAGTGATCGCCCACTACCTGTTCAGTTTGTGTTTTACATTGCCCTGAACTCTGTATCTCGTTTCTTTTCTTGTTTCTCTTTCTTTAAAATTGTTGGCTCTCTTTTGACGATGGCTTTCTAAGCTTAGCTGTGATAAAAGGAGGACTCAAAAACCTCTTGCTTTAAGTGCCAAGTTAGAGGATGATGGTGTGCCATTTTGATTTTATTCAATGAACACCTGCTACTCACCTCTTAAAAAAATTAAATATTAATATTTTAAGATAAGAAATTTTAGTTTTACTCTGTGTGTATCTTACTTTTATTGTGCTTTTAATGCCTATTTCTATTGCTAACTTAATATAAGTTAGTGTAAACTTGTTGTCACTCATTTATTGCATGTTTTATATGTGCTCTGATAATAATACTTGTGGACCTGTGTGGTAGCCGGGTGGAGGGACAACGTACCTTTCTCTGCTCAGCCATCAGAGAAAAACGTGTAAATTTCTGCGTTTGGCCCAGCCACTCCCCCACTCCGCTTTTTTTTTACAATTTTCAGCTGAATTATTCATTACTTCTCCCTTCATTTATGATGGCATCTAAAGGTATTTGTTAGAAACGATTAAATTCAGTGAACAAGGTATGTTGATGTTAATAATATGGCTCTGGGCCACAGTGTAGGTAGCCGGTAGGTGTAGCCCAGACGGGCTACACCTACCGGCTGCCTACACTGACTTCCTACAAATAAATACTACTCACCTCTCTTCCTATACTAAGACTACACATATTTTAAGGTAAATACTGAGTATACTATATGTGTATTTTAACTCTCTGGGATTTTTTTAAATATCGTTTATTAATATGAGACGAGGAGCCAGGGCACCTACACCTGGGCTACCTGCACCTGACTTCCTACAAATAAGTACTACTCACCTCTCTCTCTCTACATTAAGATTACAAATACTTTAAGATAAGTAATGAATGTACTGTGAAAAGTATTTTACTTTGTGTTGTTTTTTAATGCCTAGTTCTATTACTAACTTAATATAAATTTTGTGTAAAATTGTTGTCTGGCATTTTATGCATTCATAAATGGAAAAAATGGTGTTCTGCCTTCTGGCGAGGTCTGCTTTCCGGCGACAGCCTGGAACCTAACCCGCCGTATAAGTGGGGCCCTACTGTATATTCTGATAATTATATTTAGGTATACCTGTACCTAAATAACTTGAACACTGTGCTGGTGTGCAGGTACAGATTAAAATCACTAAGAGTGTCTTATTTGTCTTGAAGATGCCATATTAATAACGATAATAATAACAACATGCAATAATAATCAATCTGAGGTGCATTAAATGTCATATACAGTGGACCCTCGGCTAACGAACATATCTCATAATGTTAAATCTGCCCAACGAAGCATTTGAGCGTAAAAATTTTGGCCTGGCTAACAAAAAACTCGCCCAACGTGATTCGTCCCAAACCTGTCCATCCAGCCTGAGCGCCTCAGCTGCCCTGCCATCATTGTTTACAAGCCAGGGTGGCTGGTTTCATGCATACATTCGATACATTTTGTATTATTCCATTGTTCTTAGTGCTCGTAACTGCTAAATAAGCCACCCTGGGCCCAAAGAAAGCTTCTAGTGCCAACCCTGTGATAAAAAGGGTGAGAAATATTATCGATATACTGTCGTATCATGGTCAGCTGCTGCTGCACCACCGTCAGCTGCTGCTGTACCACCGTCAGCTGCTGCTGCTGCTGTACCACCATCAGCTGCTGCTGCTGTACCACGGCCAGCTGCTGCTCCTGTACCACGGTCAGCTGCTGCTGCTGCTGTACCACTCTCAGCTGCTGCTGTACCATGGTCAGCTGCTGCTGCACCTCCATCAGCTGTTGCTGAACCACCATCAGCTGTTGCTGAACCACCGTCAGCTGTTGCTGCACCACCGTCAGCCGTACTACTCGAAGATGTGGAGAGACTGTTGTTGGTGTGACTTAACGAAAAGCAGTTACCAAGAAACAATTAACCCCAGAGGGTTAGCCACCCAGGATAGCCCAGGAAAGTCAGTGAGTCATCGAGGACAGTCTAACTTATTTCCATTGGGGTCCTTAACCCTTTGAGGGTTTTCGTCGTACTAGTACGTCTTATGCGTAGGGGTTTTTGACGTACTAGTACTCATAAATTCTAGCGGCCTCAAATCTAGTGGGAGAAAGCTGGTAGGCCTTCATATGAAAGAATGGGTCTATGTGGTCAGTGTGCACAGTCTAAAAAAAATCCTGCAGCACACAGTGCATAATGAGAAAAAAAAAACTTTGACCATTTTTTTTTTTAATAAATCAGCGACTTTGCAGTGTATTTTCGTATGGTATTTATTGTTGTATTCTAGTTTTCTTGGTCTCATTTTATAGAATTGAAGACATATTACAGAAATTGAGATGATTTTGACGGGTTTTACAAAGAAAGGTGCCTTGAAATTGAGCTCAAAGTAGCAGAAATGTTCGATTTTTACCAAACTTCAAAAGTAAAACAAATCGTGCCAAGCGTGCAATACACGTCAACTGGTGAGTCTAATATTCTTTCAAAAGTGCACCAATAATATTTATACCATTTTTTACACTAATGCAGTAGTCTGCATAACAGTAAATCTTATATTTTTTGTGAAAATAAAAATTCAAAGTGGAAAGCAAAAGAATATAAGAGGGGCCTTGAGACATGACTAATGACTAGAGGAAATGTCATTTTAGTGCCAGGAATGTCTTTCTTGTTTATTCTGGACCCTATTCGGAAATTGGTATCTTTTGAAATTTGTGTGAAATTGGCAAAATTGCTAAATTCTGACCACTGTTCTGGATAGTTGAATTTCATAAATGAGTGGTTTCTTGCACCCATTCGATAGAAAAAATGGAGTTCTAGCGAAATATTCATGTTTTTTGTTGACTAGTACAGTGAAATTGGCCGAAAATGGGGCTCAAAGTGGGCAAAATCGCCGATGCGTAAACATCGCCGAGACCGCTAACTTTGCGAGAGCATAATTCCGTAAGTTTTCTATCAAATTTCAAACTTTTGGTGTCTTTATGATCGGGAAAAGATTCTCTATCTTTTCATAAGAGAAAATAATTTTTTTTTTTTTTAAATTTGGCCGACCCTGAGAACGAGTTTCGGAGAGGGCCTGTCGACCCTCAAAGGGTTAATCTTGTCCCCCAGGATGCGACCCACACCAGTCAACTAACATCCAGGTGAACAGGAAAAAATGCCTGGAATTAGTGCTCATATTGGTGAATTTAAGGCCAGCAAAGGTTGGTTTGAGAGATTTAAGAATCGTAGTGGCATACACAGTGTGATAAGGCATGGTGAAGCTGAAAAATTCCAACCCCAACAAATGTTCAATTGTGACGAAACAGGCCTGTTCTGGAAGAAATGCCAAACAGGACCTACATTACTCAGGAGGAAAAGGCACTCCCAGGACACAAGCCTGTGAAAGACAGGCTGGCTTTCTTGTTTTGTTGTAATGCTAGTGGAGATTGCAAAGTGAAGCCTTTACTCATGTATTATTCTGAAATTCCCAGAGTGTTCAAGAAAAACAGTATCTCATCACTCATCAATACTCTTCAATAAAAGTAAGTGTCATTTTAACATTTATTTATATAGTTATTGTGCATGTCTCATTGTTTCCTTTGTAGGGAAATGCATATTTCATGAAATTTTTTTTTTTTTTTTATGCTTTTGGCTGTCTGGAACGGATTAATTGGATTTCCATTATTTCTTATGAGGAAAATTAATTCGGCTAACAATAATTTCGTCTAACAATGAGCTCTCAGGAACGGATTAACCCTTTGACTGTTTCCGACGTATAAATACGTCTTACGAGCCAATGTTTCTGACGTATTTATACGCATAAATTCTAGCAGCTTCAAATCAAGCAGGAGAAAGCTGGTAGGCCCACATGTGAGAGAATGGGTCTCCATGGTCAGTGTGCACCATATAAAAAAAATCGGGGAGCCAGTGGTGCATTGTGGAAATGCCATTTCAGTTGTCCTTTTTCAGCATGTCTAGCGGTAAGAAATATGTGATTCCCAGCAAATCTGGGACTCTTCTCTTCCCAAGTGATGCTCTAACACAGATGGAATGTCGTAAGATCAATTTCATGATTTGGAGGAGTTTGAGACCAAAAGCAATGGAGGAGGAGGAGGGGGGGAAGAGGAGGAGGAGGAGGAGGAGGAGGAGGGAAGGAAGAGGAGGAGGGGGGAGGAGGAGGAGAAGAGGAGGAGGAGGAGGAGAAAAGGAGGAGGAAGAAGAGAAATGTAATAATATTGTTCCCTTGAAGCAAGAAAAAAAAAAGTCCACCATGACAGTGACAAGATAAGGGGAGATAACATCTGATAAGAGCTGACTTTGATGAGCGTAAAGGAGGGGAATATTACATGACCATTGCCCTCCTTTGTTTTTGCTGGTACACAAACATTTGTCTGTCTGTCTATTTGTCTGTTGTCAAGCTCCCCGTCTGTCCATCTGCTCTCTGTCTCAGAGAGAGCCCCAAGACTGTGTCATCACGTTTACTCACATCTTCAAGCAGAGTATAGCACTTTGTCTGGATTTCTTGGGTTATCCTAGGTAATTTACACTAGTATACTTGTATTTATGTGTACCTGTGAGACAGAGATAGGCAGACAGATAGAAAGAGAGGGCAGATTGAAAGATATAGAATGAGGGAGAAAGATAATTAGATAGAATGGAGGAGGGGAAGCACATCCGACCCCATTGTTTTGACAGGCGGTAGGGGTAGTGACTAATGAGACAATATGTCACTTTGACAGCTGCCGACTTCTGACTCAAAACAATTATAAGCACACACTCGCACACAAGACAAGGAGGAGGAGGAGGAGGAGGAGGGGAGGAGAAGGAAAAGGAGAAGGAGGAGGAGGAGGAGGAGGAGGAGAAGGAGAAGGAGGAGGAGGAGGAGAAGGAGAAGGAGGAGGAGAAGGGAGGAGAAGGAGGAGGAGGAGGAGGAGGAGGAGGAGAAGGAGAAGGAGGAGAAGGAGGAGGAGAAGGAGGAGGAGGAGGAGGAGGAGAAGGAGGAGGAGGAGGAGGATGAGAAGGAGGAGGAGGAGGAGGAGGAGGATGATTGTTTGTTTTTGTAAACAAGTTTTGTAACAATATATTGATAATTATGTTTGTGTGCTTATTGTGTTGTATACAACGAGTGTATATATATACATTGCACCTTACTTTGGTCTCATAGGCCACATAAGTTATGTGAAAAAATAAAATAGTGAAAAAAACAAAAAACCTTCAATTACAAGTAAACTAAAGTTTACCGGGTGAGCGGCAGTCGCCGCTGTTGCCATACGCGGCTCATTTTCTGCAAACTTCACGGCTCTATATCTCGGTAAGTACCGATGGCAAAAATTTTTTTTTTGGACTAAAACACTCAGAAAAATAATCTTAACATTTTCATAAGAAAAAATAATTTTTTTTTTTTTTGAATGTTTGGCGACATAGAATGACAGTTTCAGAGAGGGGCCTGAAACAGTCAAAGGGTTAATATTGTTAGCCGAGGGTCCACTGTATTAAGTTAAGATAAATACAGTGCAACCTCAGTTTTCGTTTGCCTTGGTTTTCGTCGAATTTGTTTCTCGACGACTTTGTCAAAATTTTGTCCAAGTTTTCGCTCATCACCTTGGTTTTCATCCGCCTTACCGAACGTGTCCACCCACCTGTGCCCACACAAAGCATCCCATGCATGTGCTTTGAGTCAGTCTGGCTTTGTTACTCATCAAGTGAACATTACCCTGTGCATTCATCCGAAACATTTTGTAATAATCCATTGTATTTTTGTGCTTGTTTATTGAGTGCGACTGCTAAATAAGGCACCATGGGGCCAAAGAAAGTTCCGAGTGCCAGCCCTTTGATAAAAAAGACAACGAGAAACGTGATAGAATTGAAGAAGAGAAGGATTTTGAAGGGTTTGAGGCTGACCCTGACAACCCTACGCTTGCTGTGGAATCTGTTGTGGCTTTGGGGGAATCCGTGGGGTTGGATGTGATTGGCCAGGATGTAGAAGAGTTGGTGGACAACCACAGGGAAGAGCTAACCACTGAAGAGCTGCAACACCTTCAACTGGAACAGCAACAGATTGCAGCTAAGGAAATTGCTTCAGAGAAGGAGGAAGAGAGAGGGGAGAATGTGCCTTCTTCAGTGATTAAGGACATGTGTGCAAAGTGAAGTGAGTTGCAAAATTTTGTGGAGAAATATCACCCTGACAAAGCTGCTGCAAGCCATGTCTGCAACATGTTCAATGACAATGCCTTGTCCCATTTTAGGCAAATCTTAAAGAGACGCCAGAACTAGACCTCTCTGGACAAATTTCTTGTGCGACAGGGTCCAGTGACTCTCAAGCTGGTCCTAGTGCCAGTAAAAGACAAAGAAGGGAAGTAACCCCGGATAGGGACTTGATACCTGAAGTCCTTATGGAAGGGGATTACCCTTCCAAACAATAACCTCTCCTCCCTCTCCCCTCCTTGCCATCTTCCATACTGTTCATACTGTTCTTTATCCTTTTCATTAGTCCTTTATACAGTGAACTCCCGACTTACGATATTAATCTGTTCCAGAGAGCTCATCATTAGACGGAATTATCGTAAGTCGAATTAATTTTCCCCATAAGAAATAATGGAAATCCAATTAATCCATTTCAGACACCCAAAAGTATGAAAAAAAAAAATTAACACATGAAATATACATTTTCTTACACACAAAAGGAGGGATACATGCACAATATACTGTACTAAATGAAGAATCAATGACACTTGCCTTTATAGAAGCTGTAGTGATGTGTGATGAGATGGGAGGAGGGGAGATGGAAGTGTATTAATTTTTGGAAGGGGAATCCTCTTCCATAAGGACTTTAGATAGCAAGTCCTTTTCCGGGGTTACTGCCCTTCTTCTTTTAATGCCACTGGGAACAACTTGAGGGTCACTGGACCTCTGTTGCACCGAAAATCTGTCCGTAGAGCTCTGTGCCTCACGTTCCTTTAAGATTTTCCTAAAGTGGTTCACAACATTGTCATTGTAAAAGCCACCAGCACAGCTTGCAATAGCTGTGTCAGGGTGATTTTCTTCCATAAAGGTTTGCACGTCAACCCACTTTGCACAAATTTCCTTAATATTTGAAGAAGGCAACTTCCTTCATTTCTCTCTCCCCTCCTCTGAAGCAGTTTCCTCAGTTGTGGCCTTTTGCTGTTGCAGATGCTCTTGCAGCTCGTCAGTGGTTAGTTCATCGTCGTCCTCCACCAACTCTTCCACATCCTCCCCACTAACCTCCAACCCCAAGGACTTCCCCAATGCCACAGTAGATTCCACAACTGGCATAGGCTCCTCAGGGTTAGCCCCAAACCCTTCAAAACCCCTCTTCTACACATTCTGACCACAATTTCCTCCAAGCAGAGTTCAAGGTCCTCTTAGTCACTCCCTCCCAAGCCTTACCTATAAGGTTTATGCAACTGAGGATACTAAAGTGATCTTTCCAAAACTCTTAGGGTCAGTCGAGTGTCTGAGGTCACTTCAAAGCACTTTTGAAATATTCCTTTTGTGTACAGTTTCTTGAAATTTGAAATGACCTGCTGGACCATGGGCTGAAGGAGAGGAGTGGTATTAGGAGGCAAAAACTTCACTTTTATGAAGCTCAACTCCCCTGAAATTCACTCTGCCAGGTCTGAAGGATGACCAGGAGCATTGTCTAATACCAGGAGGCACTTAAGTTCCAATTTATTTTCCAGGAGATAATTTTTCACAGTGGGGCCAAACACATGGTAAAACCAGTCATAGAAAAAGTCCCTAGTGACCCATGCCTTACTGTTTGCCCTCCACATCACACACAAATTAGCCTTGACGACATTGCTTTTCCTGAACACACTCGGAGTTACAGAATGATACACAAGTAGAGGCTTCACTCCGAAATCCCCACTAGCATTACTACACAACATTAAGGTTAGCCTGCTTTTCATAAGCTTGTGTCCTGGCAGTGCTTTTTCCTCCTGTGTAATGTAGGTCCTGTTTGGCATTTTCTTCCAAAACAGGCCTGTTTCGTCACTAACACTTGTTGGGGTTTCAATGCTTCAGCCTCTATGTACCCCTTGAATTCCTGCACATATTTTTCAGCTGCTTTTGGTCTGAACTGGCAGCCTCACCATGCCTTATCACACTATATATGCCACTACAATTCTTAAATCTCTTAAACCAACCTTTGTTAGCCTTAAATTCACTCACACCACCACTAGTTGCATGCATTTTTTTATTAAATCGTCATGCAACTGACTTGCCTCTTCACATATGATCGCTTGAAAGATGCTGTCTCCTGCTAGCTGTTTTTCGTTTATCCACACCAATAACAGTCTCTCAACACCTTCGAGTACTTGCGATCTGTGTTTCAAAAAGATACTTTCACCTTTCGCAACAACAGCTTCCTTGATTGCCTTTTTGTTGGCCAGGATAGTAGCGATGGTTGACTGGGGTTTGTTGTACAACCTGGCCAGTTCAGAGGCACGCACTCCACTTTCATATTTATTAACCTTTTCAGGGTCGAGAGGCCCTCTCCTAAACTTGTTCTCAGTCAAAAATTTTTCAGAAAAAAAAAAAATATCTTACGAAAAGTTAGAGAATCTTTCCCAATCATAATGACACCAAAAGTATGAAATTTGATGGAAAACTTACGGAATTATGCTCTTGTGAAGTTAGCGGTCTCGACAATGTTTATGCAGCGGCAATTTCGTCCACTTTGTGCCCTATTTTCAGCCAATTCCAGTGTACTAGTTGACAAAAATCATAATTATTTCACTAGAACTCCATTTTTTCTATCGAATGAGTACAAGAAGCCACCCATTTGTCAATTTCAACTATCCAATAAAGTGATCAGAATTAGCAATTTTGCCAATTTCACACAAATTTCAAAAGATGCCAATTTCCAAATACGGTTCAGAATAAACAAGACAGACATTCCTGGCACAAAAATAACATTTCCTCTGTTCATTAGTCATGTCCCCAGGCCGCTCTTACATTTCTTTTGCTTTCCACTTTGAATTTTTATTCTCACAAAAAATAAAAGATTTACTGTTATACAAACTACTGCATTAGCGTAGAAATGATATAAATAATATCAGCGCATTTGTGAAAGAATATTAGACTCACCAGTTGATATGTATTGGACGTGTGGCATGATTTGTTTACTTTTGAACTTTGGCAAACATCAAACATTTCTGCTACTTTGAGCTCAGTTTCAAGGTACTTTTCATTGTGAAACCAATCAAAATCATCTCAATTTCTGTAATATGTCTTCCATTCTATAAAATGAGACCAGGAAACTAGAATACAACCATAAATACCATACAAAAATACAGTGCAAAGTCGCTGTTTTGAACCAAGAACATGGTCAAATTTTTTTTTTCTCATTATGCACTGTGTGCTGCAGGATTTTTTTTATACTGTGCACACTGGCCACATAGACCCATTCTTTCATATATAGGCCTACCAGCTTTCTCTCACTAGATTTGAAGGCGCTAGAATTTACGCGTGCTAGTACGTCAATAACCTTGGTGCGTAAGCCATACTAGTACGTCAGAAACCCTGAAAGAGTTTTTTTTTTTTTTTTTTTTCAACAAGTCGGCCGTCTCCCACCGAGGCAGGGTGACCCAAAAAAGAAAGAAAATCCCCAAAAAGAAAATACTTTCATCATCATTCAACACTTTCACCACACTCACACATTATCACTGCTTTTGCAGAGGTGCTCAGAATACAACAGTTCAGAAGCATATACGTATAAAGATACACAACATATCCCTCCAAACTGCCAATATCCCAAACCCCTCCTTTAAAGTGCAGGCATTGTACTTCACATTTCCAGGACTCAAGTCCGACTATATGAAAATAACCGGTTTCCCTGAATCCCTTCACTAAATATTACCCTGCTCACACTCCAACAGATCGTCAGGTCCCAAGTATCATTAGCCTCCATTCACTCCTATCTAATACGCTCATGCACGCTTGCTGGAAGTCCAAGCCCCTAGCCCACAAAACCTCCTTTACCCCCTCTTTCCAACCCTTTCGAGGACGACCCCTACCCCTCCTTCCTTCCCCTATAGATTTATATGCTTTCTATGTCATTCTACTTTGATCCATTCTCTCTAAATGACCATACCACCTCAACAACCCCTCTTCTGCCCTCTGACTAATGCTTTTATTAACTCCACACCTTCTCCTAATTTCCACACTCCGAATTTTCTGCATAATATTTACACCACACATTGCCCTTAGACAGGACATCTCCACTGCCTCCAACCGTCTCCTCGCTGCTGCATTTACCACCCAAGCTTCACATCCATATAAGAGTGTTGGTACTACTATACTTTCATACATTCCCTTCTTTGCCTCCATAGATAACGTTTTTTGACTCCACATATACCTCAACGCACCACTCACCTTTTTTCCCTCATCATTTCTATGATTAACCTCATCCTTCATAAATCCATCCGCCGACACGTCAACTCCCAAGTATCTGAAAACATTCACTTCTTCCATACTCCTCCTCCCCAATTTGATATCCAATTTTTCTTTATCTAAATCATTTGATACCCTCATCACCTTACTCTTTTCTATGTTCACTTTCAACTTTCTACCTTTACACACATTCTCAAACTCATCCACTAACCTTTGCAATTTTTCTTTAGAATCTCCCATAAGCACAGTATCATCAGCAAAAAGTAACTGTGTCAATTCCCATTTTGAATTTGATTCCCCATAATTTAATCCCACCCCTCTCCCGAACACCCTAGCATTTACTTCTTTTACAACCCCATCTATAAATATATTAAACAACCATGGTGACATTACACATCCCTGTCTAAGACCTACTTTTACCGGGAAGTATTCTCCCTCTCTTCTACACACCCTAACCTGAGCCTCACTATCCTCATAAAAACTCTTTACAGCATTTAGTAACTTACCACCTATTCCATATATTTGCAACATCTCCCAAACATTGCTCCTCTATCCACTCTATCATATGCCTTTTCTAAATCCATAAATGCAATAAAAACGTCCCTACCTTTATCTAAAAAACTGTTCACATTTTATGCTTCAATGAAAACACTTGATCTACACATCCCCTACCCACTCTGAAGCCCCCCTGCTCATCCGCAATCCTACATTCTGTCTTACCTCTAATTCTTTCAATTATAACCCTAACGTTTACTTTTCCTGGTAAAACTCAGTAAATTATTCCTCTATATTTTTACAATCTTTTTTGTCCCCTTTTCCCTTTTATAAAGGGACTATACATGCTCTCCGCCAATCCTAGGTACCTTCCCCCCTTTCATACATTTATTAAACAAAAGTACCAACCCCTTTCCAACACTATATCCCCCCTGCTTTTAACATTTCTGTCATGATCCCATCAGTTCCAGCTGCTTTTACCCCCTTTCATTCTACGTAATGCCTCACGTACCTCCCACACTTACATTCTGCTCTTCTTCACTCCTAAAAGATGGTATTTCCCCCCCTGGCCAGTGCATGAAATTTCCCCCTCCTTTCTTCCTTAACATTTAAAAGTTCCTCAAATATTCTTGCAAACTACCTAATACCCCCTCTCCCCATCTACTAACTCCCTACTCTGTTTTTAATGACAAATCCATACTTTCCCTAGGCTTTCTTAACTTGTTTAACTCCTCCAAAATTTTTTCTTATTTTCATTAAAATTTCTTGACAGTGCCTCTCCCACTCTTTCATCTGCTCTCCTTTTGCACTCTCTCACCACTCTCTTCACCTTTCTTTTACTCTCCATATACTCTGCTCTTCTTATAAACACTTCTGCTTTGTAAAACCTCTCGTAAGCTCCCTTTTTTTCTCTTTTATTCACACCCTTTACTTCTTCTTTCCCACCAATCAACCCCTTTTTCCCTCCTGCCCCCCCTCCTAAAATTATCTCCTTCATTTCTATAGTAATTTTACCCTTTTTACGCCCAGGGTTGGCACTAGAGCTTTCTTTTGGCCATGGTGGCTTATTTAGCAGTTACAAGCACTAAAAACACTGGAATAATACAAAATGTACCAAATGTATGTGTGGAACTGACCACACTGGCTTGTAAAGATTGGCACACTAACTGAAGGCAGACTAGCTGAGGCGCGCTCAGGCCAGATGGACGAAAGGCACGTATGGACGAATGATGTAAGTCGAGTTTTACGTAGGTGGGGGTAAAATTTTTACGCTGAAAAGCTTCGTAAGTTGATTTTATCGTAAGGTGAGCCCTTCGTAAGTCCAGGGTCCACTGTACATGTATTTATTTCTAATTGTTTTCTGTTTGTAAAACTATAGTTATTCTCTTAATATGTATTTTTGTTAATACTTTTGGGTGTCTGGAACAGATTAATTGGATTTACTTTATTTGTTATGGGAAATTTTGCTTCAGTTTTCGTCGAATTCGGTTTTCGTCAGACTTTCTGAAATGAATTAAAGACAGAAACCAAGGCTCCACTGTATTTTCATGAATCCATGTACAATATTTTTTTCAAAATTATATAATAAACATGCTACATAACATATGAACATGATAAATACACCCCACAGATTCAGACTCAGAAAGGATGTAGGAAAGCACTGGTTTGGTAATAGAGTTGTGGATGAGTGGAACAAACTCCTGAGTACTGGCATAGTAGCTAAGATGTGCAGTTTTAAAAGTAGGTTGGATAAATACATGAGTGGGTGTGGGTGGGTGTGAGTTGGACCTGACTAGCTTGTGCTACTAGGTCGGATGCTGTGCTCCTCCCTTAAGTGACATGACTGAAATGACTAGGTCAAGGCATTGGCTTAAGCCGGAGGGAAAATTGGACCTGCCTCGCATAGGTCAGTAGGCCTGTTGCAGTGTTCCTTCTTTTTTATGTTCTTATGTTCACAGTAGAATAAATTAATATAAATATGAGATGTTTTTCCAGTCGTGTTGCTGGAAAGAATAACATTTTCTCTAGTTCAACACCAAAGAAAATACGTACACAATAGTACGTATTACTAGGGGAAACTAGAAAATTATTCCTTTTTTATGCCTTCACTCAGTGTCATTCCTTCTAAAAATGATGTGTTACATGAGAATGGGAGTGTTGCTCTTTATTTATTGTACTGTACCAATGTGGAGACAACTTGTATACACAATGTAAGGTGTAAAAAAGTGGAAAAAATTATGTTCTGCTTTCCGGCGGTAGCCTGGAACCTAACCTGCCATATAAATGGAGCTCTACTGTATACTTTATGTACTAAATACCTAACCATGCTCAACACCTTACACATAACATATCCAGCAATTTTTTTAGACAATATCTAGATACATTATTTCTAATTTCTTTCAGATTTGTATGTAGCTGGTGATGACGTGACAAAATTGGCTTCAATGTGTAAACTAAAAGCTGGTCGCTTAGGAAGAGAAGTTACTGACTCTTGCCTTCAGTTCTGGGGTGGCATGGGATTCACAAATGAGGTAATATGTCTCAATTTAAGAATTAATTTGTCTACCTATGCAGTGATTTCATTTGAACCACTCCTGTATCTCTTGAGGTTTGCTCCCATTAGACCATTAAAGGCTTATTGAAAGAGTAGTCCTTATTTTTTTTCTTCTGAATATCACATACAAAACTATATAGTTGAGCATAATATATAAGATACCATTCCTTGGCCCTAAACCCTTTTCTTCTGAGATTCAAAATTCTGACATTTCTCATACATACTCATCACTTTCCAAAAATTTTCATCCTGCTGTATATACTGTACTTTCAATTTTTCAGTCCATTTCTCTCCATAAAGTGGTGAGGGGGAGGGAGGGGAGGAGAGATTTGTAATTGTAAAAACTTTTGATCAAAGGAACCGAAGTCAGTTTTGTCTCTCCTTGAATTGAAACTTAATACACCCGACTCCCCTCTAAAAATATTATTATATTCATGGGAAGTGCTAAACCTGTAAGGGCTTATAGAGCTCCTGGGGAAATGGGAGGTAATCAGGCTTGATTCAAGAAAGGGGATGGTAGCTCCAATTCATTAGTTCAAAAGCCCATCACCAGCCCACTAGAAATAAGAAATTTTTGAGTACATAGTAGAGAGGATTTCTGTAATATGACTTATCAAATTATAACTTGTTCATGACCATGTCAATAATGTTTTATGTAATAGGAATTCTGAAATGTAATGTTTGGAAACCTCTTCATGGGGGGCTCCTTGGCGTAGTGAAGAGGCTCTTGGTCTGAGGAATTAGACCTGTCGGTCTCCTTCCTCAGACCAAACCCAATTACCCCCTGATCCCCCCTTCCCTATCCCATCCTCCCCTTTTTCCTTTCCTCCTCCTCCTCCCCACCCCTCCCTTTTGCCCTTCCTTTTTGGCCTTTGGGATTTTTTCCCAAAGGCACGCTAGTTCCTAGGTAGGGGAAAGGGTACTGGGGTTCATCCCATTCCGTTGAGGTTCTTGGCGGTGGCATAGTTTGCCATGGAATCTGGATTGCCTGGGGATGTCCCAATCCCTCTCCGATATCCCGGAGGGTAGCTTTGGGTGTCTTTCGGGCGACGGGTGTATCTCTGGAAGCCACCTTTCGGATTCCGGGGGTGTTGGCCAAAGGAGGTATGCTTTGTGGCTGATATCCGGCCACCCTCTCTTTTGTCCACCGAGGTAGTTCGGCAGATGTGAGGTTGCTATCCCGGATTGCTGGTTTCCTGGCATGATGGGCAGGGTATGGCACAGGTTCCATGCTGCACCTGCGCTACTTGTGGTGCTGAGGTCCTCTTGGGCGCGGAGGGAGATTTCTGGCCCTTTCATTCCTCCTAGGAACTATCCCTCCCCAGTCCCCCCTTTTTTTTATTCTTTTTTTATTTTTATTTTCGTTTCTTCTTTCTTTTTTTTCTTAGAAACAAAAAGAAAGAAGTAACCTAACCATGGAGTACCCAATCCATGACCCCGCTACCCCTGGGCCCCTTATTGTATCCGCACCCCGTTCTGACCTCACTTAGTCTTTTGGCCACTCTTCGGACATTCCTAAGGCCCCTGTACCTCTTGCTGGTGCTGTTTCCTCGCCCGCTTCAGGTACCGGGGCTTCCACTGACTCCTTCAATTTGTCTGACCTCCGCTCTCCTTTGACTATGCTTCCGGCTTCTCCCTCTATGGTACGGCGATTTTCGAATCGTCAGCCCATCCCACGTCGGACCGACTCTGGTCCCGCTTCTAAACGTCAACGGCAATCTCCTAATGATGTTACTTTTGTTACCTTCCCATTCTACTCAGAAAAGACCAACACATCATGCACTCCCTCTCCACACTCAGTTTCGGACCACACAATGGACTAAATTCTTTACATTAAGACCGACTTCTTCTACTGCCTATCTTTCCGACCATAGTGTTGACAAAGCGCTCCTATGCCACGTTGGTAGAGATATTTCCTTTCATGCTCTTAAGAGTGGTACGCGCATCATCACAGTCCAGAATTCTACCCAGGCTCATGATCTTTCTCTTCTTTCACATATCGATACTATTCCTATCACTATCAAAAAGCATCATTCCTTCAATTCTTGTAGTGGTACTGTTATTCTGCCCCATACCATAGTCCAACAGAATTTCCAGACATGTGGCACTGACATTCCCGAACAGCTGGAACTCCAAGATCTCCCAGTTCTCAAGGTAGACACTTTTGTTCTTCCTGCCAGCGGGCGAAGACGATACCCTTGCAATGTGGCTCGTTTAACTTTTGATAGCTGTGAACTCTCATCCTCTGTTTATGTAGCAGGACATCAGTTACAAGTTCGGAAGTGATCCCTACACCGCAACAGTGTAGGAATTGCTGGCGATTTGGCCACCCAGCAAAATATTGCAGATCTATAGCCGAATGCCCGGTCTGTGGTGCCGATGACCATTCTAATATGTCTTGCAGTCAAACTCCCTCTTGCCTTAATTGTCATGAGGCTCACCCTTCGTACTCTCCCCAAATTGCCAAGTCTACTTAAATGAGCGGGAAATTCGTTGCCTCAAAGAGGCAGAAGGTCCCCTTATGCTATGGCGGTTTCCTCATCTCCGCCCCCAAAGGGGAGACTGCCCCCGTTTTTTCTTATTCTCGTGTTTCAAAGCGTCCTCCCACTTCTGGGGTCACATCTTCTGCAGCCTCCTCTGCGGTTGCCAGTCCCATAGTCACTCCTGTATCTAATTCTTTTGCTGTCCGGGGCTCAGACGTCCCTACTTCAACTCCTCATTCTGTCCTCACTTCTTCATGTCCTCTCTCTCACAAACCCCGGGTATCGCCAAGACCTCATATGACACCTTCTCCCAATCGTCCCTCTACTTCTCAGGGGTCAAAAAAAATCTCCTTTAACCCCTCTTTCCCTTCATCCACCTCCACATTTTCCCTTTCCCGGTCTCTGTACCTGGGTCTTCCCCTTTCACTGGCTCTTTTTACAAGTGTGAAAGGTTTTTATCCTCCTCCTCATACTGGTGCCTTCCTCCCCTGTCCCCTCCCAAGTTTCCTCCTCTTCTGCCACCTCCCAGGTTTCTGCCTCTTCTCTCTCCTCCCACACTTCTCCAGTTCCCTCCACCCTTTTGCCCCCCCCCCCACCTTGGTACAGCCCATTACAGCTCAGATCTTTATTCAAACTCCTCCTCCTTCCATCTCCAATATTGTCTCCCATACGACATCTCTGAACTTCAAAACACTTGAAGCAATCTCTGAATATATTGCAGAGACCAAACCATCAGTGGACACTGATCCACCCTCTGTTACTTCTCTTTCCTCTTCTCCATCTGCGCAACTCCTTTCTTCACAACGCACCATTCCTTCGCTACTGAACGTTTTCCTTTGCCACTGCATGTGGACTTTTCTAACCCATCTAGTCCGTAGGTACCCTTACCTGTGGATTACAGGTATCTTTATCGTTGCCAATCATGGCCTATTTACAGTGGAATATTCGTGGCCTCAGGGGTAATCGGAGTGAGCTTCAGATGTTGCTCTCCAGCTTTCCCCCTGTTGGTGTTTGCTTACAGGAACCAAAATTACACTCTGCCGTTATCAAATTCTATCTCTGGCTAATAATTTATTGTATTCTTCAGATCCTTTTCCTGATGGGACCTTTAATGAAAGTGCCCTTCTTCTACGCACTGATATTCCGTACCATCAGCTATTTGTTCGTACTTTGTTGCATTACACAGCAGCTCGTATCCACTTGCATAGGTGGTATACATACTGTTCTTTGTATCTCTCTCCTTCTCGGGCATTATCTATCCCAGATATTGCCTTTCTTGTTTCATCATTACCGCCATCACTTCTGTTACTTGGCGATTTTAATGCCCATCATTTCCTCTTGGGGGTCTCACTGTGATTCCCGTGGCGTTCAGTTAGAGGCTTTTCTTGCTACCCACCCCCTCCATGTTTTAATACAGGTACTCACACCCTTTTTGATCCTCGGACCATACTCTCACTTTTGAAATTGACCCTCTCATCTGCTCTTCCTCTGCCACATTAGATTTCACCTGGTCTTTCTCCCAGATTTACATGACAGTGATCATTTCCCAATCATTCCTTACTTCCCCTTCATATTCCCACCTCTCGTAACCCACGCTGGCAATTTGATCAGGCAAATTGGAACCTTTTTACTCACAACTAATTTGTTTTTAGTGAGGTTCCTTCTTCGTCCTCCATTGATGAGCTTTTACACCTCTTCTTGCCCCTCTGTTTTAAAACCGCAGCTTCTCATTCTATACCCCAAACTTCAGGCAGGCATTCTCAGAAATGCGTGCCTTGGTGGTCTCCTGCTTGTGCTCGGGGCAATACATTTGAAAACGTGCTGCGTGGGCGGGTACCGTACAATAGAACCACGGAAAAGATTTTCTTGAATTTAAGCAGAACCCGTGTGATCGCTCCCCGTGTCATCCGTGACGCTAAACGCACTTGCTGGCGAGATTGTCTCCACCATCACCTCTGCTTCCTCTATGAGTGCAGTCTGGAAGAAAGTATGAAAACTGAGCGTAAATATTCTCCTGACCCGCTCCTGTTCTACGGTTGCCGGTGTTGATATAGCAAACCCACTAGATTTTTGCCAATGAAATTGGCAATCATCTGGTCCATATTTCTCTGGGGCTCCATCTGTGCCCCTCATTTCTTTCCTCAAAGTCTGCCAGAGAGTTAGCACCCTTGGAACTTTTCTTCTCTCAGAGATGAACAGTATAATGTGTCTTTTACACTTCAGGAACTGGAGGCAACACTCTCAGCTTGCCGACATCGGCAGCTGGGCCCGACGACATTCATATTCGTTTGCTACAACTTTTACATCTCAGCCCTTGCAGCCCCTATTATGCCTTTTCAATCTTATTTGGTCACGGGAAGTTCTTCCACAAGCTGGGGAAAATCTGCCTTTGTTCTCCCTTTCCCGCAAACCGGGTACTACGGGACATGAAGCCTCCCACTATCGTCCCATTGCTCTTACCAGTGCAGTTTGCAAAGTGATGGAACGCCCGGTAAAAAAGGACTTTTTAGTGTGGAAATTTAGAGACACACAACAGTCTCTCCACTCATCAATATCGCTCTCGTAAGGGCCGTTCTAACCATAGCCCCCCTTCCCTACGCTTGGATACGTATGCTCGTAATGCCTTTGCGATAACCACTCATTTATTGCCATATTTTTTGACCTTGAGAAGGCATGTGACACAATTTGGGAGGTATAATATTTGGCCCAAGCCCACTCTTTAGCCTTCGAGGCAACCCTGCCATCCTTCCTTAAGAACTTTTTAACTGACAGACATTTCTGTGTTCGGGTTAATAATGTACTCTCCTCGGATTTTAAATCCAAGCTGAAAGGTGTCCCCCAGGGATGTGTTTCTGAGCACAACATTTTTTTCCTCTTTGCTATAAATGATTTGGCCTCTAGTCTTCCATCCAATATTTGGTCATCACTCTAGTTGATGACTTCTCTATTGCATGTGCAGGCACTGACTGTCCCTCTTTTACAGTTTTCTCTCCAACATGGGGTCGACTGTGTTTCCAATTGGGCCACCACACAGGGGTTTAAATTTTCCAGTACCAAAACTCGCCAAATTAAACTTTCACTAATGCTCTGTCATCCCAGTCATCCTTTGTACCTCTATGGCTCCCATATCCCTGAAAGTGATACTGTCAGGTTTCTAGGTCTCCTCTTTGACCATAGGTTATCCTGGAAACCTCACATTACCTCTCTGAAGGCAACTTGTCACAGCCGGCTGACCCTTCTGAAAACCCTTGCTCCCCTTTCATGGGAGCTGACGTCGAACCCCTCCTTCGCCTACATTCCGCCCTCATTTTATCGAAACTTGATTATGGTGACCAGATCTATTCAGCGGCCTCTCCTGCTACTCTCTCTAGCCTTAACCCCATTCATCACCAAGGATTATGTTTATGACTTGGTGCTTTTCGCTCTTCCCCTGTTGAGAGCCTCTATGCAGAAGCAAACGTTCCATCCTTATCTGATCGCCATGATGCCCATTGCCTTTGCTACTATGTATGCTCTCATGATCTCTGTAATCCTTCCATTTATAGAATGGTCACCGATATTAGTAGACATTCTTTATTTGTTCGCCGCCCCTGTTTGCTCCGTCCCTTCTCCCTTTGCCTACATTCGCTCTTGTCTTCTCTTCAGTTACCACCTTTCTATGTTCATGTAGCATCTACCCCCCTGGGAAGTTCCAGCTGTTCGAGTCTGTTCTTTCTCACTCCCTTGCTTGAAAGCCCAACTGTCTAGGGTAGCTTCCCTCTCTCTTTTCCTTGACCACTTCCACCTCATTCCATGCCTTTTGCAGTGTACACAGTTTGGCTCCAAGTCTTCTGACGGCGTAGGATTCGCAGCAGTGTTTCCGGACAGCGTCGTACGAGGGCATTTACTATCTTCGGCTAGTATTTTAAACTGCTGAATTGAAATGCCATTCTTGCAGCACTTATCCGTATTGCATCTATGCCTGTGTCATCATTTGTGGTTGTCTCAGACACTCTTAGTGCTTTACGGGCTATACAAAATTTGATACACCTCACCCCCTTAGTACTCCGTATCCAACTTTGGCTATGCCGCATCTCTTCCAAGCATAAAGATATTGTTTTTTGTTGTGTCCCTGGTCATTTTGACATACAGGGCAATAAACAGGCAGCACTGCTGCACGTCAGCATGAAATGACCTGCCAGTTTCATATAGAGTGTTCCATTTACGACTATTTTGCTGCAATAGCTACCCACCTTCACACCCGTTGGTAACAACGTTGGTTTTACTCTGCTCGGTAACAAACTTCAATCTATTAAACCGAGTATAGGTTACCGACCATCTTCTTGTCACCAGTGTCGAGGTTAGGAGACTACTCTCCCCCCCGTCTTCGCATTGGGCCTTTACTCGCCCTTAAACTCATGGTTATCTCATGGAGAGGTGCCCTGCTCCTCTCTGTGAAATTGTCGGGTTCCATTATCATTTTAGCCACATTCTGTTAGACTGCCTACTTTATCAACGAGCACGCAGAATATACCTCCAACGTCGTCTTCGCTCCGCTGCTCTCTCTTTACCTTCCCTTCTCGCTCATGGACCCACCTTTCATCCGGACTCTCTCATTGACTTTTTGACAACAACTGACTTACTTCACAAACTCTGATGATACCTTCAGCCCTTTCTACCTCAATCTCTTGCTGCCCTCTTACCCCGCGCTATCCCCTGCCCCGCTGTTTTCTGTAACCTACTGATCATCTCTCCCCCCTTCTACCGCCCAATACCCTCGCTTCCTTCCCTACCCTGCAGCGCTGTATAGCCCTTGTGCCTTAGCGCTTCTTTTTGATTATAATAATAATAATAATAATGTTTGGAAACCAGTTTTTTCTGGGTACTTAATTGCTTCCTGAAAAATAACTGATTTCTCTTTGTCTAAAATTCTGACTTATGCACTCTCCATTCTGTGTCTTGCTGAATGAACTCTCTGAGTTTAATACTTTGGAAAACAAGAAAAATCTGAATAATTTAAATAAATATTCTGATAATTTCTGAACACTTTCCTGAATGAATACTTAGATTTTCTTGCTAGCTTTCATGTACTACAATAATTGACGGAAGTCTCAAACTAGAATAAATGCATTTGTGCTATTTCTAACTTTTTAATGTTGGTTATTCTAATAAAATAATTAAAATACTGTTTAGTATGTATCATGTTAATGAATCCTGTTTTGATTGTTGACCAAATTAATTTTGACCAGGACACAGATACTGTATGTAATGGAGTTTGTATGAGGTTTGCCCTTTTATAGCGGTACAGTCTTGGTTGTTTTTGGCAGGATTTTGGAATTAAATATATTTTACTGCTATCATTGACAGGTTCTTGTGAGTCGGTTTTACCGTGACCTGCGATTGGTTTCCATTGGTGGTGGAACGGATGAAGTAATGCTGGCCATCATTTGCAAGCTCATGGGCACTCTTCCTCAGCTGCCCATGAAGAAATAATATATCTGTCCTCATGTACTTGGAACCATATCATGTAATCAAAGAACGTCTTAAGCATCTAAAAAACACTATTCATTCCAGTCTAAATTCATTGCTGTATTATTCTTGAAATAAATTTGGCCTGGAATTATATGTGTATAATTTTGTAAAAATGATACAATTTTTTTTAAAGAGTTACTGTTACTGTATATAGTCTTTAGAGCAACTATTTGGTAAACATATAAACATAAAAATTACATCTTTACCAATATGTAAATTTTTAAAATGAATAGTCATAACTTTAAGATCAAAATTATTTTTTCAAAAATGTTTTGTAAAACCTTTTGGGTAAACATGTATATGAGAATAAAAATTTTAAAAATTGACTAAGTATGAAAAGTTGTGTATCATTTTAGGCCCATTTTTATCAAAATTTGGATCAAACTAAAAAGAAATGGTTTCTTTTTCAGGAGTGAATAACTTACAAGTGAATGTAATTCTGACTTGAAAATACAGCAAACAGCACCCATCTTTCTCCTCCCTCAGTTTGGTAATTCCTTTATGTCCCATATGTGAGTGGAGAGGGAATATAGTCTGCTCTTCTGGCCTTGGTGCATTAGCTTCAATTTCCTAGGGCAGCTACAATGTACTGAGCCTGAACTAAGCACTGTCTTGTGACCCTTATATACTCTGTTTATTCAGTGACCCATATACTCTCATTTATGTTTGTCTGGAAGTTAAGCCTGCCCTTTGAGTTGCAGTCCTCAAGTGGGCAAAACTTCTTTGGTAGGAAATAAGAGGTCCAGTGGTAAGTTCGTTTTTTCTTTTTCTTTTTTTTTAAAAATGCTGGCCATCTCCCACCAAGGCAGGGCGAACCCCAAAGAGAGAAACTGTCACCATCATTCACACCATCACTGTCTTGCCAGAAAGGGATTCAGATACAACAGCAAATATCTCAAACCTCTCCTTTAGAATGTAGGCACTGTATTTCCCACCACCAGGACTCAAGTCCGGTTAACCAATTTACCTGAATTCCTTCACAAAATATTACCCTGCTTACACTCAACACTCGTCAAGTCCTAAAAACATTCGTTTTCCACTCCTGTCTAACATGGTCACCCATGCCTGTTGTATATCCAAGCCCCTTGCACACAAAATCTTTAACCCCCCCCCCCATCCTCCTTCATTCATAAGATGACCCCTAACCCGTCTTCAGTCCACTACAGATTTAAAGCGCCCTCCAAGTCGTTCAGTTTTGCTCCATCCTCTCTGAATGACCAAACCACTTCAGCCCTCTGAATAATATTTTTAGTTATCCCATACCTCCTCCTAATTTCCACACTATTAATTTTCTGCATAACAATTATGCCACATATTTCCCTTAGACACAAACATCTCCACTGCCTCCAGCTTTCCTCACGCAACATTCACAACTCATCCTTCACACCCATATAAGAGTGTTGGTACCACTGTACTCTCATAAATTCCATTCTTTGCCTCCATAGATAATGTTCTTTGTCTCCACAAAATTCCTCAGTGCACCCCGCCACATTTTTTTCTTCATGAATTCTAAACGTTTTACCTCATCCTTCATATACCCATCTGTCAAATGCCCGCTCCCAAATATCTGAATATGTTTACTTCTTCCATACTCCTTCCCCTCCAACCTTAACTCTTATCTATGTTCACTTTCAACTTATGCAAGACAGGTATACAATACCGACAAAAATGAAAGTTAAGACACTTGTTTCAGAGGACACTATATCACCTTCAACGGCTACTGCAACTAACCCATCAATTTGGGTAGGACCTACTTCCACTGGGGAATCCCGCCTACCAGTGACTATGCCCTCGTCTGCTACACGTCCCTTTCACTGACGCCTATAAAGCGCCAGTCTCCTTCCTGTGCTTCAGAATCTCTACAACCACGGTGCTCTAAACACCACCTCCAAGGCTGAGGGACTGATTACCTCAGCTTTTGTATATAGTTCTTCTGATTTCTTATTATGTCCAAGAATCTTTATTGATAAAGCCACTGGATGGCAGAACGTCTACAATAAAGATAACCAGATGTTGCACAAGTGTCTTAACTTTCACTTTCAACTTCCTTTACACATTACTCCCAAACTCGTCCACTAACCTTTGCAACTTCTTTTCAGAATCTCCCAAATCACAGTATCATCAGCAAAAATTATTTATGTCAACTCCCATTTTGTATTTGATCCTGCATAATTTAATTTCCCACACCTTCCCCAACACCCTAGCATTATGTCTTTTACAACCCTATCTATAAATATGTTAACCATGGTGTCATCACACATCCCTGTTTAAGACTACTTTTACTGGAAAGTAATCTCCCTTTCTCCTACACACCCTATCCTGAGCCTCACTATCCATATAAACTCTTCATAGCCTTCACCAAATCAAACAGCTGGTCTTGCAGCACTCTTTGCTGTCTTATGTTTGGCTAGCATCTAAATGTGCTCTTGCTTTTACTGCCTGAACTTAGAATGAAAAATAAATTTAAGTATGTAAACTAGCTTCATTTATTTGGCACCTTGATGTTGCTTTATGACAGGTTCCCTAAATGTTATGTATGATAGGCCTGCACTTTGCTGTTACAAGAGTTCACTTCATGTGAGAAAAACATCAATTGCATCTCAAACTACTGACTATTTTGGTAACCCCCATAGTGTCGTTTTTTTTTTTTTTTTTTTTTTTTTTTTTTTATTCACGTCCTGTTTCATTTAAAGCCAGTACCCGTAGCCTCATCTACAAGTTCTTCGTCACTCAACTTCT
The DNA here is from genome assembly GCF_026875155.1 of Cherax quadricarinatus. Taxonomy (NCBI): domain Eukaryota; kingdom Metazoa; phylum Arthropoda; class Malacostraca; order Decapoda; family Parastacidae; genus Cherax; species Cherax quadricarinatus. The sequence continues at coordinate 84,286,284 of NC_069404.1, forward strand.
GGTAACAGGGTCATCATCATCTTCCAATCGTTCATCACATCTTTTGTAATACAGTGGACCCCCGGTTAACGATATTTTTTCACTTCCAAAGTATGTTCAGGGGCCAGTACTGACCGAATTTTCCCATAAGAAATATTGTGAAGTAGATTAGTCCATTCAGACCCCCAAACATACACGTACAACGCACTTACATAAATACACTTACATAATTGGTCGCATTCGGAGGTAATCGTTTTGCGGGGTCCACTGTATTTGTTTCTCCCACTTTCTGAAGGTTTTCAGTGAACGTCACTGGGCCTCAACCCATCAGTTACAACATCAATATTATTAACAGTTTTTTCCAATCATTAGGTAATATTCCTTTCAGTTCCTTGCATAATGCCCCAAGGTTGAAGATTACCAACTTTAGTTCATATCTTGTTTTTGAACATAAATGGGTCCCGATATTTTTTTTTTCAAATCATCTTCCTCCTTACCTATTAGAATACATTTAAGTGTCTGGACTGGTACAACCTATTGCAGGCTGCAGAAATCCCCTGGGCTATTGCTTGGATCAGGGGGTGGTATTATAGATACAAACAGCATTAATCTTACCTCACTACTGAAAACAGGTATATTATCAACTAAGAGAAAAGCCTTAATGCAAATTGGGCTCAAGGGTTTTGGTTCTCTAACCATTCCTTGCACACTTTAGGGATGAATTCAAAAAAAGTAGTCAACAAATACATCCCCGTGAAACCAGCCTTTCTTTTTATTATTATTATCACACTGGCCCCATTCCCACCAAGGCAGGGTGGCCCGAAAAAGAAAAAAATTTCAAACCCTCATTCACCCATCACTGTCTTGCCAGAAGGGTGCTTTACACTACACTTTTTAAACTGCAACATTAACAAACCCCTTTCCCTTTAAGTGCAAGGCACTGTACTTCCCATCTCCAGGACTCAAGTCCGGCCTGCCGGTTTCCCTGAACCCCCCTTCATAAATGTTACTTTGCTCAAAACCTCCAACAGCACGTCAAGTATTAAAAACAATTTGTCTCCATTCACTCCTATCAAACACGCTCACGCATGCCTGCGGGAAGTCCAAGCCCCTCGCACAAAAAAACCTCCTTTACCCCCTCCCTCCAACCTTTCCTAGGCCGACCCCTACCCCCCTTCCTTCCACTACAAAACTGATACACTCTTGAAGTCACACTGTTTCGCTCCATTCTTTTTACATGTCCGAACCACCCAAAACCTTTCCTCAGCCCTCTGGACAACATTTTGGTAATCCCGCACCTCCTCCAACTTCCAAACTACGAATTCTCTGCATTATATTCACACCACACATTTCCCTCAGACAGACATCTCCACTGCCTCCAGCCTTCTCCTCGCTGCAACATTCATCACCCATGCTTCACACCCATATAAGAGCGTTGGGGAAAACTATACTCTCATACATTCCCCTCTTTGCCTCCAAGGACAAAGTTCTTTGTCTCCACAGACTCCTAAGTGCACCACTACCCTTTTCCCCTCATCAATTCTATGATTCACCTCATTTTTCATAGTCCAATCCGCTGACACGTTCACTCCCAAATATCTGAATACATTCACCTCCTCCATACTCTCTCCCTCCAATCTGATATCCAATCTTTCATCACCTAATCTTTTTGTTATCCTCATAACCTTACTCTTTCCTGTATTCACTTTTAATTTTTCTTCTTTTGCACACCCTACCAAATTCATCCACCAATCTCTGCAACTTCTCTTCAGAATCTCAAAGAGCACAGTGTCATCAGCAAAGAGCAACTGTGACAACTCCCACTTTATGTGTGATTCTTTATCTTTTAACTCCACGCCATCTTGCCAAGACCCTCGCATTTACTTCTCTTACAACCCCATCTATAAATATATTAAACAACCCGGTGACATCACACATCCTTGTCTAAGGCCTGCTTTTACTGGGAAATAATTTCCCTCTTTCCTGCATACTCTAACTTGAGCCTCACTATCCTCGTAAAAACTCTTCACTGCTTTCAGTAACCTACCTCCTACACCATACACCTGCAACATCTGCCACATTGCCCCCCTATCCACCCTGTCATATGCCTTTTCCAAATCCATAAATGCCACAAAGACCTCTTTAGCCTTATCTAAATACTGTTCACTTATATGTTTCACTGTAACCCACCGGGTCCACACACCCCCTACCTTTCCTAAAGCCTCCTTGTTCATCTGCTATCCTATTCTCCGTCTTACTTTTAATTCTTTCAATAATAACTCTACAATACACTTTACTAGGTATACTCAACAGACTTATCCCCCTATAATTTTTGCACTCTCTTTTGTCCCCTTTGCCTTTATACAAAGGAACATGCATGCTCTCTGCCAATCCCTAGGTACCTTACCCTCTTCCATACATTTATTAAATAATTGCACCAACCACTCCAAAACTATATCCCCACCTGCTTTTAACATTTCTATCTTTATCCCATCAATCCCGGCTGCCTTACCCCCTTTCATTTTACCTACTGCTTCACGAACTTCCCCCACACTCACAACTGGCTCTTCCTCACTCCTACAAGATGTTATTCCTCCTTGCCCTATACATGAAATCACAGCTTCCCTATCTTCATCAACATTTAACAATTCCTCAAAATATTCCCTCCATCTTCCCAATACCTCTAACTCTCCATTTAATAACTCTCCTCTCCTATTTTTAACTGACAAATCCATTGTTCTCTAGGCTTCCTTAACTTGTTAATCTCACTCCAAAACTTTTTCTTATTTTCAACAAAATTTGTTGATAACATCTCACCCACTCTCTCATTTGCTCTTTTTACATTGCTTCACCACTCTCTTAACTCTCTCTCTTTCTCCATATACTTTTCCCCTCCTTGCATCACTTCTACTTTGTAAAAACTTCTCATATGCTAACTTTTCTCCCTTACTACTCTCTTTACATCATCATTCCACCAATCGCTCCTCTTCCCTCCCGCACCCACTTTCCTGTAACCACAAACTTCTGCTGAACACATTAACACTACATTTTTAAACCTACCCCATACCTCTTCGACCCCATTGCCTATGCTCTCATTAGCCCATCTATCCTCCAATAGCTGTTTATATCTTACCCTAACTGCCTCCTCTTTTAGTTTATAAACCTTCACCTCTCTCTTCCCTGATGCTTCTATTCTCCTTGTACCCCATCTACCTTTTACTCTCAGTGTAGCTACAGCTAGAAAGTGATCTGATATATCTGTGGCCCCTCTATAAACATGTACATCCTGAAGTCTACTCAACAGTCTTTTATTCTACCCAATACATAATCCAACAAACTACTGTCATTTTGCCCTACATCATATCTTGTATACTTATTTATCCTCTTTTTCTTAAAATGTGTATTACCTATAACTAAACCCCTTTCTATACAAAGTTCAATCAAAGGGCTCCCATTATCATTTACACCTGGCACCCCAAACTTACCTACCACACCCTTTCTAAAAGTTTCTCCTACTTTAGCATTCAGGTCCCCTACCACAATTACTCTCTCACTTGGTTGAAAGGCTCCTATACATTCACTTAACATCTCCCAAAAATCTCTCTCTCTCCTCTACATTCCTCTCTTCTCCAGGTGCATACATGCTTGTTATGACCCACTTTTCGCATCCAACCTTTACTTTAATCCACATAATTCTTGAATTTACACATTCATATTCTCTTTTCTCCTTCCATAACTGATCCTTCAACATTACTGCTACCCCTTCCTTTGCTCTAACTCTCTCAGATACTCCAGATTTAATCACATTTATTTCCCCCCACTGAAACTCCCCTACCCCCTTCAGCTTTGTTTCGCTTAGGGCCAGGACATCCAACTTCTTTTCATTCATAACATCAGAAATCATCTGCTTCTTGTCATCCGCACTACATCCACGCACATTCAAGCATCCTTGTGATAATGGGCAGACAACTTTAAAGCAAGTGACTGTGCTGATTTGCCTGTGACTGTCAGTTTCAGATGGTGTATAGTGCAACAGAATGCAGTACTGAGAAGTGATGTTTGCTGGGTTTATGGCCTAGTCTCCTTTCTTCATGTTGAAAGGCTAGAGTTTAGGATTATAATGATTGCCAAAGGTGACCAGTCTTATCAGCATTATACAACTGAGATCATTTAACATTGATCCAAATGACTCAACTTCGCCAGTGGGTACACTACCAGCCTCACCATAAACTTTTATGTTAAACCCTAGTGATTACAGAAAATCCAAAGCAAACCATTAATTGCCTCATTTTCTTTGACCATATGGCTCTCTGGCTTCTTAGTAGCATAGCAGCGCTGTATAGCCCTTGTGGCTTAGCGCTTCTTTTTGATAATAATAATAATTCTTAGTAGCATAGTGAGACTCAACAGAACAAATGTTAACATTGTTGAATGTACTATTTATATGTTGCTTCAATCCTCCCCCATTCCTTTTTTTTTTTTTTTTTTTTTTCATCCGTTTCACTGTTCAGATGCCCAAAATTAATGTTGCTCTCGATGTCTGCTTTTAATTTTTTTTCTGAGGTGGTAGAGAATCTTTTTCTGAAGGTATTAACACCAAAAGTACAAAATTTGATGGAAAACTTGCAGAATTACACTGATGAAAAGTTAGCAGGCTGAGTGCAATTTATGCAACAGCGATTTTGGCTAGTAGGAGCCCTATTTTAAGTCAGTTTCACTGCTTCATTCAACTAAATTCTTAGCTATTTCACTAATATGCCTTCCGTTCCACCAATTGAGTACGAGAAACCATCTATTTAAGATTATGACTACCCTATAAAAGTGTGCCAAAAAAATAATTTTACGCAAAATTAAAAAATACCACTTCAAAAATTGAGTACAAAATAAACAGTGTAGACATTCCTGGCATTAAAACATTTCCTCTGTTCATTAATCACATCCCCAGAACTCTCCTATAATACATTTGGTTTCCATTTTGAAATCATAAGCACACAAAAATAGAAGCTCACTGAAAAAGAAAAAAATTATTAGATCAGGCTAATCTGGCAAAAAAGTGAACTTGTGCCACTATTAAAATTCCTTCACCAGTGAAGGGTTTTTTCCACTATTTATAAAGCAGAAAATAGCTAAAACCAATAAACTGTGGATTTACTCTTATTTCCTATTTAGTTATGGTTTATGGCATCCCAGTCATTGAATCAGACCTATTAACCCTTTCAGGGTTTCCGACGTACTAGTACGGCTTACACGCCAGTGTCCATGACGTATTAGCACGCATAAATTCTAGCGCCTTCAAATCTCGCGGGAAAAGGCTGGTAGGCCTAGGTGTGAGAGAATGGGTGTGTGTGGTCAGTGTGCGCGGTAGAAAACGATCTGGGACCCAGTGGCGCATTGTGGGCACGCCATGTTAGTAGACCTTGTTCACCATGCCTCGCGGTAAGAAGCTCCTTACTCCTCGGCAAATTGGGACACTTTTGTTCCCCAGTGACAGTTCTAATACAGATGGAAGTGCCAGTGAAGATGAGTTTCAAGGTTTTGTTGACGTTTTGACCGAAACTAATGACCATAATATCAGTAATAGTGAGGAAAACCGAGACAATCCTCAGCCTTCCACCTCTGCTGCTGGGCCGTCTTGTTCACGTTCAGTTGTACCAGAATCAAAGAGGAAACTCTTATTTTCCCAAATCCCGACCCAGATGTGAGCATTGGAGATGATAGTAATAGTGATTATGACCTAAAAGCTCTTGAAACCAGTTCCAATAGTGAAAGTGAAGTGGAATATTCTCCAGTGAAGCGCCAGTATATATGACGATATATGCGCTCTGGTAGTGTGCCATATGCTATTCCAAGGGGAAGGAGTACATCTCGGAGTACATCCCGTGGCTGTACAACAGAAACAGACAGTGAAAATGACGATGATAGTGTTGCAATTGGGATGGAAAATGTGCATGGTGGTGGTAGTGGTGGTGCCGGCCGTGAGGCACCAGCAGTGGGCCATGCTGCCACCCATGCTGCCACCTATGCCACTGCCTCAGCTGATCTACAACAAAGGCCACCATCCCCCACTCACCCACCACACCAGCCTCCACAACCACAACCACCTGTCGATTGTCCAGTACCCACCAGCAGACTGCACCTGGGATTGGCAGGAAGCTGTCAATTTTGTTCCAAATCCCCACCAGTTTGATGAAAGCCAAAGTGGAATACAGTGGATCCCCGCATAACGATTACCTCCGAATGCGACCAATTATGTAAGTGTATTTATGTAAGTGCGTTTGTACGTGTATGTTTGGGGGTCTGAAATGGACTAATCTACTTCACAATATTCCTTATGGGAACAAATTCGGTCAGTACTGGCACCTGAACATACTTCTGGAGTGAAAAAATATCGTTAACCGGGGGTCCACTGTACAGCCATGTTGTACACTGGGGAACAATGCCACTGAACTGGAATGTTTTGAGTTATTCTTTGACGAACCCCTGATGGAAATTATTGTCAGGGAAAGCAACAGATACTACGAGTACACCATGGCAAACGCAATACTTTCACCAAGTTCACGGCTACGCAGGTGGAAGGAGACAACTGTGGCTGAGATGTATCTTTTCTTTGCCACAATAATGCTTATGCCACATGTGTATAAGCACAGTTTGAAATCATACTGGTCAACAGACCGCCTGATTGCAACCCCAGGTTTCAGTGATATAATGGCAGTGAATCGATTTGTGCTACTATTACGTATGCTTCACTTCTCAGACAAAACCAGGCCTGACAGAAACGACAGGTTATATAAGATTAGGAATGTGTTTGTGTATCTCAAAGCGAAATTCAATATGTATTTTTATCCCTTCAGGAAGCTTGTAATTGACGAGTCTTTGATTCTGTTCAAAGAAAGACTCTCTTTCAAGCAGTACATACCAAGCAAGAGGAAACGCTTTGGTATAAAGTTGTTTGTGCTTTGTGATTGTTACAGTGGTCTTGTATTGGATGTTATTGTGTACACTGGAAGTTATACATTGCAAAATACCAGGAAGTTATTGGGCATCTCTGGTGATGTGGTTAGAACATTGATGGAACCATACCTTGATAAAGGGCATATATTATATACAGTGGACCCCCGAGTTTTGTGATTAATCCGTTCTAGAGAGCCTGCCGAATGTCGAAATTCACGAAACTCGAAACCATTTTCCCCATAAGAAATAATAGAAATAAAATTAATCCATTCCAGACACCCAAAAATATTAAAATAATTTTTTTTTTTTTTCAAATTAAATAAAGATTTATACACTGAAATCAATGAGAAATCAAGTACATGCATATAAAAAATAATAACAACATTACAATTACCTTTACTGAAGACTTCTCGGTGGATGGAAGACGGGAGGAGGGGATAGGAGGAAGGTGTACACTATTGTTTGGAAGGAGAATCTCCTTCCATTAGGACTTTAGGTAGCAAGTCCTTATCTGGGGTTACTTCCCTTCTTTTAATGCTACTGGGAACAGCTTGAAAGCCACTGGACCCCTGTCACACAAAATATCTGTCCAGAGAGGTCTTTTTCTGGCGTTTCTTTATTTCCCTGAAGTGGGACACAACACTGTCATTGTACATGTTGCAGATATGGCTTGTTTCAGCTTGGTCAGGGTGATACTTTTCAACAAAACTTTGCAGCTCATTTCACATTCCACACATGTCCTTAATCAATGAAGAAGGAACCTCCTTCACTCTTTTCCTCCTCCTCTGAAGGAAGTTCCTCGGCTGTGGTCTGATGCTGTTCCAGTTGAAGCTCTTGCAGTTCGTCAGTGGTTAGCTCTTCCCTGTGGTCCTCCACCAACTCTTGCACATCCCTGTCACTTTCCTCCAACCCCATGGACTTGCCCAATGCCACAACACCTTCCACAACAGGCAGAGGGTCAGCAGGGACAGGGTCTGCCTCAAACCCTTCAAAGTCCCTCTGGATTGTGTTCCTCACTTTATTTACCAAAGGGCTTGCACTAGCTTTCCTTGGGTCCACGATGACTTATTTAGCAGTTGCAAGCAGAAGAAACAATGGATTATTATGAAATGTATTGTATGAACCCACGGGGTGATTTTCACGTGTTGGTAAACAATGGCACACTGAGCATGAATGGCATGGAAGACTGGCTTGGTGTGCGCGGTGATGGGCGGATGGGTACCAGACGGTCGCCGGAACATGAGTCTAATCACGAAACTCGAGACCAAATTTTGCCAAAAAAAGCTCGCCAAAGGTCGAATTACACAAAAGTCGATGCTGCCAAAACTCGTGGGTCCACTGTACTGATAACTGGTACACAAGTCCCTCACTCAGTGATTTTTTGCGAGTGAACATGACAGATGTGTGTGGCACAGTGCGTGCAAATCGTAAATATATACCCAGGTTTGACGCTGGCACTCGTAGAGGTGAGGTGCAGGCGTTTGCTGCCAATGACATCATGGCATTTCGGTGGCATGACAAACGAGATGTCACACTGTTGTCATCAGTTCACCCTAATGAAATGGCAGACACTGGCAGGCAGCATAGAGAGAGCAATGATCCCATTCTAAAACCTGCAGCTGTGATTGATTACACCCTCAATATGCGCTCAGTGGACAAATGTGACATGCAGATTGGGTTTGCTGATTGTGTTCGCAAGAGTTATAAGTGGTACATAAAACTCTTTTTCCATCTTCTGGACATTTCCATGCTCAATGCTTATGTATAAGATGAGGACCAGAAACAAATCATGATATGCCGAATTTTGTTTGTCTGTCATCAGACAAATAGTATTCAAGTACCAAGGAACAACACCTGCAATAGACCACCCACTAAATTATCAAAGACTACCTTCTTGTCTGAAGCGTGGTGATTACTTCCTAATACAACTGCCTGCTACTGCTTTCAAGAAAAAGGCTCAGAAGAGGTGTTACGTATGTGCACATACAAAAAAAACCGCCCACAACAACGCAGAGACACTTGTTTTATGTGTGAGGAGTGTAAAACACCACTGTGCATGACACCATGTTTCAAAGACTTCCACAGGCTGCAGAACTTCTAGAATGGAAATATAAACACATATGCAGTATAATGTGATCCTTTATTGACTATGTTTCGCCCACACAGTGGGCTTTTCAAGTCACAAACAGAACTACTTGGGGTGGAAGGAACGCGAGTATTTATAGTCAGGTTCAGAATGCTGAGGTCAGGTGGAGAATGCTGCATCTGATGATGTACCGAGTGGGGTTATAGAGTCTAAAATCTTGGGTAGCTTGGAAAGGAGATTGGATAAGTTTGTGAGCAGACCTTCTACAGTGTTCTTATGTGGGATAACGATGAAGAAGTTTCTTGGCAAGTGGTTCAGCTATGTTATAGAAGCCACTATTCTGGTTGAAGTTGTCGGATATAGAAATAAGTGATGATTCCAGGATTCTTCGGTATTGAGTGTTGTCTTCTGTGGCGATAAGTCTTGAGTTTCTGTAGTTTGTCAAGTGGTTGTGTGAATTACGGTGTTGTACACAGGCATTCCTTGTGTCGTCAGACCTGCTTGCGTATTGGTGTTCTGAAATACGTGTTTGGAGGTCCCTTGATGTTTCACCCACGTATAACTTGTTGCAGTCATTACAAGGGATTATGTATACCCCTGCAGAGGGTGGAAGCTTGTCCTGTCTATCACTGGTAATGTCCTTGATGGTCGTGGTTGTGGAGGTAGATACTTGAAATGAGGTATTCGAAAAGATGTTGGAAACGTGTTTGGCAATGGAGTTGTGACTTGAAAAAGCCCACTGTGTGGACGAAACGTAGTCAATAAAGGATCACATTATACTGCATATGTGTTTATATTTCCATTGTGTTGGTATTTTATACCATTTATTTCCAGAACTTCTAGAAACATTCCCTGTGACTGTATACGTGTATATAAAATATAGAAAAATAGTAATAAACAACATTTTATATCGTTTTGTGTGTAAACAACAATTATAAACAATATAAGGACAACAGTGTTTGTGGAGTTATTGTGTAGTAAATAAAGAGAAAAAAATTATAAAATAGTGCTAATATTGGTCTCACAGGCCATAAAAGTTACTGGAAAAAAAAATTAAAAAATAATAGAAAATAGTACCTAAAAAACAAAAACAAATAATACTGGGTGACGGCAGTCGGCGATGATACCATATATCGGGCATTTTGTGTAAACTTCACGCCTCCATATCTCGGTAAGTATTGATGGTAAAAAAATTTTTTTAGCCTATAATGTTTAGAAAAAAAAAAAAACTGTCTTTTCATAAGAAAAAATAATTTTTTTTTTTTTTTTTAAATTTGGCGGACCCTGAGAACAAGTCTCTGAGAGGGCCTGTAGACCCTGAAAGGGTTAAAAAACCCATCCTCAGGAAAATCTGCAAAAAATCAAATATATCCTCTACTCTGAGCCGAATTCCAAGCTACTTATGATCTTGAAACCAACCAAAATCACCTCTATTTCAGTAACATGTTTTCCATTTTATTAATTGATAACAAAGAAACAGCGCCAATAAAACCATCATACAGACATTTTAAACCACACACACGGTCTGAGTTTTACTTTCTTATCATGCATGACATGGGGCAGGATTTTTTTTATACTGTGTACATCTATGTCAAAATTTACCACTCACAGCTTATCTGAGTAAGCTGAACTAAAAGTTTTTCTACCTTTTTTACATTTAGCAATTTATACAGTAAAGAGATTACTAGCCCCGGCTCCCAGCATTATTGTTACCTCTTACGATATGCGTGGCTGATGGGAGAAGGATTCTTTTCCACTTACTCATGGAGAATAAAGGAAATAAAAACAAGAACTATTTAGAAAATAGAAGAAAACTCGGATGGGTGTATATGCACATGTATGTATATGCATGTTTATGAAAAAGAAAACACCAGCAATCTTACCTTTGTGTAAAGCAATTACATTTAAATTTCCATTTCATATTCATTTGGTAGGATGGTAGTACCTCTCTGGTTTAGCTCTCATTTCTTGGGCTATTTATGTATACTTCCTAAAACCAAGTGATGAATCTTTTTTTTTTCTTCTTACTAGCCTCTACCCTGTATTAAATACATATATCCTGAATGTTTGTCCTTGCTTCTGTGAATGTTGATACTCCACAGTACTGTAGAGTACAGTACTATCATTATTATAATAATAAAAACGAAGTGCTAAAACTACAAGGGTCATACAGCATAGCAGGACAGGGAAGGGTACAGGGGTATTGGGTAGCAAGAGGGAGAGGGATTATTATTAGGTCATGCAGTGCAGCAGGGCAGTGGAAAGTGCAGGGGTAGAGGGTAACAAGAGATTGAGATAGAAAGGGCTGTGAGGAGTGCTAGAGGCATCATCATCAGAGTACATGCAGCAAATCAGTTGCTGTCAAAAAGTCAATGAGAGAGTCCAGGTTAAAGGAGGTTCCATCAGCAAGAAAGGAAGGTAAAATAAGGCAGTAGAGTGGTGATGACGTTGGAGGTAAATTCTGCATGCTCGTTGATAGATTGGGCAGTCCAATAGAATATGGCTAACAGAAACTGGAACCTGACAATTCTCACAGAGCGGAACAGGGCACCTCTCCAGGAGATTCCCATGAATAAGATGAGGTGTGGCCGATGTGAAGATGAGAGTAGTCTCCTAACCTCAACACTGATGACAAGAAGATGGCCAGAAACCTATACAGTGGAACCTCTACTTACGATTGCATCCACATGCGAGTTTTTCCAGATATGAGCAGTCACTCGGTCAATTTTTTTGCTTCCAGGTGCGAGCTAAATTTCCAGATGCGAGTGGGCCTCGAAGGAGGTTCCTTGATGCTGATGAAGGGCTCTTGCTCTTGATCTAGGGAATTGGATCTCAGTTGTTTGTTGGACTATCTTATTGTAACTTGGGCAATGTATGATGGAAAGATGCTTCTTAATGTACACCAAAAATGAAAGAAATAGTACCGTAAATAATGGAGTTCACTTTTTAGACATTAGCTGCCTCTTAGCGGTATTTTCATGTGGTTTTTATGGTTGTATTCTTGTTTTTTTGGTCTCATTTGATAGAATGGAAGATATATTACAGAAATAGGTATGATTTTGATTGGTTTCATGACGAAAAGTACCTTGAAATTGAGCTCATAGTAGCAGAAATGTTCGATTCTTTTGCGATGTTCAAGAGTAAACAAATGACGTCACTGTCCATTCCAATATGCTGTCATGAATGGATTGACATTATTTATACAATTATTACAATAATGCAGTAGTCTGCATAACAGGAAATCTTCTATGTATTTGTGTGAATAAAAGTTACAAATTATTTATATTGTAATAATAATAATAATATGTATAATAATAGTCTTCTTTCAACACACCTGCCGTATCCCACCGAGGCGAGGTGGCCCAAAAGGAAAAACGAAAGTTTCTCCTTTTACATTTAGTAATATATACAGGAGAAGGGGTTATTAGTTCCTTGCTCCTGGCATTTTAGTCGCCTCGTACAACACGCATGGCTTCCAGAGAAAGAATTCTGTTCCACTTTCCCATGGAGGTAAGAGGAAATAAACAAGAACAAGAATTAATAAGAAAATAGAAGAAAACCCAGAGGGGTGAGTATGTATATGCTTTTACATGTATGTGTTGTGTGACCTAAGTGTAAGTAGAAGTAGCAAGACATACCTGAAACCTTGCATGTTTATGAGACAGAAAAATGGACACCAGCAATCCTACCATCATGTAAAACAATTACAGGCTTTTGTTTTACACCCACTTGGCAGGACAGTAGTACCTTCCTGGGTGGTTGCTGTCTACCAACCTACTACCTAGAATAATAATAGTATAGAAACATAATGCAATGGACCCTTGGTTATCGGCTGTAATCCATTCCAGAAGGCCTAACTAAAACCGAAATGGCCGATAACTGAAATAATTTATCCCCTAAGAATTAATGTAAATACAGTTAATCCGTTCCACACACCCAAAAATACAATTTTTAGAGATTAATTATAGTTTTACATGCACAAAACAATAAGAACTAAATAAAATAAATACATGAACAGTTAACTCAGTATTACATACCTTTATTGAAGACTTGTTGGCTTATGGAAGAGAGGGAGGAGAGTTTATTGTTGGAAGGGAAATCTCCCTCCATAAAGATTTCAGGTATCAAAGCCCTATCTGTGGTTACTTCCCTTCTTTGTCTTTTAATGCCACTAGGACCAGCTTGAGAGTCATTGGATCCCTGTCGCACAAAATATCTGTCCAGAGAGCTCTGTTTCTGGCATCTCTTTAAGATTTCCCTGAAGTGGGACAAGGTTCTGTCACTGAACATGTTGCAGATGTAGCTTGTTTCCGCTTGGTCATGGTGATATTTCTCAGCAAAAGCTTGCACCCTAGTCCACACTGCACAAATCTCCTTAATTTCTGAAGAAGGCACCTCCTTCACTCCCTCTTCCTCCTCCTCTGAAGCAAGTTCCTGAGCTGTGGTCTGTTGCTGTTCCAGATGAACCTCTTGCTGCTCTTCAGTGGTTAGCTCTTCCCTGTGGTCCTCCACCAACTCTTCAACAACCTCACCACTAACCTCCAACTCCATGGACTTGCCCAGAGATACAATGGATTCTGCACAACACGCATAGGGTCCTCAGGGTCAGCCCCGAACCCTTCAGAATCCCTCTCTTGGACACATTTTGGCCACAATTTTCTCCAAGCAGAGTTCAAAGTCCTGCAAGTCACTCCCTCCCAAGCCTTACCTATAAGGCTTATGCAATGGAGGATACTGAAGTGATTCCTCCAGAACTCTCTTAGGGCTAAATCTGTGTCTGAGGTCACTTCAAAGCACCTTTGAAACACTGCTTTGGTGTACAGCTTTTTGAAGTTTGAAATGACCTGCTGGTCCATGGGCTGGATGAGAGGAGTGGTGTTAGGAGGCAAGAACTTCACTGTGATGAAACAGAATTCCACAGACAATAGGTCTACCAAGTTTGGAGGAAGAGCAGGGGCATTGTCCAGTACCAGGAGGCACTTAAGTGGCAATTTCTTTTCCAGGAGGCATTTTTTCACACTCGGGCCAAACACATCATTCACCTTATCTTTTAACCCTGAAACTGTCCAAGCAGATCTACGTTCACATGCGTAGTGCTCCAAAAGAAGATCTATTTTTTTTTACATATTTTCAAATATAACAAAAAAAAACCTAGATCAAAGTTTTTTTCACTTTTTCAAATGTAAAAAAAAGAAAAGAAGATCTACTTTTTTTACATACTTTCAAATGTTGAAAAAATGTAGATCTACGTTTGGACAGTTTAAGGGTTAAAATTTGCCTTGTGACCTATGCATTATTGTTAGCCCTCCACATCACACACTATTTACTCTTGAAAACATAGTATTTCCTGAACACACTGGAATTTTCAGAGTGATAAACCAGTAAAGGCTTCACTTTGAAATCCTTAGTAGCATTCACAGAACAAAAGAGTAAGCCTGTCTTTCATAGGCTTGTGTCCAGGCAGGGCCTTTTCCTCCTGCATAATGTAGGTCCTCTTTGGCATTTTCTTCCAAAACAGGCCTGTTTCGTCACAACTGAACACTTGTTAAGGGTGGAATCCTTTAGCCTCTATGTAGCCCTGGAAATCTTGCACAAATTTTTCAGCCACACATTTATCAGAACTTGCAGCCTCTCCATGCCTTTACCACACTGTGTATGCCACTACTCTTCTTAAATCTCTCAAAACATCATGTTTCTCACTTTCTTTACCACAGAAACTTTACTAGGAACTTTCTTTGGGGCCATGCCTACTTATTTTGCAGTTGCACTTAATAAATAACATAGAAAAACACTGATTTATAGTGAAATGTTTGGATGAATGAGCAGAAGCTTCCTCACTGAGCCAAAGACACAGCTACACTGACTCAGGAACATGCGAGCATCACCGGCCGATAAGCATCCATTACAGCCGATGAGCGAAATAACAGCCGATAGCTAGGAGTGGAAAAAACGGCCGATAAGCGAGTTGGCAGATAAGCAGAACGGCCAATAACCAAGGGTTCACTGTATAAGAATAATAATAATAATGATATAATACGTATAATAATACAGTACATGTATAATTATAATATACCATATAATAATAGTTATAATAATAGACGGCTTCAAAAGGCCGTCACTAGATGGCAGTAATTACCACAATGTGGGAGCGGCTGTGGCTGCCTCCACTTGTCACATAACGACATATTTTATTCATTCTAGAGTACAGTAAACTGTCGTTTAGCATGGTAGTTACGTTCTTGAAAGTGCCATGTTAGGCAAAACTGTGTTAGACAAACTGAAGAACTTATGGGAAAAATAGCGTTACACTCCTAGGAACTTCCAAAAAGCCAAACAACTTATTTTAAGACCAACAGATCTAAGAAAAATAAAAAGTGAATATGTAATTGTAGTTCAGTCGTGATGCATTATGTTGTTTTTACTGCATAAGATTACAAATGCAACAGAAATAATAGTATTTCTTACCTTAAATTGTGGGTGCTGGTGTTTGTGGAAGACTGTGAAGAAAGTGGAGAGTTATGGTGTGGCTCTACTGGGCTGAGATGTATTGTAGAGGTACTGGTACTGAAGTCGATGGATGTACTGGAGTGTGCATAAATTCTGTAAGGGATTTCTGTTCTATTTTACCCTACAGTACATTATACAATTGATGGTAAGGCATCAGCTGCTTTAGACACTGTTTCAGGGTCCTCTTCAGTGAAAAAGTCTGACTTTCAATTAATAAATCAGTCAAGTCATTCAGTCAGCCAAGTCATTGAATCAAGTCAGTCAGTCAAGTCATTCAGTCAGTCAAGTCATTCAGTAAGTCAGTCAAGTTATTCAGTCACTCAAGTTAGTCAGTAAGTCAGTCAGTCAGTCATCAAACAAACTCATGTTTACCTCATTCTTTTTGTGTACAAAATGATGCTTCATTCAGGCTACAGGCTCTCTCTTGTCTAATATCTCCATTTTCTTCATTAATTCTAAGACTAAAATGCTTAAACCTTTTCTTGAAACTCAGCAACACTTGCATGCCTACTGGGTGCCATGATTGCTTGGCAGATTTAAGATATGGCAATTAATACATATCTAAACAAACACAGCGAGCTACTGGCACAGGTTCGTCCAACACACATGAACTGAACCAAAGGCTGGGAGGGTGGTGGGGGTAACTGATGCTGGTGGGGGATGGCTTTAACCCATCCCGCCCAAATCCCCCCTCCTTCCGCAACCGTGTTAAACTAATTTTATGAAATGTTAAACAAAAATATTCCACAATTCTCCAATGGTGCTTTAACTACAACGTGCAAGACAAAACCATGTTAAACGATGGTCTACTGTATATACCAGGTTTCTTTGTGATTTATATTGTTTATTATGTCATATTAGATGAATTGTGATAGATAAATAACCCATAGAGTTCATAGCGAAATATTCAAGAAGTATTTTGTCTTGTCCCCAGACAAACTTGTCTACCGCCGACACCACTGATACCACTACGTGAATGACATATTATATTCATTCAGGCTTCTATGTTATTTATATTGTTTGTTATTATCAGATGAATTGTGATAGATAAATAAGCCATAGAGTTGATATTAGTGATATATTCAAGGAGTATTTTGTCCTGTCTCCTGACAAACTCTCGTCTCTCACCGATGCCGCCCATACCATTATGTGAATGACATATTTCATTCATTCTAGAGTATATATCAGGTTTCTATGTTATTTATATTGTTTATTATGTGATATTAGATGAATTGTGATAGATAAATAAGCCGTATAGATGATATGAGCAAAATATTGAAGAATCTTGTCATGCCTCCTGAGAGCAGGAATGGATTAATTACCTGTCAATTAATTTAAATGAGGAAAATTGACTCTGCAAATTAACAAATTCAGATGCGAGCAAGGTCATGGAATGAATTAAACTCGTAAGTAGAGGTTCCACTGTACTTGGTTTAATAGAATGTAATTTGTTATGTAGCAAATCAGACCAATGTTGTTGCCAATGGGTGCGGAGGTGGGTAGCAGTTACAACAAAATAGTTTGTGAATGGAACACCCCTATATGAAACTGTAAGGTCATATACTGTTGACCGTACAGCAGTGTCTGCCTGTTCATTGCCCTGTACATCAACATGGCCAGGGGCCCAACAAAACCAATATCTTTGTGCTTGCTAGAGATACATTGTAACCAAAGGTGCATATGAACCAGGGGATGAAGTGTATCAAATTTTCTTATAGGCTGTAAAGCACTAAGGGAGTCTGAAACAACCACAAATGGTGACACAGGCATAGAAGCAATATGGATAAGTGCTCCGAGAATGGCATACAATTCAGCTATATAAAAGCTAGCTGAGGATAATAAATACCCTCGCACGACACTGTCAAGGAACACTGCTACGAATCTGGCGCCATCAAAAGACTTGGAACCATCAGTGTACACTGCAATGGCATGAGAATGAGATCCGAAGTGGTTAAGAAAAAGAGAGTGAGAAGCCACCGTAGGCAGTTGGGTTTTTGTGTAAGGCAACAGGAAAGAACAGACATGAATCGTCGGAACTTCCCAAAGGGGTAGGGAAAAGTGAAATGCTACATGAACATAGAAAGGCGAAAACTGAAAAGAAGACAAGAGTGAATGTAGGTGAAGAGAAAAGGGACGGAGTTAACAGGGGCAACGAACAAATAAAGAACGTCTGCTAACATCAGTGACTATCCTATATATGGAAGGATTGCGGAGGTCATGAGAGCAAACATAATAGCGAAGGTAATGAGCATCATGACGATCAGTCAAGGATGGAATGTTTGCCTCTGCATAGAGCCTGTGAAGAGCAAAAAGCACCGAGGCATAAACATAATCTGTGGTGTTGGATGGGAGTAAGGCTAGAAAGAGTTGCAGGAGAGGCTGCTGAATATATCTGGTTGCCATAATCGAATTAAGATAAAATTAGGGCTGAATGTAGCTGAAGGAGAGTTCTACGATCAGCCCCCCATGAAAGATGAGAGAGGGTTTTAAGGAGGTTGAGTTGGCTATGACAAGTTGCTGTCAGGTAGGAAATGTGAGGTTTCCAGGATAACCGACGGTCAAATAGAATTCCGAGAAACCTGACCATATCATGTTCTGGGATACGCGAACCATATAGTACAATGGATGATCAAAGACGACAGAACGTCTCGTGAAAGTAATTTGGTAAGTTTTAGTGCTATTAAATTTAAACCCATGAGTAGTGGCCCAATTGGAAACAAGGTTGATGCATGCTGGAGAGAAACTGCAATGAGGTGACAGTCAGTGCCTGCACAAGCTATAGACCTTGCACCAGACAAAGCGTGTGAAATCTCACTTTCCGTGATCAGACCTTCTAATGTTACCCTATCTGTACCATAGGTTGTGTATACAACCTAAACCATGCATCTAGATATCCACTCATACCCTCAGTCGTCACTAATACCTGCCCCTCCCTATACCCTTCCATCCCCACATGAACAGTTAATCCCATCATCTCCGTCGCCACTCTTCTCTTACGCTGTCTCCTCAACACGCATGCCAAAGGCCTATCACCCCATAACACCTCTTCCAGCCCGCCCAAAACTCGCACGCCATCAAATCTTTCATTTTGCAAATCCCTAATACGCTCCTTTAATCCCTCAATATCGTCCACCAGATAACTAGCACTCCCACGCTCGTAGCAAGCTTTCAACTGCCCCTCAAAATAAGATTGGTACCCATACATCAACCTGGTATATTCCCTCCCACTATGAATATAAAATTCCCTAATACGAGATTTCGCCACAGAGTCCCACCAACTAACCAGATCACTATTCCCAGGCGCCTCCGCCACCAACTCCTCCCACAATTGAACAAATGACTGTCGAGGCTCTTCTTCCTGCAACATCTTTACATTCAACTTCCAAAACCCCTTGCACCTTTTTGGCAACCCCTCCCAGCCTATATCCACCAAAACACCCGTGATCAGAAAATACTACATCCATTACCCTCACGCTATGTATTACGACTGTCCTGGGCACGTACAATCGATCGAGCCTCGCTGCATACCCACGCTTAATAATAATAATAATAATAATATCTTTATTTACTACAAGTACATGTACAAGGTATACAGTCCTAGCTGACAACAATGACATACTACTATATAGAAACTCCCTTGTTATGCTCTGCATTTCGGGCAAATTAGGTCAGTGTCCCAGGATGCGACCCACACCAGTCGACTAACACCCAGGTACCCATTTTACTGATGGGGAACATAGACAACAGGTGGAAAGAAACACGTCCAATGTTTCTACTCTGGCTGGGAATCGAACCCAGTCCCTCGCCGTGGGAAGCGAGAGCGTTAGCCACCAGGCCACCAGAGCCCTATAATAAATGTGTACTCCACCACCCCGCCTCCCCCAACATCGATCAATCCTACCCCGGATAACAATTCTCCCAGTATTCTCAAACAATGCCCTGCCCCCCTCGGTTTAATATCCTTACTCCTTATTACACAGTTTCAATCACTTCCTATCAAAGCGACCCCTGGCAATCCAGGCAAATAATATATCAGAACGTCCCTCACGAATTTATTCTTTACCCGTACATCTCCCTCTGCCGGGCCATACACACACACCAACGTCATGTGTACCTGACCCCATAACCCATCCACACGAATCACCCTTCCCTCCCCCCCTCACAATGCCTGACAACCGATGGGCTAGTTTCTTTCACCAAAATGGCCACACCTCCTTTAAATCTGACTGCATGCTCAACATACACATTATATCCATCCACCTTCAACTCATAACCCGGTCTATAATTGTGCTCCTGCAAGAACACTACGTCAACATCATGACGCACCAAATATTCCCTAAACCACTCACACTTTCTCTGCGTCCTCAAGCCATTGATGTTCAATGTCAGGCACTTAAAACCGACAAAGGGGGTTTCCCTCTTGGCACTATCGACTTATCTCCTGATCGTTTCGTTGCACCCTTTTCCCTCCCCCCCTTTCTGGGCACACTTACCCAACCCCTGCCCCTGAGTGCCACTTGAACCTCTCCATATGGCATCCGCCCATGTTTTCTTCCCAGGCCGTTGTGTGGGCATAAGCACATCGTCGGAATCAGAAAGCACTGCTGCGCTTTCGCGTCATACCCTCGACCTGCATCAAGTCATCCAACGCAGTGCCATGATGAACCTCCACCTCCACAGTTCTCACCAACTGGGCATCCTTATCACACACTTCAGGCCGAGCTGGCTTCACCACGCCCTCCTCAACTGCAGACCCAAGATCCAGGTCTGTACCAACATCCTGACAAGGACGCTCATTGCCTAAAATGTTCCTAAACATCGACACTATCGACGTTTCCGCATCGCTACCATTCACTTCGGCGATGACCTCATCCAGCACTTGTACAACGTCCAGGGAAGTGATGTCGTCCCCCCGCGTAGCCCCTGCCGTCTCCTTTTCTTCGGCCCTCTCAACCTCCTCACTCCATGTCAAACTCTGCTGAGGCAGTGTCGAATACGGCTGATCTTGATCCTCTCTCCTTTCCTCCACATCACGTCATTGCTACTGGTCCTTATCACCACGTCGTCTTTCACATTGCGCAGCCAGGTGATCATACGACCCGCACAAACGGCGAGTGCGTCGCTGCCCAGCGTATGTTTACCTGGAGTTTACCTGGAGAGAGTTCCGGGGGTCAACGCCCCCGCGGCCCGGTCTGTGACCAGGCCTCCTGGTGGATCAGAGCATGATCAACCAGGCTGTTGATGCTGGCTGCACGCAAACCAACATACGAGCCACAGCCCGGCTGGTCAGGAACCGACTTTAGGTGCTTGTCCAGTGCCAGCTTGAAGACTGCCAGGGGTCTGTTGGTAATCCCCCTTATGTATGCTGGGAGGCAGTTGAACAGTCTTGGGCCCCTGACACTTATTGTATGGTCTCTTAACGTGCTAGTGACACCCCTGCTTTTCATTGGAGGGATGTTGCATCGTCTGCCAAGTCTTTTGCTTTCGTAGTGAGTGATTTTCGTGTGCAAGTTTGGTACTAGTCCCTCTAGGATTTTCCAGGTGTATATAATCATGTATCTCTCCCGCCTGCGTTCCAGGGAATACAGGTTCAGGAACCTCAAACTCTCCCAGTAATTGAGGTGTTTTATCTCCGTTATGCACGCCGTGAAGGTTCTCTGTACATTTTCTAGGTCAGCAATTTCACCTGCCTTGAAAGGTGCTGTTAGTGTGCAGCAATATTCCAGCCTAGATAGAGCAAGTGACCTGAAGAGTGTCATCATGGGCTTGGCATCCCTAGTTTTGAAGGTTCTCATTATCCATTTTTCTAGCAGATGCGATTGATACAATGTTATGGTCCTTGAAGGTGAGATCCTCCGACATGATCACTCCCAGGTCTTTGACGTTGGTGTTTCGCTCTATTTTGTTGCCAGAATTTGTTTTGTACTCTGATGAAGATTTAATTTCCTCGTGTTTACCATATCTGAGTAATTGAAATTTCTCATCGTTGAACTTCATATTGTTTTCTGCAGCCCACTGAAAGATTCGGTTGATGTCCGCCTGGAACCTTGCAGTGTCTGCAATGGAAGACACTATGGTATGGCCACTTCCTGAAACTTATTCACTACTGCCTCATACACATTCGCCGAGCTGAATTTTACAAAAATCCTCTTTGTACCGTTCAGTGCAAGTCCACAAATGTCCTCATTGGCTATTCCGTAGGTATCTCTGATTATTGCAGGCAGAAGCAACTCCATTGATGGCCCCGTTACAGCTCCACTGGTTAATTCAATGCAGACAGTATTGATATGACGCCGGCTAGCCTGCGCCATGTTTGTGAAAATAATACTGCCAACAGACAACTCCAGGGGGCAGCAGCAGCACACGTCCTCTCCACTCAAGGGTTGAGAGACGAATCAATGCAAATTATGTGATCAGGCATATGGTCACTGTCTTGCACACTATGTGCTTAATTGTCCACTTATTGAGGAATACAGAGACAGACAGTATAATAACCTATGTGACATGTCAAGATATCTTATTAATGAAAATAAGATACCAGATATACTAAGCAAATTTCCTAAATTTGCTTGTAACAGATAAGTGAACTAGAGATATGTAGATATAAATCCATATGTATTCCTGTTAATCCTTTGGGGCCTAGTTCCTGGGCCTTTTGTGTACCCATATGCTCTTGCGCTACCGTCCACAGGATGGATATGGGGTGCACAATAAACTAGCCACTTCGGTGGCAAAATCTAAAAAAATCATTAGTAATCAGGCCTTATCTGAACTGTTTTTCAAGTTGGTGCTTTTTATCAATAGATGTGAGGATACTATTTATTAGCCATGGGCTGTTTAGTTTCTTTTCTGTGATCTGCTTCGTTTTGATCGGACAATGCATGTTATAGAGGTTTAGGGTTTGATATAAAATGTTTTGACATGTTTGTCAATATTATTACCGTCAGGTAGCTCTCTCTGCCAATCAATGTCACCTAGTACCAATATTAAATTGGTTACCGATGTCTCATGAAGGCGAAATGAGATCTTTCTCGTTTCTTGAGGCAATTTACATTGCCTCAAGAAAGGTGGGGTAGTGGTCTGGAGTGTCGTCTGTGATCATACCTGCTTGTAGTGGGGATATTGTGTTGGTCCAGATATAGTCAAGTAATGAGGCACTTATCTCAGAGATTCTTGTTGGCTTAGTTATAGAGAGTAGCAACAAACAGTTGTTCAGTTTGTGAAATCAGCTACTGGAGGGTCATTTGCTTGGATGAGGTTTATGTTGAAGTCTCCTGTAAGTATCAGGTGGTGTTTATTCAACCTTGACTCAGTTATCACGTTTCCAAGGTTACTACTAAAAGTGTAAGTATTTGAGTGTGGTAGTCTGTAGATTTCTTAAGATTTTTTTTATGTGAATTTAGCCATTATATATTCACCGTTTTCGTCCCTTGTGCAAGTTGATTTCATACAGTCCAATTCATCAGAGTAATAGATGGCAGTGCCTCCTCCCGGTTGGTCAGGCCTGCAGTTATGTATGGCTGTGTAACCAGGTATGGTAAATATGTCTGTCGAATCTTGTTTGAGTCAAGTTTCAGTAAGAATAATGAAAATTATAGTAGCATTTAGAAACTTCGGTAATGTAAGGAGGTCATCACAGTGTTTACTCAGTAATCTAACATTATAGTTGAAAACCGCGATGTTTTCGCTGGCATTGAGTAGAGTTTTAGCCTGACTAGCAGTGTAGTAATGGCAATTACTGTTAGGATTATTTGTGCACTTCAATAAGAGGTTTATATCAGGATCGACAATTGCATTCATAAGGGGCACGTA
Source organism: Cherax quadricarinatus (assembly GCF_026875155.1). Taxonomy (NCBI): domain Eukaryota; kingdom Metazoa; phylum Arthropoda; class Malacostraca; order Decapoda; family Parastacidae; genus Cherax; species Cherax quadricarinatus. Next base: position 84,309,619 of record NC_069404.1, read on the forward strand.
AAGAAATAAGCTGCTGTAATTTAAAAAACAAAAACAAAAACATTTGCTGTTAACCCACTAACAAATATGAATATAGAATTCTTCTTTCTAACCATTATTTTTGAAAACCTTATACTAGGTATTGACCATACCGCTCTCGGGCTGTGTGGTTGTGCTGTGCACATGCTCCTGGTTGAGAGGCCTACTGCGCAGTGTTTCTCAAGATGGCACAGAATACCAGAAGGCGTGTCAACACTGTGTGCTTTGATTTAGTGCGGGGTGTAGTTACACCTCAGTCCACACAGGTGATTCTACCTATGATTATTTGCGACACATACAACATTGCTGATCAAGATCTGTACGGAGTATCGCTCAATGGGGCTTACCGGATATTTGTCAAGCTACGATCGATGGCAGTGTATGAACGCCTGGTGGAGAAGTATCAAGATGGCTGTGTGGACGTTAACTCGGCAATACGAGTTCGTCTCATTGATGTGTCGAGACACTACACCTGGGTGAAGGTACATAATGTACCTTTCGAAGCTGACGAGGCAGACCTAAGGAACGTTTTTGAACGTTACGGTACTGTGCACCTGGCAGCAGCAGGTACTTGGGCAGATGGGGTGTACGCCGGCTTGCCGGAGGGTACGTTCAACCTGAAGATGACGCTGAGGCATTCTATCCCATCGTTTGTCATCCTAGAAGACTTCCGGACACAAGTGATGGTGTATTATGAAGGGCAGCACAAGACTTGCAGGCTATGTGGTGCTTATGACCATATGGCAGGCCAGTGTGGGAGGCAGCAGCGACGACAGGATGCAAACAGAGCTACGGAGCGAGGGCCTGACCCGATGGCGGGGCCTGTCAGCGGGACACCTGTAAATGGCCATAGTTCTTCTTGGAGCGAGGAGGTGGAGAGTTCCTGACGGTGGGGTCGAGCCCATCAATGCTTGTGGTCTCCGCTTTGGTTGATGGGGAGACCAAGCTGAGTGGCAAGGAACGAGTGGAGGATATGGCTTTAGAGCAGTTGATGGACAGGTTTTTGGAGACGACGAGAGCTGGGGATGATGTACAGTTGGTGGAAGGATCAGAGAGCGCGATGACGAGAGGAGAGGCAGTCAGCTGACTGCGGGTGCCGCTTCAACGGGAGTGGTGACTGTGGTCGAGGTGGCAGCGGAGGTACATTGTGAGGCATCTCCCAACCAGGACATGGATGCAGAGAGTGTTCGGCGAAAGAGGGCAGCAACGCACTCTGATGCCGATGATGTCTTGACCCCGGCGCAGAGGCTGGGGAAGAAACCGTGGGCTGACGTGGTGTGTGGAGGAGCCACAAGTGTGTCTGGTCAGGTGTTCGATCGGGGGGGATGGAATCGCGCTCACAGTAGAGAGCGTGGTGGGAAAAGTAGGAAGGCTGGTAATGCGCCTATGAAAGGAGCTCCAGGGCAGCATGTAAAACCCTTCACGAAGGTTTCAGGTGTATGACTGTAAATGCAAATGGGATGTGTGCGGATGTGAAGCATTTGTGGCTCCAGGGGTTTTTGAGGCATTATGCCATAGATATTGTGTTGGTGCAGGAGCATAATTTTAAGGTTGGTCAGGATTTGAATGTGGCTGGATATCGTGTGTTTGTGGCATATTCGGAACGTTTGAAGGGTGGGGTTGGGGTCCTGATTCGGGAGACGAGCCCGTTTGTTGTAATTAGATGTGAGGGAGGGGAGGAGGGTAGGGTACTCCAGGTAGATGGATGGTGGAGGGGTGAGCGACTGGCAGTGGTTTGTGTGGGTGCGCCGGTGGAGCGTGATGTATGGGTGAAGAATGAGTTTGTGCGTGATGTTTTAATTTATTATTTGTGATCTCTTCCCTCGGTCGCAATCGTAGGCAGTGTTTGGAATTGTGTAGTACGTAGAAAGGATGTGGAGCCACGGGGGGCAGGGTGTTTTTTGGTTAGCCTAAGGGATCCTTTGCTGGGCGTGGGGTTAAGGGATGTTATTGGAGGTGGGGACCTGATGGTTGAGCATATGTTTCATAGACAGGGATACGCGGCCAGGCTAGATAGGTTATATGTGATGAGGAGTGTGCGGGTGATGAGCGTGCATATGGTAGATGCTGTATACACGGATCATAGAGCTGTTTATGCGGACTTAACTTGGGCCAGCTTGCCTAAGAGGTATCCAGGGTATTGGAAGTTAAATGTGAGACTTCTTGGGGTGGAGGAGGTGGGGTTAGATTTTGGGACAATGTGGGAGAATTTGTGGGGAGAGGGTAGGGATGTGGGTGACTTGCTGGGGTGGTGGGATGGGGTAGCTAAGGAGAGGATCCGGCAGTTTTATGTGCGATGGGGAAAGTACCAGGGTTGGGTGACGTACGGGCTGCAGCAGTATTTCGAGGGTAGGTTGCAGGGTTGTTATGAGAGGGGCGTGCAGTATCCCGTGGCAGTATCCCATGGAGGAAATCGAGTTGTTAAAAGGGAGGATTCGAGATTTGCAGAATGACAGATTTGATGCGGTGAGAGTGTAGGGTGGATTTGAAGAGGTGGTGTGGGGTGATCGCCCATCGGCCTGTGTGTTACAGAGACAGAGGCAGTGCCGTATGGCTATGGAGATTGATAGGCTGGTGGTATATGAGGACTTAGGTGGATATAGGGTGGGACAGGAGTTAAGAACAACAGAGGCGATGAGAGATTACGTGGATAGGTGGTTTGGAAGAGATTTACTGAGTGCAGGGGTGGATGTGAGGGCTTTCGGGGGCTTGGGGGAGAATGCATCTTGTGTGCTAAGTGGCAGTGATCGCATGGCATTGGGGGGAGATATTGAAGAAGGGGAGGTGTGGAGGGCTTTAGAGGGGATGGCACGAGGTAAGGCACCAGGTTTGGATGGCTTGCCCTGCGAGTTTTATGTGAGCCATTGGAGTGTGTTGAAGTCTTTCTTAGTAGCACTGATGAATACGATGAAAAGGGGAGGATGGGCAGGTTGCAGGGAACTGCAGTTGTGGTTTTAGTGCCAAAAGGTGAGTGACAAGACATGGTGCGGGACTTTAGGGTAATATCACTGCTGTGTGCTGATTATAAGATTTTTGCAAAAATTTTAGAAAATAGGCTGAAGTGTGTGGTGGATAGAGTGGTTGCGAGAGGACAATATGGTGTGTCTGGGAGGACGATGTATGACGGGCATAGTATTATAAAGAATTTTGTAGAAGGGTCGGGAGGGGAGCAGGGGGGGTGTCTTAGCGTTAGATTGGCAAGCGGCATATGATAGTGTAGAACGTGCATTGGGCAGAGACATTGTATAAAGGTGTGGGAGTGTGTGTACAGGTAAATGGGAAGTTGGGGGAGTGGGTATCCATGGGTCGGGGTATTAGGCAGGGTTGTCCCCTGTCTCAATTGTTGTTTGCCTGTTTAACAGACTCTTTCTATAGAGCGGTGGGAGCGTGTATGGAGGTGGATTGGGGAGTAGGAAGTGGAGAGCAGGGAATAATAGGGTACGTGGATGACATGACAATACTTGTGTGAACGCTGAGGAGTTTACATGCGGTAGAGGATGCTATTGCTAATTTCGCGGGGGTTACCAGTTTAAGAGTTAATGTGGGGAAATCAAAATTACTGGTCTTAGGAGATTGTGTGGGGAGAGAGAGTTGGGGATGGAATGTACGTTGGAATATAGTGGACAGGATAAAAGTGTGTGGGATAGTGTATATGGGTAGTGCTAGAGAGGCGAGGATGGTTAATTCTGGACTTGTTGTGGATCGAGTGGTGGGGTGCTTGGATGGGTTGAGACCCACTCATTTGACAGTACATCAGCGTGCGATTGTTGTGAATGTGTTGTTATATAGTAAAGTCTGGCACGTGGCAGCAGTATATCCGTTAGCAGGTCTGGATGTTACGAGGCTGTTAACCATTTTCTTTGGGATTCCGGGTGTGAATGGTTGAGTAGGAGTGTGGTTACCTTACCGGTCAACAGAGGAGGATTGGGGTTGATTGATTTATGGTTAAGAGTCAAGTGTATTTATTTAAAGTGGGGGTTATGCCGTGTGTGGGGACAAGCGGGGAGGGGCATGAATGACTTACATGAAGAAGTGTGAATGTGGTGGGGAGGGTCGGAGATGAGGGTGTGTGAAGACGTGTTGCGGGTGTTGCTGCATGTCGGGGACCCTAACAAAGTTCGGGTGGGTGTTTTAGAGCGTGCTGTAGGGGCAAAGGTAGTCGCGAAGGCTGAGGGTATCTACCCTATGTATGTGTGGGAGAATATATGGGAGAGGTTACGGTTGATGTGCGTGCGACCAAATGTGCGAGAGGTATTGTTCCGTTTTCTCCATGGTATACTCCCATCGGGTGCTGCACTTAGGGAAAGAGGGTTGATGGTGGAGGGCGCGTATCGGGTGTGCGGGGATGAAGAGACAGCATTTCATGTAGTGTATTTTTGTGATAATTTAGGGAGTATCAGGGAATGGATGGGTAAGGTTCTGAGGACAGTGGGAGGGGGTGTGATATCAGTATTGAGGGCGTTAAGTTTGGACGTGGGAGGCATAGAAGCACCTGTGCAACGTGCAATCATGTATATAACTGTGGATTTTGTTTATGTATCCTGGGCAATGAGAGGGAAGTGGGATTGGGAGGTGCACAAAAGGGTGTTGTTGGCGACCATTTATAGAATGCTGTGTTGTAATCGGGGAATATATGGAAGTCGCTGGGACCAGGCTTTTTCAGAGGGGTATCGTAGTATGAGTGTGAGAGCATTGTTAGCGTTGTGAAAGGGAGGGGGTTGAAGTTCAGGGGATGGAACGGGCTCGTCTCTGGGGTTGGGTATGCACAAGGGCTGTGTTGCTGTGTGTATCAGTGTAATGTGTAGTTGTGGTGAATGTGGTTGTGTGTGTGGATGCGGTGGTGCAGTTACTTGATTTACCTTTAGGCTTTGCCCTGGCAAACGGGGTTTTATGTGATTGTACCGAGCATTTTCTTGCTATATTATATGTGTATAGCCTGTAGATGAGTGCAGAATGCTTATGGCTTTTCTAGTTTTGTGACTGACTCGTAAGACTTGTGGTGAGGCGAGTATGTGTGACTGTAGGGAACTGGGGGGTTAGTTGGGTAAGAGTATGTACTTTGTTTTATCATGAGATTGTGATGTAGGTCTTTTCATTTATTGATTATTTGTGCAGGTTGTGAGTAACCGATATATTTATCGTAATATTCTGCTTTGTATTGTGCCTTGATAATATGTCACAGTAATATTATGTAAATAGTGTATACCTGATTGGATTATGGCTTTGTGTTTTTTTTTTACATTATATTATTGACCCTGTTACAGGGGTCACCTGCATGTTATGTCCTTGTTGTTGTTCTTGTGTAAATAGGGTTAAGATTACCCATCCTTCTTAATATTATGTTCTGCCATAAGCGATATTTTCTAGTGTATTTGTGTAACCTCTTTGTGTCTGTTAATATTGTGTTTGTTATTTTGCTATTGTACCTCCTGAGGGATTGTGATTCATAATGTTTTTATATTAAATGTATATCAACCCTATGTATTGTGTTTTAAATAAAATATATAAAAAAATATGAATGTATAGACTAAGATAATTATTTTAAGGCGAAAAATAAAGGAGCTACTGAATCTAAAAGTGAAACAATGAAAATAAAGTACTTTAGCACCTTAATTATTTAGATTTAGATTTTTAGATTTTGCCACCGAAGTGGCTAGTTTATTGTGCACCCCATATCCATCCTGTGGACGGTAGCGCGAGAGCATATGGATACACAAAAGGCCTAGGAACTAGGCCCCAAAGGGTTAACAGGAATACATATGGATTTATATCTACATATCTATAGTTCACTTATCTGTTACAAGCAAATTTAGGAAATTTGCTTAGTATATCTGGTATCTTATTTTCATTAATAAGATATCTTGACATGTCACATAGGTAAAGGAGTTACTGAATATAAAAATAAAATAAAGGAAATATAACACTTTAGCACCTTATGTGTCTAGGTAACTGAGAATCAATTACTGTTATTCACTAATATGAAAATATGAGTTAAAATTAATATTAATTATTATAATAAAAAAGAAGCGCTAAGCCACAAGGGCTATACAGCGCTGCAGGGTAGGGAAGGAAGCGAGGGTATTGGGTGGCAGAAGGGGGGAGGGATGATCAGTAGGTTACAGAAAACAGCGGGGCAGGGGATAGTGCGGGGGTAGAGGGTAGCAAGAGATTGAGGTAGAAAGGGCTAAAGGTATCAGAGTTTGTGAAGTAAGTCAGTTGTTGTCAAAAAGTCAATGAGAGACTCCTTATGAAAGGTGGGTCCATCAGCGAGAAGGGAAGGTAAAGAGAGAGCAGCGGAGAGAAGACGACGACGGAGGTAAATTCTGCATGCTCGTTGATAAAGTGGGCAGTCTAACAGAATGTGGCTGACTGATAATGGAACCTGACAATTCTCACAGAGAGAAGCAGGGCGCCTCTCCATGAGATATCCATGAGTAAGACGAATATGGCCAATGTGAAGATGGGAGAGAGTAGTCTCCCAACCTCGACACTGGTGACAAGAAGATGGCCAGTAACCTATATTCGGTTTAATAGATTGAAGTTTGTTACCAAGCAGAGTAGGCCAACGTTGTTGCCAACGGGTGTGAAGGTGGGTAGCTATTGCAGCAAAATAGTCCGTAAATGGAATACCTCTATATGAAACTGGCAGGTCATGTACTGCTGACCGTGCAGCAGTGTCTGCTCATTCATTGCCCTGTACGTCAACATGACCAGGGACCCAACAAAAAAAAATATCTTTATGCTTGGTAAAGATGCGGCATAGCCAAAGTTGGATACGGAGGACTAAGGGGTGAGGTGTATCAAACTTCTGTATAGCCTGTAAAGCACTAAGGGAGTCTGAGACAACCACAAATGATGACACAGGCATAGATGCAATATGGATAAGTGCTGCAAGAATGGCATACAATTCAGCAGTAAAAATACTAGCCAAAGATAGTAAATGCCCTCATACGACGCTGTCCGGAAACACTGCTGTGAATCCTACACCGGCAGAAGACTTAGAGCCATCTGTGTACACGGCAATGGTATGAGAATGAGAGTGGAAGTGGTCAAGAAAAAGAGAGTGGGAAGCGACCATAGACAGTTGGGCTTTCAAGCAAGGGAGTGAGAAAGAACAGACTCGAACAGCTGGAACTTCCCAGGGGGGTAGGGAAAAGTGAGATGCTACATGAACATAGAGAGGTGGTAATTGAAGAGAAGACAAGAGCGAATGCAGGTGAAGAGAGAAGGGACAGAGTAAACAGGGACGGCGAACAAATAAAGAATGTCTACTAATATCAGTGACCATTCTATAAATGGAACGATTGTGGAGATCATGAGAACGTACATAGTAGCGGAGGCAATGGGCATCATGGCGATCGGATAAAGATGGAACATTCGCTTCTGCATAGAGGCTCTCAACAGGGGAAGAGCAAAAAGCACCAAGGCATAAACGTAATCCTTGGTGATGAATGGGGTTGACGCTAGAGAGAGTAGCGTCAGTAGAGTAGATCTGGTCACCATAATCAAGTTTCAATAAAATGAGGGTGGAATGTAGGCGAAGGAGAGTTCGACGATCAACTCCCCATGAAAGATCAGCAAGGGCTTTAAGAAGGTTCAGCCGGCTGTGACAAGTTGCCTTAGAGAGGTAATGTGAGGTTTCCAGGATAACCTACGGTCAAAGAAGAGGCCCAGAAACCTGACTGTATCACGTTCAGGGATACGGGAGCCATAGAGGTACAAAGGATGATTGGAGATGACAGAGCGTCTAGTGAAAGTTATTCGGTGAGTTTTGGTACTGGAAAATTTAAACCCATGAGTGGTGGCCCAATTGGAAACACGGTCGACCACATGCTGGAGAGAAACTGTAATGAGGTGACAGTCAGCGCCTGCACAGGCAATAGCGAAGTCGTCAACATAGAGTGATGACCAAATATTTGATGGAAGACTAGAGGCCAAATCATTTATAGCAAGGGGAAAAAGTGTTGTGCTCAGAACACCTCCCTGGGGGACACCTTTAGCTTGGATAAAGTCCGGGGAGAGCACATTATTAACCCAAACACGGAAATGCCTGTCAGTTAAAAAGTTCTTAAGGAAGGTTGGTAGATTGCCTCGAAGGCCTAAAGAGTGGGCTAGGGCCAAAATATTATACCTCCAAGTTGTGTCATATGCCTTCTCAAGGTCAAAAAATATGGCAATAACTGAGTGGTTATTCGCAAAGGCATTATGAACATACATATCCAAGCGTAGTAAGGGGTCTATGGTAGAACATCCCTTACGAAAGCCATATTGGCGAGTGGAGAGACTGTTGTGTGTCTCTAAATACCACACTAAACGTCTATTTACCGGGCGTTCCATCACTTTGCAAACTGCACTGGTAAGAGCAATGGGACGATAGTGGGAGGCTTCATGTCCCGTAGTGCCTGGTTTGCGGAAAGGGAGAACAATGGCAGATTTCCACGGCTGTGGAAGAACTCCTTGTGACCAAATAAGATTGAAAAGGCGTAATAGGACTGCAAGGGCTGACTGATGTAAATGTTGTAGCATATGAATATGAATGTCGTCGGGCCCATCTGCTGATGATCGGCAAGCTTAGAGTGTTGCCTCCAGTTCTTGAAGTGTAAAAGGCACATTATACTGTTCTTCTCTGAGAGAAGAAAAGTCCAAGGGTGCTAACTCTCTGGCAGATTTTGGGGAAAAAAACGAGGGGTATAGATGGAGCCCCTGAGAAATACGGACCAAAGTTTGCCAATTTCATTGGCAACATCTAGGGGGTTTCATATCAACCCCGGAAACCCGCGAACAGGGCCGGGTCAGGAGAATATTTACCACTCAGTTTTGTACTTTTTTTCCAGACGCACTCATAGAGAAGCAAAGGTGATGGGGGAAAAAAAAACTCACCCAATGCATTTAGGTCAGGGATGACACGCGAGCGATTGCTTTCTTCTGCTTAAAATCAAGAATCCTCTTGGGGTTTCTACTAAACGGTACCTGCCCCTGCGCGGTTTCAAACGTACGCAGGGCACAAACAAAGACCACCAAAGGCCCCATTCGAAAAACCCCCTGCCCGAAGTTTGGGTGTAAATGAGAAGCTGGGGTTTAAAAAAAGAGGATGAGAAGGGGTGAAAAAGCTTCAATAGGGGACGAAAAGGACCTCCTAAAAACATTAGTTGTAGTAAATTTTCCAATTTCCCCTGAAAAATTGCCATGTGGGATACGAAGGGGGTGTGAATATGAAGGGAAAAAATGCCCAGGAAATGATCACTGTCTGAAATCCGGGAGAACAGACCGGGTGAAGTCTAATGCAGCGGAGGAAGAGCAACTGAGAGTCAATGCAAAAGAGTGGATCTGAGGATCAAAATGGTGTGAATACCTTATTTAAAACATGGAGGGGGGGGGGTAGCAAAAAAGCCTCTAACGAATGCCAGGGGAATCACAGTGACCCCCCCCCCAGGGGAAAAATGAGGGGCATTAAAATCGCCAAGTAACAAACGGTGGCGGTAATGATGAAAATGAAAGGAAAATAACCAAGAAAATCCGAGAAGGAAGAGTATAAAGAACAGAGCAAATACCACCAGCAAGTGGATATGGGCCCGCGTGTAATGCAGCAAAGTACGAACAAATACCTGATGGTACAGAAAATCAGGGTTAGAAGAAGGGGGACTTTCATTAAAAGGCCCCTCAGGGAAAAATCGAAGAATACAATAAATTAAGCCCGAGAAGGATGAAACAGCAGAAAAGCAAATTTTGGGTTCCCGTAAGCAAAAAACCAAAGGGAAAAACGGGAGAGTAACTCTAAGCTCCCCCCAAATTTCCCCTTTAGGCTCCTATATTCCACTGTAAAAAGGCCTGATTGGCAACGATAAAGAGCCCGAAAACCCCAGGTAAGGGTTCCCCTTCAGACAGAGGGGTTTGAAAAGTCCACATGCGGGGGCCGCGGAAAACATTTAAGCAGCAAGGAACGGTGCGCGCGAAAGGGTTTTGCAGATGAGGAAGGAAAAGAGAAGGAACAGAGGGGGATCATGTCCATTGATGGGTTTGGGCTTGCAAAATTTTCAAGATTGCTTCAAGGTTTTTTTAGAATTTAGAATGTTTTATGGGAAAAAATTGGAGATGGTAGGGGGGGGGATGAGTAAAGATTTGGGAAATGTAATGGACTGTACCAAAGTGGGGGGGGGGAAAGGGGGGAGTGAACGGGAAGAAGGGGAAGGGGACAGAAGAGGCAGAAACCTGGGAGGTGGCAGAAGAGGAAGAAACTTGGGAGGGAACAGGGGAGGAAGGTACAGTACGAGGAGGAGAGTGAACCTCTACACTTATAACAGAGCCAGTGAGAGGGGAAGAACCAGGTACAGAGACAGGGAAGGTAAAATGAGGAGGTGGAAGTAGGGAAGGAGGGGTTAAAGGACCTTTTTGTGACTTCTGAGAAGTAGAGGGACGATTGGGAGGAGGTGTCGTACGAGATGTCGTCGATACCAAAGCTTGTGAGGGAGAACACGAAGAAGCGAGAACAGACTGAGGCATTGAAGTAGGGACGTCTGAGCCCAGGACAGCAAAAGAATTAGATACAGGAGTGACTATGGAAGAGGTAACCACAGAGGAGGCTGCAGAAGATGGGACCCCAGAAGTGGGGGAACGTTTTGAAACACGGGAATAAGAAACATGAGGTAGTCTCCCTTGGAGGCGGAGATGAGAAACTGCCATAGCATAAGGGAGACCTGCCTCTTTGAGGTAACGGATTTCCCACTCATTTAAATAGACTTAGCAACGGCGAGAGTATGAAGGGTGAGCCTCATGACAATTAAGGCAAGAGGGAGGTCGATTGCAAGACGTATTAGAATGGTCATTGGCACCACAGACTGGGCATTTGGCTATAGATCTGCAATATTTCACTGGATGGCCAAATCGCCAGCAATTTCTACACTGTTGCAGTGTAGGGATCACCTTTTGAACTTGTAACCAATGTCCTGCTACATAAACTGAGGATGGGAGTTCACGGCTGTCAAAAGTTAAACGAGCCAAATTGCTAGGGTATCGTCTCCACCCGAGGGCAGGAAGAACACAAGTGTTTACCTTGAGGATTGGGAGATCTTGGAGTTCCAGCTGTTCAAGAATGTCATTGCCACATGTCTGGAAATTTTGTTGAACTATGGTATGGGACAGAATGACTGTACCACTACAAGAATTGAGGGAATGATGTTTTTCAATAGTGACAGGAACAGTATCGATATGGGAAAGAGAAAGATTATGAGCTTGGGTAGCATTCTGTACAGTGATGATGCGCATACCACTCTTAAGAGCATGAAAAGAAATATCTTTACCAACATGGCGAAGGAGTGCCTTGCCAATACTATGGTCGGCAAGATAGGCAATAGAGGAAGTCGGTCGTAAAGCGAAGAATTTAGTCCATTGTGCATTCTGAAACTGAGCGTGGAAAGGGAGTGCAGGAAGTGTCGATGTGTCGATCTTTTCTGAGAAGAACGAGAAGGTGGAGAAGTATCATCAGCAGGTAATTGTCGTTGGCGTTTAGGCATGGGACCAGAGTTGGTCCTACATGGAACAGGCTGGCGATTAAAAAATTGCCGCACCATAGAGGAAGAGGCTGGAAGCATAGTCAAAGGAGAGTGGAGGTCAGATAAATCAAAGGAGTCAGTTGAGACCTGAGACCTCAGTACCTGAAGCAGGTGAGGAAACAGCACCGGCAAGAGGTACAGAGGCATTAGGAGTGTCCGAAGAGTGGTCCAAAGACGAGGCGGGGTCAGAACGGGGTGCAGTATCAAGAAGGGGCCCGGGGGTAGCAGGTTCATGGACTAGGGCTTCCATGGTTAGGTTACTTCTTTCTTTTTGTTTTTAAGAAAAAAAAAGAAGGAAGAAAATAAAAATAAAAGAATAAAAGGGGGGACCGGGGAAGGATAGTTCCTAGGAGGAATGAAAGGGCCAGAAATCTCCCTCCGCACCCAAGAGGACCTCAGCACGGCAAGTAGCACAGATGCAGCATGGAACCAATGCCATACCCTATCCATCATGCCAGTAAACCAGCAACCCGGGATAGCAACCTCACATCTGCCGAGCTACCTCGGTGGACAAAAGAGAGAGGGCCGGATATCTGCCACAAAGCATACCTCCTTCAGCCACCACCCCCGGAATCCGAAAGGTGGCTTCCAGAGATACACCCGTCGCCCAAAAGATACCCAAAGCCATCCTCCGGGATACCGGAGAGGGATCGGGATATCCCAGGTAATCCAGATTCCACGGCAAACTACGCCACCGCCAAGAACCTCAATGGAATGGAATGGACCCCGGTACCCTTTCCCCTACCTAGGAACTAGCGTGCTTGTGGGAAAAAGTCCCAAAGGCCAAAAAGGAAGGGCAAAAGGGAGGGATGGGGAGGAGGAGGAAAGGAAAAAAGGGAGGATGGGGAGGATGGGGAGGATGGGATAGGGAAGGGGGGATTGGGGGGTAATTAGGTTCGGTCTGAGGAAGGAGACCGACAGGTCTAATTCCTCAGACCAAGAGCCTCTTTTCCACAACAAGGAGGCCCCCTTGAAGAGGAAAATTAATATTAAAGCTAAAAATGTACGAGGCTCTGGGTATAAGATTCAATGAGAAGTTTACTCTTCAGCACTTGGTTTAGTACCTTGTTTTTAGAACCTAATGATGCTAAGTAACATTCACTATTAAGAATATAGTTAAACAGATACTTATAATATGGTAAATAATCACTTATGACAAATAGTCAAAGACCTGACAAGCTACTAGGTTGGACGCAGTGATAATCCCTTAAGTGACGTGTCTGACCTCGCTAGGTCAAGGCATTGGCTTAAGCTGGTGGGGAGTATTGGAGCTGCCTCACAAAGACCAGTAGACCTGTTGCAATGTTCCTATTACCTATGATCTTATGTTCTTATTCTATTAGTGGGATGGATCTGTGAAGGACCTGCCTAGTATGGGCCAACAGGCCTGCTGTGTGGAAATTTATTTGGTCCCTAAAGTTCCACAGGACAGATACGGTGTACAAAGGGTTCACAGCATGGCCGTTATGGAACGGCTGAGCTGGGTGGCCCTTAAACCCACCCAAACAAAAGCGTTCTCTCCCAGATTGTCGAATGTGGATGGAAGGTACTATTAAATTTGTAGATTTACCCTTCAGGGAAGAAGTAGGTAGTTTATGGTTAGCACATTAATATTAGGATTATTAAGGCAACTGTAGATAATAATAATGTAGACCTAAGACCTTAACATAGGTAGTAATAGGCCGATAATGTAGGCAAACACTAGGTTAAGTTAGCTAGGGAGAACTGGCAGCCCTAGCTTGAAGGATGAGGCGCGGGTCTGGAAGACACGAGCTCTCCCTTCTTCAGACAGACTCCAACTGGACAAGATGTGCTGTGATCAGCAGACGGCGCCCCCCACGTGTCTTCACATTTGAGACCTGGAGAAATCTGGTAGATACCTTCCTCTGTCAGACCCATACAGTAAGACAAAACCTCCACTTTCTCTTAGGATTTCTGGCCAGTGTCTGGAGAAAAATTGTGAGCGAGTTGAACTGTAGGCCTGTATGCTGCTGGCAGTGCATGCCCAGTATGTACCAGTGTCTCTTGTCTACCTAGAAGCTAGTGTCCATGTCTGCATAGTTGTACTAGGGGATACACACCCCCTTGGATATAGGAATTTCTGAGGTGCAGGCAGGTCACTAATAACGACTGAATATTGCAGGAATTAAGGCTCCCGGTTGCACGTGGTTTCTGAGGGAAAGTCCAGAGGGGCTAAGGCTAAGCTTAGGGAAGTTGAAGATCAGGATATATGCTGCAACATCAAGTTAGTTAGTCCTTTATACGTGCATGCAGGCGAGTTTCTTGCAACATCAATCATTTATGAAAATCTGTCCTATAAGCCACTTGTGAGGCTGAGGTACCGACCTCAGAGCTCGGAGTCAACAGAGCTTGCCAGGGCAGGCGACTCACTCGGAGGCAGTCCAGACAAATTTTCACATGCTGCAGCGTTTCTCCTCTTCAAGGGGGGCTCCTTGGCGTGGTGAAGAGGCTCTTGGTCTGAGGAATTAGTCCTGTCGGTCTTCTTCCTCAGACCGAACCTAATTACCCCCCATTCTCCCCTCCCCTATCCCATCCTCCCCATCCTCCCCTTTTTCCATTCCTCCTCCTCCTCCTCACCCCTCCCTTTTGCTCTTCCTCTTTTTGGCCTTCGGGATTTCTCCCACAGGCGCGCTAGTTCCGAGGTAGGGAAAGGACCCCGGGCCCCACCCATTCCTTGAGGTTCTTGGCGGTGGCGTATTTCCCCATGGAATCTGGATTCCTGGGGAGCCCCTACCCTTTCCCCGGGTACCCGGAGTAGCTTGGGGTGTCTTTTGGGGCGACGGGTGACTCTGGAAGCCCCTTTCGATTCCGGGGGGGGTGGCCGAAGGAGGTATCTTTTGGCGGATTCCGGCCCCCTCTCTTTTCCACCGAGGACTCGGCAGATGTGGGGTTTTGCTCCCCCGGGTGCTGGTTACTGGCATGAAGGTAGGGTATGGCAGGGGTTCCCCGGGCATCGCGCTATTTAGGGTGTTGGGGTCCCTGGGCCGGAGGGATTTTTCCCGCCCCCTTTCATTCCCCGGAACTATCCCCCCCCGTTTCCCCCCTTTTTTTTTTTTTTTAAATTTTTATTTCTTTCTTCTTTTTTTTTTTTTCTTAAAAACAAAAAGCAAAGGAGTAACCTAACCAGGGCAGCCCTAGTCCATGAAACCACTACCCCCGGCCCCTCTTGATACCGCACCCCATTCTACCCTCCTTTGTTTAGACCACTTTTCGGACACCCCTATGCCCCGTACCTTTTGCGGGGCTGTTTCCCCTCACCCCTTCAGCCCGGGGGCTTCGACTGACTCCTTGATTTGCTGAACCCCGCTCCCCTTTTGACATGCTCGGGCTTCCCCCTCTACGGTACGGCAATTTTCAATCGCCCACCCTTTCTTTCCGGGACCAACCCGCCTACCCCTAAACCCAAACCCAAACTCCGATGATGCTCCGCGTTCCCTTCCCATTTTTACCGGAAAAACCGACACGTCAAGCACCCCCCTCTCCACCTCAGTTGGGACCACACAATGACTAAATTCTTTACTTTTAAGACCAACTTCTTTTTTCTCCCTCCCTTTTTCTGACCATAGTATTCCCAAAAGCGCCCCCCTCGTCATGTTGGCAAAGGATTTTCATTTCACGCTCTAAAGAGGGGAAACGCGCATCGTCACTGTCCAGAATGCTACCCAAGCTAATGATTTTTTCTCTCCTTTCGAATATCGATCACTCCTATCACTATTAAAAAAACATCTTTCCTAAACTTGTAGTGGTACGTCATTTCTGCCCCATCCATACCCCAAACAGA
The DNA here is from genome assembly GCF_026875155.1 of Cherax quadricarinatus. Lineage (NCBI taxonomy): Eukaryota > Metazoa > Arthropoda > Malacostraca > Decapoda > Parastacidae > Cherax > Cherax quadricarinatus. The sequence continues at coordinate 84,324,988 of NC_069404.1, forward strand.
ATTTCCAGTCTTTTGGCAATGACATTTTTACACTGGAACTCCAGGATCCCCCAAATCCTCAAAGTAGAAAAATTTTCCCCTTCCTGCCCGGGGGGGAGACTTTCCCCTTTGCAATGGGGCTCTTTTAATTTTTGACAGCCGAGACTCCCGCCCTCGTAAAAGTCGGGGGACACGTTAAAATTCGAAAGTGATACCTACACCGCAACAATGTAAAAATTTGCGGGCGTTTTTCACCCCCAAAAAATTGCAACTATGGCCGAATGCCCAGTCTGTGGTGCCGACGACCACTAAAACATCTTGCAGTAAACCTCCACTTCCTTTAATTGTAAGAAGCTCCCCCTTTCGTACCCCGCCGTTGCCAGTCTACTTAAATAACGTAAAATCCGTTGCCTAAAAGAGGCAAAGGTCCCCAATGCTACGGAAATTTACTCACTCCGCCCCCAAAGGGGAGACTACCCCGTGTTTTCTTATTCTCGTTTTCCAAAACCCCCCCCCACTTCGGGGGTCCCATTTCGCAGCCTCCTCTTTGTTCCCCCTCCCATAGCCACTACGGCACTAATTTTTTGCTGCCCTTGGGCTCTGACGCCCCGACTACAACTCATCGTTCTCACATTTTCGCGCCTTCCCCTCACAACCCCCAGTATCGACAAACCTCGACACCCTAAACCATCCCCCTCACTCAGAAGTCCAAAAAACCCACTTGCCAAATCTTTTTTCCCCCTTCCCCCTTCTTCCACCTCCCACTTTACCTTTTCCAGCTCTTACCTAGTTTTTCCCCCTCTCCGGGCTCTATTACAATGTGGGATTCCCCTCCTCCCACAACCTTCCACCCCCTCCCCCCCAATTTCTCCCTCTTCGTCACCTCCCCGTTTCTGCTCTTCTGCCCCCCCCCCCACATTTCCACTCCAGTCCCTTACACTTTTTCCCTCCCCTCTATTTTGGGGTACAGTCCATTACTGTCCCAACTTTACTCCCCCTCCTCCTCCTATCCCAGTATGGTCTCCCTACATCTTTGAATTCAGAAACACTTAAAAGCCTTTCAAAATATACTCAGAGACAAACCCTTCAAGACCTGATTCACTTCCTGTTCTTCCTTTTTCCCTCCCCCCTTCACAACCCCTTCTTCGAAATGCCCGTTCCTTCGCTACTTGAACATCTTCCAATCCCCAACACGTTGATTTTTTTAACCCCTCTATCCGTGGGGCCTTTACCTACAATTCCTGAATTTTCTTCATCCCAATCAGGCCTATTTACAGGGGAATATCCGGGGCCTCAGGGGTAATGGGGGGCTTCAATTTTCTTTCCAGGTTTTCCCCGTTGTTTGCTACAAGAACCAAAATTACACTCGGCTGTTTTCCAACCTATCCGGGCTATAATTTTTTGTATTTTTCGGACCCTTTTTCCAAGGGGCCCTTTTAATAAAAGTGCCCTTTTTCAACGCAATGATTTTCCGTACTGTCAACTATTTGCCCAAACCTCGCTGCATTAAAACACTGCGCCCGTATCTACTTAATAAGTGGTTTACAATATGTTCTTTATACCCTCTCCTTTTTTCCGACTTTCTATCCCAATTTGCCTTTCTTGTTTCACCTACCACCACCACTTTTACTTGGGTTTTTAATGCCCACCATTTCCTCGGGGGGGGCTCATTGTGACCCCGGGGGCATTCATTGGGGGTTTTCTTGCCTCTCCCCCCCCCAAATTTTTTAAATAGGGGGTCTCCCCCCTTTGACCCGTACTCATACTCTCTCTTGCATCATCTTCACTGCCTTCCCCACGCCAAAAATTCACCTGGGCTTTCTACCAACTTACATGACACGACATTTTTCCCTCATTCTACTTCCCTTCCTATTTTACCACCTTTCCAGCCCTCGCTGGCAATTTTTCGGGGAAATGGACTTACTCACACCCCCACTGCTTTTAAAGGGGGTTTCCCCCTTCTCCTCCATTGTGAGCCCTACACATCCTCGACACAGTTTATACCGCAGCTTCTCATCTATACCCCCAAAACCCCAGCAGGCTTCTCAGAAGGCGGGCCCTTGGGGGTCTCCCCTTTTGCTCGTGCAATTTTTGAAACGCTCATGGGCAGGTACCGTACAAAAGAACCCTGAGAGACTTGTTGATTTTTTAACAAAGCGTGCGATCACTCGCCGTGTCATCGTAAGCTAAAAGCACTTGTTGCGAGACATGTTTCCACCACACCTCTGCTTTTTCTAGAGGAAACTGAAAAAAAGGGGGAAATGATGGGAAATACTCTCCTGACCCGCTCCGTTCTACGGTCACGGTGTTTGATTAGCAAAACCCCTCGCTTGCCATTGAACTGGCCACATCGGTCCGATTTCCCGAGGGCTCCATCATGCCCCCCGTTTTTTTCCCAAAGTCTCCAGAGAGTTAGACCCTTGGACTTTTTTTCTCTCGGAGAAGAACATAAAATGTGCCTTTTTACACTTCAAGAAATGGGGGCAAAAGCCTCAGCTTCCGACATCGGGGAGCTGGGCCTGATAACATTTAATTCGTAGTTAAACATTTACTCTCAGCCCTTGTAGTCCTTACACCTTTCAATCTTATTTGGGCACAAAGGGGTTCTTTTCCCCACTGTGGGAAAAACTGCCCTTGTTTTTCCCTTTCCGAAACCGGGTACTACAGGGCATATGCCTCCCACTATCGCCCATCGCTCTTTCTGGCAGTTTTCAAAGTGATGGAAAAACCTCGTAAACGACGTTTAATGGGATTTAAGACTCACAACATCCCTCCGCTAGTCAATATGGCTTGTAAGGGGCGTTTACCATAGACCCCTTTCACCTTTGGGTAGTATTCTAATGCCTTGCAAATAATCACTCAGTTAGCCATATTTTTTTTACCTTAGAAGGCATAGAAAACAACTTTGGGGTATAATATTTTGGCCCAGGCCCCCTTCCTTTGGGCCCCCGAGGCAATCTACCATCCTTCCTTAAAGCTTTTTTTCTGACAGCATTTCCTGTTCGAGCAAAAATGTTCTTTCCCCCGGGCTTCGTCCAAGCTGAAGGTGCCCTCAGGGGTGGTTCTAAGCCAACACTTTTTCTCCTTGCTATAAATATTTTGGCCTCGTTTTTCCACCCAAATTTGGGCATCACTCTATGTTGATGACTTCCTATTTCTTTGCAGGCGCTGACTGTCACCTTATTGCAGTTTCTCTCCAGCATGCGGGCGACCGGTTTCCACTTGGCCACCACACATGGTTTAAATTTCAAGACCAAAACTCACCAAAATTTCTTTCACTAGACCCTGTATCTCCGATCCCTTGTATCTCTATGACCCCGTATCCCCAACGTGATACAGTCAGGTTTCTAGGCCCTTTTCTTTGCCTCTTAAAATGGAAACCCCATTACCTCTCTGAAGGCAACTTGTCACAGCCGCTAAACCTTTTTAAAACCCTTGCTCACTTTCCGGGGAGCATCGTCGAACCTGCTTCGCCTACACAGCCCCCGTTTTTTTCGAAACTCGATTAGGTGACCAAATTTTCCGCGGGCCCCTCCTGCTACTCCTCAAACCCCAACTCACCACACCCCGGCTTACGTTTGTGCCTTTGTTTTTTTGCTCTTCCCCGTTGAGACCTCTATACAGAAGCAAATTTCCATCCTTGTCTGATCGCCGTGATACCCATTGCCTTCGTTACAGACCTCTCACGATCTACACAATCCTTCCATTTTTTAGAATGGGCACCGATTTATAGACATTCTTTATTCGCCCCCCCCCTGTTTGCTCCGCCCTTTTCTCTTCGCCTACATTCACTCCTTTTTCTTCCCTTATTACCACCTTTTTATGTTCATTAGCATCTCACTTTTTCCCCCCCCCCTGGGGAATTTTCCCGCTGTTCGGGTCTTTCTTTTTCACTCCCTTTCTCAAAGCTCAACTGCCTAAAGGGGCCCGCCCCCTTTTTTTTTGATCACTTCCACCCCATTCTCATCCACCCCTTTACACAGATGGCTCTAAGTCTTCAACGGGCCCGGATTCGCGCAGTTTCCGACAAAACGTCGAAAAGGGGCAATTTTCTACCTCACTAGCATTTTTTCGCTGAACTTACCATTCTTGCGCACTTATTCCCACGCTCATGCCTGTGTCACATTTTTAGTATCTCAGACCCCCTTAGGCTCTACAGCTATACGAAAATTTGATACATCTCATCCCCCCGTTTTTCCGTATCCAACTTTGGCTACGCCGTATCCTACCAAAAATAAAGATAGTTTTTTTTTGGGTCCCTGGTCAGTCACGACAGGCAAAAGAACAGGAACACTGCTGCGGGTCCATATATGACCTACCAATTTCCTATGGAGGGTTTCCATTTCTGGACATTTTGCTGCAATAGTACCCCCTTTGCACCCGTTGGCAAAAACGTTGGCAACCGCCGGTAACAAAATTTATTCTATTAAAACCGAGCTATTTTCTGGGCCCCTTCTTGATCAGGGCCCAGGTTGGGAACCATCTCTCCGCCTTCGCATTGGGCCCACTCGTTTTTCTCATGGGGATCTCAGGAGAGGGAAACCCCGTTCCTCTCTGTAGCATTCAATTTTCCAGTATGATACCACATTCTGTAGACGCCCTCTCAACAACGAGCACGCAGAATTTTTCCTCCCGTCGTCTTCGTTCTACTACTCTCTCTTTACCTTCCCTTCTTGCTGATGGACCCTCCTTTAATCCTGACTCTCTCATTGACTTCTTGACAACGACTGATTTACTCCACAAACTCTGATGATACTTTTCGCACTCCCCTCAGCCCTTTCTAGTTCAGTCTCTTGCTGCCCTTTACCCTTTCACCATCCACTACCCCGCTGTTATCCGTAACCTATTACTCATCCATCTCCCTTTTGCCACCTGATGCCCTCGCTTCCTTCCTGCCCTGCAGCGCTGTATAGTCCTTGTGGCTTAGCGCTTCTTTTTGATTATAATAATAATAATGCAGCGTTTCTCCTTTTTTATGTTCTTATGTTCTAAATATAAGGACAGGGTATATTGTACTCTACTACAGCACTATACATGGTTGATATTATGTTGAGATAAGGCTTAACAATATTGTCAGACCAGTGATTGTGAGGACATACGCTAGCTCTTGTTCATTTATTTCAAACCTACAACCCAAATCTGATAATTTTACCATATTATTATTATTATGCGTAAAACACTGATTGCTACATTGTTATCACGTTTAAGTTTTCGGAGTCTGTATAGCAGGCTCTGTCACTTTTTAGTTAGGCACTCATTAATATACACATTACTCATTTTCTTAATGGAGGAACTTGTTAGGTCCTTTTTTACAGTAATGGAACTGAATCTTAACATAATACTTCTTTTGACGGACTGATTACATCGACTCAAGGCTGAGGGACTGATTACCTCAAGCTCCTCCTGTACTTCACTATTCTCCTTTGTATGGACTGATGAAGCCACTGGCAAAACGTTTCCTCAAAGATATCTAAGAGTTGCACATGTGTGCAATTTATCAATGTGGGTTAGTGCAGCAGTAAAAGCATTTAGGCCATAATGAAAGCTGAGGTAGGCCAGGGGACTGCAAAGATACGGGAGCAGCCGCTGTTGTAGTCACCGCCACCTCGACGGTGTTGATGATGAGAATAACAGAGGTAGAGTTAAAAATGTCTGAGGAATGCTAAAGGAAGTATTATTAAGTTTTTGTAACAAATTGGTTGCTGTCACCAAGTCAGAGTCTAAGGCGGGGTTGTCAGCAAGGAGGGAAGATAAATAAGGGTATTAGAGTGGCGACAACGTTGGAGGTAAATCCTGCTCGTTTCCTAATACAGGACAGTCCAATTTAATATGGGAAATTTAAACTTTAATTTGTGTATCCAGTAAACATGATCTCATAGTCCACTAAACTTCAAAGTACCAGAGTAGCTGGTTTTAATTTTATAATTATTAATGTCAGGTCTAGCTTATTTGTGAATTATAATCAAGGGGAAAGCGCTAAACCCGTAGGATTATACAGCACTTGTGGGGGATGTGGAAGGCATTCAGGCTTAATTCAGGGAACTGGAGCACAGATTCAATTCCCTAGAACAAGATCACCTCGCCAGCATCAAGGAATCTTCCTCGAGGGGAGCTTTTTATGAAAGAGGAGAGGAAGTAAGTCCTACTTACCTCAACCAAATTACTTGCAGGTAATTCAGGTAATGTCCTGTAAACTTCCAGCATGTGATTTGCTAATAATTTTTTACAGCCCTGAACATCAACATGACCAGGAAGCCATCAGAAAACGTTTTGCTGGTAATGCAGCACAACCCAAGTTGTATACAAAGAACTAGGATGAGACGAATCAATATTTTTAATAGTTTGCAAAGCACTAAAGGAGTCAGAATTACAAATATTGAGGTAGGTATAGATGCAATATGGATAACTTATGAGAACTGCATACAATTCAGCTGTAAAAATGTTAGCCGAGTCTAAATGGTCTCACTATGCTGTCCAGGAACAATGCTGCAAACCTAACACCATCAGAGGATTTAGAACCATCAGTGTACACTGACAGCATGAGAATGAGACCCAAAGTGATTAGGAAAAACAGAATGAGAAGCAACTGTAGGTATTTGGGCTTTTGCGCACAGCAGTGGGGGGGGAAGCACAGACACGAACTATCGAAACCTCCCAAAGGGAAAGTGAAAAGGTAGAAGCTAGATGGACATATAGAGGCGGCAACTGAAGACAAGACTAGAGCGAGCAAAGACGAAGAGAAAAGGGACGGAGTAAACAGGCAGTGAAGAAATAATGGACCTCTGCTAACGTGTTACTATCCTGTATATAGAAGAATTGTGAAGGACTTGAGAGTGGGCAGAACAGTGGAGGCAATGAGCATCACTGCGATTGTTTAAGGATGGAACATTTGCCTCTGCATGTAAGCTCTCAACGGCGAGTGAAAAGCACCCTAACAATCCCTGATGGTAGACGAGATAAAGTCTAGAAAGAGTTGCAGATGCTACTGAATATGCCTGTCACCATACTTCAGTTTCGGTAAAATTAGGGCTGAATGCAGCCAAAGGAGAGTCCGACGATCTGACAAGTCCACTGTGTACTTGTAAATGTGGTACGCAAAGAAGCAAGTCATGTAGGTCGTTTCTGAGTGGAATGAGCAGAAATCACAGCAATGTCATCAGCAAATAGTCTGGAACGTTGAGGCGTAGGACAGCAGACAGCCGACCTCAGGCAGGTGGGCGATCCTAAAATTGTCGCACTGTATTTAGGGAGAGCCGGTTGCATAGTCAAAGACATGCAAGGGTCAAAGGCACTAGAAAAGATGGGCGGAGCCTCTGCACCTGGAGTAGGTGGCAAAGCATCACCGTTATATTCATGGAAGCACTAAACCCGTAGGGTTATACAGCGCCTGTGGGGAGGGGATGAAGATATTCAGGCTTAATTCAGGGAATTGGGGCACAGATCCAATTCCCCAGATCAAGAGCCCCTCACTTGCCCCTCCCTTCAAGGGAGCAAAAAAAGAATTGCCCAGTAACGAAACTGGGTCACAACAGGATGCAGTACCAGAAACGGGCCTGGGAGGAAGGAAAACCCCTAGAACAAAGTCTCCATGATAGTGGAACTTTCCTTATTT
>NC_069404.1:84337578-84356712 GCF_026875155.1 Cherax quadricarinatus
CATATTTAAAACTAGTATGAGAGGTGAGAAGTCTCCCAAACTTATCACAAGTCACAGTAGGATCCTCTCCAAAGATGATGGCAAGCATTTAACTTAAGGGCAGCAGTATAATGTAGCCGAGAATGAACATGCCTGTTGATATGGTATACCAACGAACACAAGCAGCATGCTCAGTGAATGATTCATCAGGAAAGGGATCAGAAGAATGCAACAGCAAACTGAAACAGAATGAACAGCCAAATGAATTTTAGGCTCTTGTAACCTGACATACTGGGGAAAACTGGGAGAGCAACACCTGGAGCTCTCTCCTATTACCAGAGGCCACGAACATTCCATTGCAAACAAGTCATTATTTACAAAGTCAGGAACACCATTAATAAGCAATAAAATCTAGGGGCTGTTAGGGTCAGCGAAGTCAATGTGTGGAGGCAACGGTGTGTACGTGAGGAATCTAAATGCTGTGAAGCAAAGAGATTGCCACAAGGGTTAAAAAAAAAAAGGGGGGGGGGGTAAAGGGAGGCACGGTGTCCATAGGGGGTTTCGTCTCCACGATATAGTTGGAGATAGCGTCAAGTCTGTCTATAGGGAAGATGCTGATACAATTTCAAGACAGGCGAGGTCGAGCAAGTAGAGATCGAGGAGACCGGGGGGGGGGGGGATAAGGGAACAACAGAAGTCAAGAGGTGGAGAGTATGAACCTAGAGATGCTCTGGCAGGGGCAGAGTTCTGCAGTGAAACAGAGGAAGGAGGTTGGAAGGTAACTGGACAAGACTGGAATGGATGGGGGATAAGATGGGGGGGGGGGACTAGAGGGAGAGGGGTGATCCTCCACCTTCCTGAGTTGGAAATAGGGGAGAGAACCAGGAACCGAGGCTGAAAAGGAAAACAGTTGGGAAATTGTAAGCACTGGAGTGCAAAGAGACTTGGGCTTACAAGATGGGTGTAACTTTACAGGTGATTGGCACTAAGATGCAGGCATTGTAGAAAAACTAGTGGGAGAGAAGTAAAAGTAGGAATAGGTAAGGTGGTCAGGGTAAAACTGCAGAATTAGAGATGAGGGTGACCCCAGAAGACAAGACTCTGGAGGAGCTGGTAGGCGGGGGATTCGGCCAAGGTTGGAGGTCTCCTAGCTACTCAAGAATAAGGGACATTGCAGATTCTCCTGAAGGCAAAGCAGAAAGCCATAGCATAATTAAGGCCTTTGCTCTCCATAGGACAATGGATTTCTCCTTTATTAAGGCAGACCTGATATCGGCAGGAAAAAAATGAGGTTCATTGCAATTGAGAAGTGGGAGGAAGATTGCAAGATGTATCAGCACTATCTGCAGCACCAGACTGGGCACTTACAGATCTGCAGTATTTAGCAAGGTGTCTTAAGCACCTGCAACTTTGACATTGTTGGGGGGAGTAGGGACCACTTTACAGACTTCTAGGCGATGGCCTGCAATATAAACAGGAGTTCACGGCAGTCAAAGGTTAAGCCGGTAATGTTACTGTAAAGCGCTTCTGCCCGTGAGTGGGCAGAACATATGTACCTACTTCGAGAATTGAAAGGTCCTGAAGGGCTAATTGCTCCAAAATATCACTTCCAAACTATACGATACATGGTAAAACCACTGTACGAGTTGGGAGTAGCGCACTTGTGAACTGATTGGAATATCAATGGAAACAAGATGGGAAAGCACGAGCTTTTTGTGCATTCTGGACTAATGTGAGCACCACTTCGAAGAGCGTGAAAGGATATTTTGGTCAACGTGTCATAAAAGCTTTAATCTTCCTGACCATAGTACTGGTAACCTGTTAGAGAAGTCTTTTGTAGGGAAAAGAATTTAGTCCACTGCATACTTGTAAACGCTGCATAAAGGAAGTGGGTGTCCCATAGATGGTCTTTGGATGGAATGAGCAGACATTCCAGAACAATCGGCAAATGGTCTGGAACGTTTAGGCATAGTACTGTGGACGGCCAGACCCAAGGTAGGCAATCCGAAAACCTGTCTAGCCATATTCAGGGACGCTGGATGCATAGTTAAAGGTATGCAAGAGGTAGAGGCACTGATGGGGGTGGAGCCCTAACAGCTTGATCAGGTGGCAGAATCAAGAGCAGAAAGTACAGGAGTATGGGAAGTCTAGATAATGGTCCAATAAAGCCAGGTCAGAACAATGTGGGAACGGAAAAGAACCTGGGAGGAGCCGGCAGTAATCACAGAATGAAGATGGATAGCGGTGCTTTAAAAAAAAATTACTAGAAGGCACTAAAGGGCTGCAGGTTTCCCTCTCCCTCCAGCCGAGAGGACCTCAAAAGTAGTGCAGCTGCAGCCTGGAACCCGTGCCATACCCTACCCTTCACGCCAGTAAACCAGCACTCTGGGATAGCAACCTCATCTACTGAGGCACCTCAGCAGACAAGAGGGGTGATCTGAAATCCTCGTCAAAGCATACCTCCATCTACTTTCACCTCCCAAAACTGACAGGCAGCCTTGTAGAGATAAGTCCTCTGCAGGACACTCCCACCTACTTCCCAGAAGTCTGGGAAGGGAGCAGGGCACCTCCAGGCAACACAGATTCCACTGCAAACTACACCACACCCGAGGAACCTCAGCTGGATGAACTCCAGCACACTTTCCCCTACCTAGAAACTAATGCCAAAGGGAAGGACCCCAGAGGCTACAAATGGGATGGGGATAGGGTAGGGAGGCTGGGGGAGGATATAATTAGGTTTGTTCTGAGTTACTGTGTCCAATTCCTCAGACCAATAGCCTCTTCACCACAAGGAGCCCCCCCCCCACTCAAAAAGGTAAACACCACCAGCAACGCAGAAGCAGTGTGGAACCTGTGCTATACCCTACCCTTCACACCAGTAAAAACTGGTACTCCAGGATAGCAACCTCACACTGACCAGCAGACAGAAGAGGCCGGGTGGACATCCACCACAAAGCATACTTCCCTTTGCTGCCACCTCAAAACCCACAGGCAGCCTCTGGAGATACACTAGTCATTTGCAGGACAAGTCACCCCCACCCCTTTGAAATCAGGGAGGGGAGCAGGGCTCTTTCCGTCTGTCCAGATTCCATGGACAACAACTACACCTGAGGGACCTCATGGAGTGGGATGGACGAACCCCAGCACACTTTCCCCTATCTAGGAACTAATGCCTGAGGGGAGGACCCCAGAGGCTACAAATAGTTTAAGGGATGGGGAGGACAGGAGTGGGGAAGGGGACTTGAGTTGGAGGAAGACCAAAGGGTGTAACTTCAGCCTGAGCCCCTTCACTATAAGGAGGCATCTCTCCCACGAGGTGTGAACCTCAGGCATGGGCCAATTAGAGATTTTGTTTATGGCATTTTATATATTCATTTAACCCAAATTATGAGGTCACATGCTAAATTAGAAAGGGTCAGTGTTAATATATCAGGACACTTCAAAATATTGATGGCATTATAATATGAACCCATAGGTTAAGTCATACACCATGTAGGCAATAGGAAACAATCAAGTTTTATGGAACAGACATATGAGCCCCTCACCAACGAAGGCATCTTATGGGTAAATCAGCAAAAAATAAGATAGGAAAAAATTATAAAAGTTTTAGCATACAGTAGGTTTAAGAAGTGCATGAATCTTAAATACAGTGATATTGGTTAAGGCTTCTTTCCATCTGCTAGCTCAATCCTAAGAATTTTAGTTAACTTTAAAATTATTTACCTCAAGATTGAAACTGATGAGTTTAGCATTTGCAATAGTGCAATACATTGGTTATAATATAAAAATTAAGCACTAAACCCTGAAGGGTCACTTCTAAACTAAACTGCTTAAACAGGTAATCTCGGTGCAATCAGGTGTTCAAAATTAAGGAAATTCAATCTATGCCCAGCTTGGCCTTTGCCATCTTTCCAAAAGCTACAGCACCAGGATCGTTGATCTCAGCATAGCCTGGTAGGGTTGACTTGCACTTCTCCAACCAGGCAGCCACATTAGCATGCTTGCTAATGTCTATTCCCGAAGCCTCAAAGGTAGAGACTGAAGCCACGAGAACGTTGTCTGCAACCGTGACATTATCGCCGACGGCCCACTCGTGACCGGCCAGGAAGTCGTTTAACCATCCCAGCGCCTCATGAAGAGCTTCTAGCTTAACTGGGTCAACTTTCTCCTCTCCTCTGAACATTACTGGGTACTGTGCAAAGAAGGTATAAAATGAACAAGTTTTAAATAGTTTACCACCTGCAAAATGTCCTAAGCACTGTGGGAGTACACCTTTCTCCCTAAACCAGTATTTGGAATTTACATTGAATAGGCTTCCTATTCAAAGGAGAAAAACATTACTGTCAGATGAATGTATGTCAAATATCAAAATTACCACTCACCACATACTCTCCAAAGCGGTGGTAGAGTGTGCCCATGTCGAAGTATAGGAGACGATCTATAGTGGCACGGGTCTTTGGGTCACTGGGATACAGCGAGTCTTCCTTGCCATACTGGCTAATTAGGTACGTGCAGATAGCACGGCTGGGAAAGATTAAATATTTTTAACACATTTAGGGTTCTAAAGTTTACAATTAATGGTCAGCAATGACTTATTGTTGCCTTAACATTTCAGCATTTAACCGATCTTTAGGTATTAATATTTTCTTGCCGACAAGTTCAGTATAAATTTAGTAAAACATGAAAACAAAATTAAAGACATATTCGATAAGTGCACCCCCACAAATACCTGTTTAGCAGTTTTCATTAGTTATGGCGCCTCTGCTAGCTATTGTGCATTTCATACCTTTAGAGTTAAACAAGATCAAGGTCACAATAGGTATGTCATACACAAGGGAGCATAGGTAACTAATAGAAAAAAAAAAATAGCCATTCAGCATTTTACGATCCAGTTTGTAAACAGTACAGCAAGGAATAAGTATTGAGATTAAAAAGCCCTAACTGGGTGGTGGCAATCTTAGTTTAGCTAACCGAGTCAAGATTAGAGCAAAAAGAATCAAGAACCTATTAATGAGGATTTTCCATATACTGCAAGGTTTACATGGAAAGGTCAAGGTTGTCCAAACATGCAACCCAAGATACAATGCTCCAGTGCATGGCCCTGTGTCCACTGTTTTAAGCAGCATCATACAACCCATACCGAGATTCTTATAGCTTAGCCTTTGTCTAACAGCAACAGCTTTCAATTTACCAGCCTTGTGACTTCCTCCATAGGTTTAACTTCATGCAGAATCACTTAAAAATCCTGAACTTTCAAAGTGCTTTTGAGATTTCACATTATCAAGGAACTGTAAAAATAAAGATAAGCAGAAGGCATACAATGAAGAGATTACACCTCAGTCAACTTAACACCTGACCTGTTAAAATTTTTACTCAATTTCCTAAATGTTGAACATAAGTGAACACAATTGTTTATTAAAATATGATGCTATTTGGACCCTTCGAGAAATTTCGAGCGAGAGGGTGTAGACGAGTTGCAGAGCGATGGCAGGGGAGACGCCATATTGAATTTAATGTGTGAACACTACTTAATTGTGCAATGTAACGAGGCATTCGCAAAGGTCAAAAGGCATATACCTGCTTCAATCCGTAATTTAGAAATTGCCAACACGTTCCCGCTGAAAAATTGGGATAGCGAGGAAAATCCTTACAATTCGGCAACCAGGACATAACAGACCAGTGAATCCTAAGAACACAGCTAAGTGACTTATGTACAGTAGTTTTTGCAATGGCTATCTTAAATCTTGGCTGTAGAAGTAATGTTTGGGTGTTCTATCAGCATTACGAGTCTAGTAATTAAATGGCAAGCATTAATACAAATTTCTTTTGTGTACCCAGCAAGGCTAATCATAGTCCACATTTTATAATTTACCTTTACTGGTTTAATATTTAAATTATTCATTTAATGTCAGGTGTAGCTTTTTGCGAGTGGGCATCAAGGGAGTTACAGTTCAGCAGTCTGCTGTGACAAGTCCTACTTACCTCGCCCAAATTAGCAGTTAATTCAGGAAATGCCCAACAAGCCTCCTGGTCACAATTCATAACGTGAATTATGTATTATAATAAGAAAGAAGCACCAAGCCACAAGGGCTATACAGCGCTGCAGGGTAGGGAAGGAAGCGAGGGTATTGGGCAGAAGGGGGAGGGACGATTAGGAGGTTACAGAAAACAGCAGGGCAGGGGATAGTGCAGGGGTAGAGGGTAGCAAGAGTGAGGTAGAAAGGGCTGAAGGTATCAGTTTGTGGAGCAAGTCAGTTGTCAAAAATTCGATTAGAGTCAGGATGAAAGGTGGGTCCATCAGTGAGAATGGGAGGTAAAGATCAGTGGAGCAAAGACGACGTTGCAGGTAAATTCTGCGAGCTCGATGATAAAGTGGGCAGTCTAAGAATGTGGCTGAGAACTGAATCTGGCAATTCCCACAGGAGCAGGGCACCTCCACAAGATATCCACAAGCAAGACTAGTATGGCCAATGCGAAGGCAGGAGAGAGTAGTCTCCCAACTTCGACACTGGTGACAAGACGATGACCAGTAACCTATACTGTTTAATATAACAGTTTATTGAGCAGAGCAGACCAATGTTGTTGCTAATGGGCGTGAAGGTGGGTAGCTATTAAGAGCAAAATAGCATGGAAATGGAACACCTATGAAATTGGTAGGATATTTACTGCTGACTATGCAGCAGTGTCTGCCTGCTCATTGCCCTGTATGTCAACATGACCAGGAACCCAACAAAAAACTATCTCCATGCTTGGTAGAGATACGGCATAGACAAAGTTGGATACGGAAAACTAGAGGGCGAGGTGTATCAAATTTCTGTCTAGCCTGAAGAGCACTAAGGGAGTCAGAACCACAAATGATGACAGGCACAGATGCGATACGAATAACTGCTGCAAGAATGCCATACAATTCAGCAGTAAAAATGCTAGCCAAAGATAGTAAATGCCCTCACACGACAGTCTTGAAACTGTTGCAAATCCGACAGAAGATTTAGAGCTATCTGTGTACACTGCGATGGCATGAGAATGAGTGGAAGTGGTCAAGAAAAAGAGCAGGAAGCCACCGTAGGCAGTATGGCTTTTGAGCAAGGGAGTGAGAAAGAACAGACCCGAACAGCTGGAACTTCCCAGGGGGGGTAGGGAAAAAAGATGCTACATGAACATAAAGGCGGTAACTGAAGGGAAGACAAGAGCGAATGTAGGTGAAGAGAGAAGGGACTGAGCAAACAGGGCCAGCGAACAAATAACGAATGTCTTGCCTGAGTTTACCTGGAGAGAGTTCCGGGGGTCAACGCCCCTGCGGCCCGGTCTGACCAGGCCTCCTGGTGGATCAGAGCCTGATCAACCAGGCTGTTACTGCTGGCTGCACGCAAACCAACGTATGAGCCACAGCCCGGCTGGTCAGGAACCGACTTAGGTGCTTGTCCAGTGCCAGCTTGAAGACTGCCAGGGGTCTGCTGGTAATCCCCCTTGTGTATGCTGGGAGGCAGTTGAACAGTCTCGGGCCCCTGACACTTATTGTATGGTCTCTTAACGTGCTAGTGACACCCCTACTTTTCATTGGGGGGGATGTTGCATCATCTGCCAAGTCTTTTGCTTTCGTAGCGAGTGATTTTCGTGTGCAAGTTCGGTACTAGACCCTCTAGGATTTTCCATGTGTATATAATCGTGTATCTCTCCTGCCTGCATTCCAGGGAATACAGGTTCAGGAACCTCGAGCGCTCCCAGTAATTGAGGCATTTTATCTCCGTTATGCGCGCAGTGAAGGTTCTCTACTAATATCAGTGACCATTCTCTAAATGGAAGGATTGCAGAGATCGTGAGAGCGCACAATGGGCATCACTACGATCAGACAAGGATGGAACATCTGCTTCTGCATAGAGGCTCTCAACAGGGTAAGAGCAAAAATCACCAAGGCATAAATGTAACCTTTGGTGATGGATGGGGATTAAGGCTCGAGTAGCAGGAGAGGCCGCTGAATAGATCTGGTCACCATAATAGAGTCCTGATAAAATGAGGGCTGAATGTATGCGAAGGAGAGTTAGACGATAAGCTCCATGAAAGATGAGAGGGTTTTTAAGGTGGTTCAGCCGGCAGTGACAAGTTGCCTTTAGAGATGTAATGTGGAGTTTCCAGGATAACCTACAGTCAAAGAGAAGGCCTAGAAACCTGGCTATCACGTTCAGGGATACGGGAGCCATAGAGGTACAACTATTATAATAAAGAAGTGCTAAGCCACAAGGGCTATACAGTGCTGCAGGGTAGGGAAGGAAGCGAGGGTATTGGGCAGCAGAAAAGGGGAGGGATGATCAGTAGGTTACAGAAAACAGCAGGGCAGGGGTAGAGGGTAGCAATAGATTGAGGTAGAAAGGGCTGAAGGTATCAGTTTGTGAAGTAAGCCAGTTGTCAAAAAGTCAACGAGTGTCTGGATGAAAAGTGGGTCCATCAGTGAGAAGGGAAGGTAAAGAGAGCAGCGGAGCGAAGACAGAGGTAAATTCTGCGTGCTCGTTGAAAAAGTGGGCAGTCTAACAATGTGGCTGACTGATAATGGAACCAGACAATTCTCAAGAGCAGGGCGCCTCTCCACGAGATACCCATGAATAAGACGAGTATGGCCAATGCAAAGACGGGAGTAGTAGTCTCCCAACCTAGACTGTTGACAAGTAGACGGCCAGTAACCTATACTCGGTTTAATAGATTGAAGTTTGTTACCGAGCATAGTAGACCAACGTTGTTGCCAACGGGTGTGAAGGTGGGTAGCTTTTGCAGCAAAGTAGTCCGTAAATAGAATACCTCTATGAAACTGGTAGGTCATGTACTGCTGACCACGCAGCAGTGTGCCTGTTCATTGCCCTGTACGTCAACATGACCAGGGACCCAACAAAAAAAAAAAAAAATCTATGCTTGGTAAAGATGTGGCGTAGCCAAAGTTGGATACGGAAGACTAAGGGGCGAGGTGCATAAAGTTTCTGTATAGCCTGTAAAGCACTAAGGGAGTGAGAACCACAAATGACAGGCATAGATGCAATATGGACAAGTGCTGCAAGAATGGCATACAACTCGGCAGTAAAAATAAGAGCCGAAGATAGTAAATGCCCTCGTACGACGCTGTCTGGAAACTGCTGCAAATCATACGCCGTCAGAAGACTTAAAGCCATCTGTGTACACTGCAATGACATGAGAGAGTGGAAGTAGTCAAGAAAAAGAGCAGGAAGCAACCACAGACAGTTGGGCTTTCGAGCAAGGGAGAGAGAAAGAACAGACGAACAGCTGGAACTTCCCAGGGGGGTAGGGAAAAAAGATGCTACATGAACATAGAAAGGTGGTAATTGAAGAGAAGACAAGAGCGAATGTAGGCGAAGAGAGAAGGGACGGAGTAAACAGGGGCGGCATACAAAAAAAAATGTCTACTAATATCAGTGACCATTCTATAAATGGAAGGATTGCAGAGATCTTGAGAGCGTACATAGTAGCGAAGGCAATGGGCATCATGGCGATCGGATAAGGATGGAACGTTCGCTTCTGCATAGAGGCTCTTAACAGAGGAAGAGTGAAAAGCACCAAGGCATAAATGTAATCCTTGGTGATGAATGGGGTTAAGGCTAGAGTAGCAGGAGAGGCCGCTGAATAGATCTGGTCACCATAATCAAGTTTCGATAAAATGAGGGTGGAATGTAGGCAAAGGAGAGTTCGATGATAAGCTTCCCATGAAAGATGAGCAAGGGCTTTAAGAAGGTTCAGCCAGCTGTGACAAGTTGCCTTCAGAGAGGTAATGCGAGGTTTCCAGGATAACCTACGGTCAAAGAAGAGGCCCAGAAACTGGACTATCACGTTCAGGGATACGGGAGCCATAGAGATACAAAGGATGATCGGAGATGACAGAGCGTCTAGTGAAAGTAATTTGTAGAGTTATTGTACTGGAAAATTTAAACCCATGCGTGGTGGCCCAATTGGAAACGCTGTCTACCACATGCTGGAGAGAAACTAATGAGGTGACAGCGTCTGCACAAGCAATAGCAAAGTCATCTACGTAGTGATGACCAAATATTGGATGAAAGAACAGGCCAAATCATTTATAGCAAGGAGAAAAAGTGTTGTGTTCAGAACACATCCCTAAGTGACGCCTTAAGCTTTGACAAAGTCCGGGGAAAGCACATTGACTAACACGGAAATGTCTGTCAGTTAAGAAGTTCTTGAGGACAGATGGTAGACTGCCTCGGAGGCCTAAGGAGTGGGCTTGGGCCAAAATAATATACCTCTAAGTTGTGTCATATGCCTTCAAGGTTTTTTAAAATATGGCAATAACCGAGTGGTTATTCGCAAAGGCATTACGAACATGCGTATCCAAACCTAGTAAGGTGTCTTATAGAACGGCCCTTACAAAAGCCATATTGACGAGTGGAGAGACTTGCATGTTTAAATACCACAAACATCTATTTACCAGATGTTCCATCACTTTGCAAACTGCACTGGTAACAGCGATGGGACGATAGTGGGAGGCTTCATGTCCCGTAGCACCTGGTTTGCGGGAAGGGAGAACAATGGCAGATTTCCACAGCTGTGGAAGAACTTGTGACCAAACAAGATTGAAAAGCCGTAAGAGGACTGCAAGAGCTGACTGATGTAAATGTTGCAACATACGAATATGAATGGTCGGGCCCAGCTGTCGATGATCGGCAAGCTGAGAGTTGCCTCCAGTTCCTGAAGTGTAAAAGGCACATTATACTGTTCTTTTTTGAGAGAAAAGTCCAAGGGTGCTAACACTGTGGCAGACTTTGAGGAAAGAAACGAGGGGCAGAGATGGAGCCCCCAGAGAAATACAGACCAGATAATTGCCAATTTCAATGGCAATATCTATAGGGTTTGCTATATCAACACCAGCAACCCGCAGAACAGGAGCCGGGTCAAGAGAATATTTACCACTCAGTTTCCGTACTTTTTCCCAGACTGCACTCGGAGGAAGCAGAGGTGATCGAGACAAATCTCGCCAGCAAGTGCATTTAGAGTCGCTGAGAGCATTGCATGCTTCTGCTTAAAATCAAGAAGTCTCTCAGTGGTTCTATTATGCTGGTACCTGCCCCACGTAGCACATTTCAAATGTACTGCACGAGCACAAGCAGGAGACCACTAAGGCACGCACTTCTGAGAATGCCTGCCCAAGGTTTGGGGTATATAAGAAGCTGCGGTTAAAACAGAGGACGAGAAGAGGACGAGAAGAGGACGAGAAGAGGACGAGAAGAGGACGAGAAGAGGACGAGAAGAGGACGAGAAGAGGACGAGAAGAGGACGAGAAGAGGACGAGAAGAGGACGAGAAGAGGACGAGAAGAGGACGAGAGAGGACGAGAAGAGGACGAGAAGAGGACGAGAAGAGGACGAGAAGAGGACGAGAAGAGGACGAGAAGAGGACGAGAAGAGGACGAGAAGAGGACGAGAAGAGGACGAGAAGAGGACGAGAAGAGGACGAGAAGAGGACGAGAAGAGGACGAGAAGAGGACGAGAAGAGGACGAGAAGAGGACGAGAAGAGGTGTAAAAGCTCATCAATGGAGGATGAAGGAACCTTACTAAAAAGAGTCGAGTAAAGGTCCCAGTTTGCCTGATCAATTTGCCAGCATGGGTTACAAAGAGGTGGTGAATATGAAGGGGAAGCAAGAATGATTGGAAAATGATTGCAGTCATAAAAATCCGGGAGAACAGACCAGGTGGAGTCTAGTGCAGCGGAGGAAGAGCAGACAAATGGGCGAGAGTACCTGTATTTAAAACCGAAGGGGTGGGAAGCAAGAAAAGCCTCTAGCTGAATGCCATGGGAATCACAATTATCGCCCCCCCCCCCCCCCAGAGTAAATGATGGGCATTAAAATCGTCAAGAAACAGGAGGTGGCGGCAATATCCGGAATAGATAATGCTAGAGGAGAGAGGTACAAAAACAGTGTATACCACCTATGCAGGTAGATACGGGCTGCTGTGTAATGCAGTGAAATACAAACAAATAGCTGTTGGTACGGAATATCAGTGCGTAGAAGGGCACTTTCGTTAAAGGTCCCATCAGGAAAAGATCCGAATACAATAAATTATAGCCTGAGATGGGATAGATAACAGCAGAGTAATTATGGTTTTTGTAAGCAAACACCAACAGGGGAAAATTGGGAGAGCAACGTCTGAAGCTCACCCCGATTACTCCTGAGGCCGTGTATATTCCACTGTAAATAGGCCATGACTTTCAATGATAAAGATACTAGAAATCATCAGGTAAGGGTGCTTACGGACTAGAGGGGTTAGGAAAGTCCACATGCAGTGGCAGAAAACATTCAAGCAGCGAAGGAACGGTGCGCTCTGAAGAAAGGAGTTGAGCAGATGGAGAAGAGGAAAGAAGAAAGAGGGTGGATCAGTGTCCATTGATGGTTTGGTCTCTGCAATATATTCAGAGTGCTTTTTGGAGTTCAGAGACGTCGTATGGGAGACAATATTGGAGATGGAAGGAGTACTTTGAGTAAAGATTGGAACTATAATGGACTGTATCAAGGTAGAAGGGGGGGGGAAGGGTGGAGGGAACTGGAGAAGTGTGGGAGGTGGCAGAAGAGGAAGAAACTTGGGAGGGGACAGGGGAGGAAGGCACAGTACAAGGAGGATGAACCTCCACACTTTTAACCGAGCCAGTGAAAGGTGAAGACCCAGGTACAGAGACCGGGAAGGTAAAGTGTGGAGGTGGATGAAGGGAAGGAGGGGTTAAAAGATTTTTTGGACTTCTGAGAAGTAGAGGGACGATTGGGAGGTGTTGTATGAGATCTTGTCAATACCGGGGTTTGCGAGGGAGAACACTAAGAAGTTAGAACCGACCGAGGTGTTTAAGTAACGACGTCTGAGCCCAGGACAGCAAAAGAATTAGATACAGGAGTGACTATGGGACTGGCAACCACAGAGGAGGCTGCAGAAGATGGGACCCCAGAATTGGGGGGGATGTTTTGAAACAAGAGAATAAGAAATGTGGGGTAGTCCCCCTTGGAGGCAGAGATGAGAAACTGCCATAGCATAAGGGAGACCATCTGCCTCTGAGGCAACAAATTTCCCGCTCTTTCAAGTAGATCTGGCAACGGCGAGAGTACGAAGGGCAAGCCTCATGACAATTAAGGCAAGAGGGAGGTCGACTGCAAGACCTATTAGAATTGGTCATAGTTATCACAAACTGGGCATTCTGCTAGATCTGCAATATTTTGCTGGGTGGCCAAATCGCCAGCAATTTCTACACTGTTGCAGTGTAGGGATCACCTTTTGAGCTTTTAACCGATGTCCTGCTACATAAACAGAGGATGGGAGTTCACGGCTGTCAAAAGTTAAACGAGCCACATTGCAAGAGTATAGTCTCCGCCCACGGGCAGGAAGAACACAAGTGTCTACCTCGAGAACTGGAAGATCTTCGAGTTCCAGCTGTTCGAGAATGTTATTGCCACACATCCGGAAATTTTGTTGGACTATGGTACGAGGCAGAATGACAGTATCACAAGAATTGAGGGAATGATGTTTTCCAATAGTGATAGGAATAGTATTGATATGCGAGAGATTATGAGCTTGGGTAGCATTCTGGACTGATGATGTGTACCACTCAAGAGCACGAAAGGAAATGTATCTACCAACATGGCATAGGAGCGCTTTGCCAATACTATGGTCGGAAAGATAGGTAGAAGTGTCTTAGACAAGAATTTAATCCATTGTGTGGTCCGAAACTGGAGAGGGAGTGCATGACACGAGTCTTTTCCGAGTAGAATGGGAAGGTAACGAGATATCAGGAGGTTGTCATTGGCATTTAGAAGTGGGACCAGAATTGGTCTGACATGGGACGGGCTGGCGATTCGAAAATGGCCGCACCATAGAGGGAGAGGCCTGAAGCATAGTCAAAGGAGAGAGGACATCAGACAAATTGAAGGAGTCAGTCGAAACCCTGGCACCTGAAGCGGGTGACGAAACAGCAGCAGCAAGAGGTACAGGATTCTTAGGAGTGTCCGAAGAATGGCCAAAAGACTAGGCGAGGTTAGAACGGGGTGCAATAACAATAAGGGGCCCAGGGGTAGCGGGGTCATGGATTGGGAACTCCATGGTTAGGTTACTTAAAAAAAAATTAAAAGGGGGGGGACTGGGGAGGGATAGATCCAAGGAGGATTGAAAGGGCCAGAAATCTCCTACACCCAAGAGGACCTCGGCACCGCAAGTAGTGCAGATGCAGCATGGAACCCATGCCATACCCTACCCTTCATGCCAGTGAACCAGCAATCTGGGATAGCAACCCCACATCTGCTGAGCTACCTCGGTGGACAAAACAGGGCGATTGGATATCCACCACAAAGCATACCTCCTTCGGTCACCACCCCTGGAATCCGAAAGGTGGCTTCCAGATACACCCCTCGCCCGAAAGACACCCAAAGCCACCCTCCAGGATACTGGAGAGGAATCGGGACATCCCCAGGCAATCCAGATTCCACGGCAAACTACGCCACCGCCAAGAGCCTCAACGGAATGGTATGGACCTCTGTACTCTTTCCCCTACCTAGGAACTAGCACACCTGTGAGGAAATTCCAAAAGCCCAAAAAGGAAGGGCAAAAGGGAGGGGTGGGGAGGAAGAAAGGAAAAAGGGGGAGGATGGGATAGGGAAGGGGGGTAATTAGGTTCGGTCTGAGGAAGGAGACAGACAGGTTAATTCCTCAGGGCAAGAGCCTTCTCACCACACCAAGGAGCCCCCCCCCCCCCCCTCGAAGAGGCGTGAATTATGTAGGTAAGTGGTAGAGGACCTGTTCGCGTATATTGTACACAGACTAAGAATTTAGCTTTAATAAGAATATTTCACGAATTATTAATTTTAAAGGGTCAGGCATTTTAAGCTGACAGGAAATGTCTCGTGCCTTCCACAGATTATTTTTCTAGCTTTATAATGTGGAATCACAAAAGCACTTTTAAAGCTAAACTTTTTATGCATGTGCCAGTTAGTTACTTTAATCTTCATTCACTTGTCCCATGAATTTTTGAAGTATGGTTTTGATAACACAGCAGGTCCAGTTTTATTCATGAATTTCATCGAGCTTAAGGTGCAATGATTTACGCTAAACATTACTCATTTAAAGATTTTCTCAATGAAAGTACCAACATGTGTAATGTGAAGAGCTGACCTAACAATTTTTTAACTTCATACACTGACTTCTGGGCACATTTCCAAGTGATTAAAGGCATCTAACCTACACTGCATGTGGCACGTTACACATTAAAGATTATGAAAGTACCTGCATTAAGTAATCAAGAAATTTAAGTACATTAATATTTGCGAGTAAAAAAAGTGAGGCTAATATATTACCAGAAAAACCAAAACCACGTTCTTAAAATTTAGTTTCATTATCTAATGTTTCGGTACTTAAAGAGAGTCGGTGCAAATCTTCATAACTATGAAATCGCCCCCCCCCCCCCGGTCAAATAACTTCAAACCTTTCAAAATTGAAAAGACGTATCTATACTATACACACAATATACACAATATACATAATACATATATAATATATAATATATATTATATATATACAGGCCTAGCTGACATCAATGATATACTACCATACAGAAAGCCGCTTGTTATGCAAAGCATTTCGGGCAAATTAGGTCCCTTTTGTCCCAGGATGCGACCCCACACCTGTCTACTAACACCCAGGTACCCATTTTACTGATGGGTGAATATAGACAACCGGTGTAAGGAAACACGCTCAATGTTTCCACCCCTTCGCCGGGAATCGAACCCGGACACCTTGCCTTGTAAAGAGCTTATGCCACCAGGTCACGGGGTACCGTAAAATAAACAAGTACCTTAAACTATGTAACTGGGAACAACTGGCAAACAACTGCTTGGAAAGACTAGCCAATCAGTTAAATTTTGAAAAATATTTTAACTTGGTTTCCAAAGGTGCAAATAGGGATCTACAGTGGTTAAAAGAAAAAATATTTATCCAAGAATAAACTGTGTACACAACAGGTATGGTTGCATTAGTTATCCAAGGTTAAAGTAACTTAGAAATTGATCTAATATGACAAGGCGATATAATACTAGCATAGAAACAAGTACACCAGAACAAATACGTCTAGCATATGATGCCCGAGAGGAAAGAACTACGGACAAATCCCAAGACCATATACCCAGTCTAGTCACCATGAGAGAACAGATTTATGATGGTTAACTAATCAACACTCGTAGGTTACGGAAAATATGTAAATAAAGTTAATTTCTCGGGGAAAAAAAAATATCTGAAGTTATTTACCTATTTGGGGGCGTAGACCCAATATTCATAAACAAATTTACCTGATTTTCAAAACAATGATTACTCTAAAAGTTCTCGTTGCGATTTTTTATGCATCAAAATATTTTGATTTGTGTGGGTAAACAAGGGCTATGTTATGAAACGCTTAGAATGAAGGTAAGCGTTATTACAAGAATAGGAACTAGGGAGGATGGAATTAGAAGTGTTCTATGAGCAATAAGTGTCAAAACCACTTTTCCAAGTACCACTTTGGCCCTGTCCCTGCCAAATTTAATTTTTCGTAATTTCCCCCCCCCCCCCATTTGCTTTTCAGCCGATCTTTCTGGCATTTCGGCAAATAATGGTCGATACAAGCAGCTATTAGGATACCAAAATTTAACGAAATCCAAAGAAATAAAAAAGTAGAAATTTTCGTTAACAAAGGTTAGAGTTCAGAAAATGCATTTTCCAGTTATTTTACAGACTTAAACTTGTGCCTAAACATACTATAGGAAACGTTCCAGCCATTTCTTACTAGGCATCAGCCATTCAAGACTGATGCCGTTCACAATTTAAATGTTAATAAGACTAAACCCGTAGGGGGGGGTGGGGTCATACCACCTATGGAATGGGAGTCAAATTAGATTAAAAAAAAAAAGTGAAGACATTAGTTCCATGGATAGTGATGATCTTGCCAGCACCAGGAATAAAAAATGCAATAAGGTAAAATACTATATCATTTCGATATTAAAACTAAACGTGCCAACCTTCGAAGTGGGACACGAGTGTTAAGGTAAAGCCCCTCAGAGGAGCTTTGTGTATACATTAAGACGTTTGGGAATGGCTTCTAGCATAGCACATAGGGCATCCAGGCATACAAATTGGCATACAAATTGTATTTTATTAGACTTGTTCCACAAGAGTTGAAATTTGAAGCCGATATAATCAGTTCTCAAGCAACAAGGAAATTTAAGAAAGCAACCTAGAATGTTGCAGTTTCAAAATGGGAAAATTCCTCTTTAAAGCATACAAAATTTAAAATTTTTAAGTATTTACATTTTATGTGCAGCTCTACATTCCTGCAAGATAATGTTAAAGTCAAATTAAATAAAAGTTAATAAATGTATTGTTAAAATACAGGATTTAAGATTCGAAGCTTATAAGTTTTCTGCTAATTCACTTCAACTATTCAAAGTTGAAGCCAATCAAAAGTAGAATTTAGGAATTAAAGAAAAATTAAGCAAAATTTGGTAAAATTAATTATGACTAGCAGTGGGCCTTAGTGTTCAGGAAACCATACCAGTTGGTAAGTTTGAAGTATTAGAAGAATCGTTATCCAGTTATGGCACTTAGTCCCACTCCAAGTAAATGTACTCCTAGCCCAAGTAAGTGGAATCAGTTATTAAAAATTTAAGTTGTTCCGAATTAAACATTAAGAATTCTGTAATAATGGCTAATCTACATTTGCACTAATTTTTCCTCAAGATTTAATTTTTTTTTTTTTTTTTGGCCCCCCCCCCCCCCCCAACTTATTGAAGGGCTCTCAGTAATAGTTATTCGTGCCATTCTAAGACAATGAGAATGATTCAAACTATGGTCACAAGGCAAGTGACCTTGTCAGTTAAAGGATTTGATCTTATCTTACAAGAGATACTCTTACCGTATCCAATCACTACACAAACTAGTACTCTACTCAGTACTAACAGAATGGGAATATAATTATACAAAATAAATTACAACCACAATACCAAACTTCGAGGCCACTCCACCTACGTGGGGGGACTGCTACCCCAATCTTTACATCTCTTCCAATCCGTCTGATGTAACCACGTTCATTGTAGTCTCCCTAACGAACGCGACTGCCTCTCCCAGTGATTTACAGTAGTCTATATTAATCACTAAAATTTACGCAAACCACTTAATCACCCCCACTTTCACTACCCTACAGAAGTGGCCCTGCATGTACGCCAACATACAACTTGGCCCGCTTTAAGCCTATACACAAATCGCACTTCCCCCCCCCCCCCCCATCAACCTGGTCCCCGAGCCACGCTCCTATACAATAAACTACCCCTTTTATTTTCTTTCCCACAACACTGCTGAAGGAGAGAATTTGCTCTATTCATATGCTCCCTGCTCATTTAAATGCGATGAAAACTAACTGAACTGTAGGGTAAAAGATAACTGAAATGTCCAACTCACAGAAATTATATTCGTAAAAGAAACTAGCAATAACCACTTCTAAAATATACACAAAGCCCTAACATTGAAGTCTTAAAAAAAAAGAATAAGGACCTGTAAGAGGTTGCCCGCATTTCTTCAGTTTCAATTTTAATGCTCAATTCTAGATAGCTATATCCAACCTACTAAATCTAACTGTACAGTAAAAAGGCATGAATTCCTTGAACAATTAACATTCACATGCCCTATGACAAGTTAGGGAACTCACTCCTGGCACGACTCATGACTCCAATTCTAAGTGGTTAAAATAAAAGGGACAACGGAGGGGAAGGCCGAAACATCAGAAGGCACAAAGGGCCGTAAGTCCCTTCCCTCATCCGAGAGAGCCCTACCCTTCATGCCAGTAAACCAGCGCTCTGGGATATCAACCTTACATTTACAGAGCCACCTCGGCAGACAGAGGGTGGTCGGAGACCTCCCTCGGCTGTCACCTCCCAGAACCAATAGGCAGCCTCTGGATATAAATCAGTTATCCGCAGGACACTGCCCACCTCTGAAATCCGGGAAGGGAGCAGGGCACCTCCAGACAATCCAGATTCCACAGCAAACTACACTACACGAGGAACCTTACGGAGAGTGGATTAATCTCTGCATACTTTCCCCTACTTAGAAACTAATGCCAGAAGGAGGACCCCAGAGGAAACGGGACGCGGAT